>SSNP01000105.1:43783-93618 GCA_006937955.1 Pachypanchax playfairii
CGTCAGAGACAGTACGCGGATGGAGTGTAAATAGAGTCAGAGCAAAGAAGCTAACAGTTCTCACCATGGATGATACATCCATTGTTTTCACTCATTACAAGTGGCTGGCCAGATTTCTAAACCTGCTTTAACCCGGCACCTGCACCTCGCTTTTTGTTATTTATTAAAGTTAATGAAGTGTCAATGAAGCATCAGTGTGGATTACAGACTAACAGTAAATAATAGCCACTAAATCACACAGGTGAGGTTTAATATGGTACTTACTATACTGCTTGTTCACAATTCTGTAATGTTAATTATTTATTTTAAATGAAAATGATTAAAAACATATAGTTTACTTGCATTATCTAGTGCTGAGGATAAGCTGCACTTGTTAAAATTAATCAAATGCCAAGTTTAAAATAATTCATGTGTCAGAACAAAGTAACTTTTTTACCTGAATAAATACTTTCCCACCTGACCTGTCGGTCTAAATTAAGTGTTTATGTAGTGATTTGAAGTTCTATTGATATCAGTTTCTTGATTAAATGCCTCTCAAGAAGCCCAAAAGATATTTAAGCGAGTACTATGTAGATGGTGTGTTATCATATGTAGCAACTATTTGAAATTAATCTATTTGGACTTTTTTCACTGTAGGTTTCCCAAAGATATTGTTCTAAGAAAACAATCGGAGCTGGCTGTGCGACGAGAAGGTTTTGTTGCAACTGACAGATGCTGTGCAGTGAGCACTTCAAGACAGAGGACTTTGACAGGACAGGACAGATTGTTCGTCATAGACTTAATGTCATACCATCTGTCTTTGACTTTCCATCTTCTCTCCAAAAAGTATGTGTCATTTTGCTCTGTTGGCTTGAGTTGAATAATTTACAGGTTTTTAGTCCCATGCTTCTGGTTAATGTTTAAATTACTATGTTCTTTATGAGAAAAATTTATGTGTATATGTGTTTATTTATGTTTATATATATAAAATGTAATGTATGTGTGGGTGTTTGATAAGGATGAGTTTTATGCATGTGTACATGACGTTTGACACCATTTAAATTGTTAAAATTGTTAAATTAAATTGTTCTGTCTCAAATATTTGGAATCAAAATAAAGAGGTCATCGCACTTTTTTCCCCAGTTAAATAGTTGAAGCATGTAAGTGCTTATTGTGAAATTTTATTATGATCAGACCTGTTTTACGTATTTTAATAATAAGGTCTCAAGTGCCTCCGACTCACTTTAACAGCGACTGTCTGAGCTGCTGGTCTGCCCCAAGATGGCCGCCGTATCGGCACGTCAGCCAAGCGGCCGGCAGCGTTGAATGCGGGGTCTATTGATGTCTATGGGGTTAGTTGTTCTTTAATAATGTTAGAGTAAGAGTCTTCCAAATTCTCCATATACAATAAAATATCCAAAATTTTAAACTGGGGAATGTTGAGTTTAAGATTGATGCATCTACTGATTTCTATCCAAAATTCCTGAGAGTATTGACACAAAAAAAACAAATGTTCCATTGTTTCATCTTCCAGGTTACAGAAAGTACATGGCTCAATCACTAAATCTTCTTTTGAGAAACATGGCTACAGGGTAAATTTTATTAATAATCTTAAAATGAGTCTCTTTCACTTTGGGAGAAATAGGCCATTTAACAAATTTGGAATGAGCTTTGAGCATTACAGATTGGTTGGGTAGGATGGGAGATGACCTAAAGGAGACTCTAAGATAGTCATGGTATACATCGTGTGACTCTGCCAACAGGTGCAGCGGCTTCAGCATCTTTGACCTGTCCCATTGTTGTTGATCAAAGCAAAAGCTAAATTTTGATTAGCTCGTGTAATATCTACTGAGTCATAGATATAGATACAGATATATAAGATACAGCCTGATTGGGCTGCGCGCGTGACTGCTGTACATTATTGTCTGCACAAAAGCATGTTTCAGAGAGGTGTCCAAGGTATAAATCACAGTATCCCAGCATGAAGAGAAAACCCTTCAGTAATGTGTAAAAAAACATGTTTTCACACAATCACAAACACTAAAATTAACTCTTCCTGTTCAAACTCACTCACTAGTGAGTGGAGGTGTGGCTGAGACGCTGCTCTTTTTATATTCAACAACGGGAGAATCATGACGTCGCGATTAAATAAAATAAGGTTTCAACCAAGAGCAATGAATGATCCAATTCAATAGCAGTGTCAAGTTTTAAAATGGAATAGGTTTTTGGTAAAAAGTGCAAAAGTGCATGTATGCAGAACTACTAAACACTCATTTAGGGAGTTTATCAGCAAAAACAAGTTGCACTTTAATGGAAATTGATATACTCTGTTTTAGGCATTTTTAGGCTTGTTTGTGCCTGGGGAGACACGCTTTAGTGAAATTTGACAGCAAACATTGTTTTGTGCATTTTTTAGACTTATTTCGACCTGGGGAGGCACGTTTTATTATAGATTGACATAAATCAGTGTTTTATGTGTATTCAGTCTGTTTTGGGCCGGGCGAGTCACGTTTCAATGTCATTTGACAGAATTAAGTGTTTTACACAATTTCAGTCTGTTTAAACCAGGGGAGTCACGTTTTAATGTAATTTGACAGAACTTAGTGTTTTATGCATTTTCAGGCTGTTTTAGGTTTGAGGAGTCACCTTTTATTGTAATTTGAAAGAACTCATTGTTTTATGCATTTTCAGTCTGTTTTGGGCCTGGGGAGTAACCTTTTGTTTAATTTGACAGAACTCAGTGTTTTATGCTTTTCTGATTTTTTTGGGCCTGGGGAGTCACGTTTTAATAAAATATGACAGAACTCAGTGTTTTATGTATTTTCAGGCTGTTTTGGGCCTGGGGAGTCACGTTTTAGTGAAATATGACAGAACTCAATGTTTTATATGTTTTTAGACTGTTTTGGGCCTGGGGAGTCACGTTCTTGAGAAATATGACAGAACTAAATGTTTTAAGTGTTTTTAGGCCGTTTTGAGCCTGGGAAGTCACGTTTTAGAGAAGTATGACAGAACTCAACGTTTTATGTTTTTTTAGGCTGTTTTGGGCCTGGGGAGTCACGTTTTAGTGAAATATGACAGATCTCAATACTTTATGTGTTTTTAGGCTGTTTTGGGCCTGCGGAGTCACGTTTTAGAGAAATATGACAGAACTCAGTGTTTTATGCTTTTCTGGCTGTTTTAGGCCTAGGGAGTCAACATTTGGTGAAATATGACAGAAGTCAGTGTTTTAAGTGTTTTCATGCTGTTTTGGGCCTAGGGAGTCAACATTTGGTGAAATATGACAGAAGTCAGTGTTTTAAGTGTTTTCTGACTGTTTTGGGCCTGGGGAGTCACGTTTTAGAGAAATATGACAGAACTCAGTGTTTTATGTGTTTTCATGCTGTTTTGGGCCTAGGGAGTAACATTTGGTGAAATATGACAAAACTCAGTGTTTTATGTGTTTTCAGACTGTTTTGGGCTTGGGGAGTCACGTTTTAGAGAAATATGACAGAACTCAATGTTTTATGTGTTTTCATGCTGTTTTGGGCCTAGGGAGTCACATTTGGTGAAATATGACAGAAGTCAGTGTTTTAAGTGTTTTCTGACAGTTTTGGGCCTGGGGAGTCACGTTTTAGAGAAATATGACAGAACTCAGTGTTTTATGTGTTTTCATGCTGTTTTGGGCCTGGGGAGTATCGTTTTAGAGAAATATGACAGAACTCAGTGTTTTATGTGTTTTCATGCTGTTTTGGAACTAGGGAGTCACATTTGGTGAAATATGACAGAACTTAGTGTATTATGTGTTTTTAGGCTGTTTTGGGCCTGGTGAGTCACTTTTTAGAGAAATATGACAGAACTCAGTGTTATATGTGTTTTCAGACTGTTTTCGGCCTTGGGAGTCACATATGGTGAAATATGACAGAAGTCAGTGTTTTATGTGTTTTTTTTAATCTTTTATTATTAAAACGTACAAGTTATTAAAAAAATAAAAAAATTGTGCAATACAAAATCTTCATCCACAAATCGAATCCAACAAAAAGAGAGTCTTCATCCCTCGAAAAAACCAACTCAAGAAGCCGTCCCTGCAAAAAAACACAACACAAAAGCACACACTCCGTCCAGAAAAATCAACTCAGGCATCCTCTGTAAACAAAAAGAACACAGGTTAGACATATAATTCAACAAAAAAACCACACACCCAGTTAGCCCTAATTAAAATGTCACCTTCAGCTCTCCAGCAGGCCCCACTGTAAAGAGGCTCTGTCTTGAGGTGAAGGTTGCAATAAACTTTTTCTCTGCGGCCAATTAGAGATGCCTCATGTTCGTGCTCACCAGACGCTCAAAAATCGGCCAGTGCGAAGCCCTTCGTCCATCATGGAGATAACTGTTACGCACAATGTAAATGGTGTAGCGAGCAATTGACAGCAAAAAGTTGCCCAGCAGAATGTTGTGGTGAATACTGTCCCCCTCCTCCCTCCTCCCAGAGGTTCCAAACGGGAGCAGCCAAGATCCACGGTCGTTCCCCCTCCAAGTGAGGACAGGGAGGTGCCAGCCCAATCTCCGGGCAAGGAGGTCAACCACCCGTGCCCAGAAAGGTCTTATTCTTGGACACAACAGGACGAGATGCTTCAGGTCTTCAGGTTCACCCTCACAGATCGGGCAGTCCACCCCGTACTCAGCAGGCCTGATGGCATGGAGAGTCAGACAGGGGTACAACAAACGGTGCTTGAGTTTAAAATCAAAATGAGCCACCCGAGGCGGAACGCACCAGAGGAACGTTCTCGCCCAGATGGCCCTCACCTGCTGTGTGGGAAACTCTCCACGCCATCTGGCCTCCGCTGCCGGTTCCCTTCCATCCAGGGCCACCAACAGCCAGTATAGCACTCGGCTTTTCAGGGTGCTCAGCCGGACCGTTCTACCTTCCAGGTACACATCAAAATCAATACTCACGCTCCCTTCCTGATTCCTTCTTGGGTCCGACCCCCCACTGGGGGTATTTCTCCCCAGCATTAGATCCCCCCACTTGTTCCTCATGTTTTGCTGAAATGTGGTTAGCCAGACCTAAATGAACCTGTGTCTGAACTGAGCCCTGTGTTCCACAAAGCACCTCATCACCATATCCATCTGAAAAGAGCCATCTTGCTGGAACACGTCCCCCACCCTTCTAATCCCCACTCTCTCCATAGCTGCACTCATCATCTTTTCCCGAGCCCCTGGGGGTGAGGACACCAGATCCGGGTTCAGCCGGAGTGGTATGTTCCTCAAGACATCCCAGGAGCCCGGGACCACCACCGCCAACCGCCTTATCTTTCCCCAGGCCCTCCATAGCTCTGCCAGAAAGGCCCGGGGCTCCATGCGCACCGTCACCGGCCCTTGACAGCAAAAAACCATCAGACCTTCACCATACGTTTCCTCCAATTCCCTTATAAAGAAGGAGCGCCAAGCCAACTTACAACCTGGATCCAATGCCTTTTTCAAAACCTTAATACGCAGGCCTTCCTTCTTCTTTACTATGTCAGCTAGCTGTAAACCTCCCTCCTTTAACTTCCTAACCAACACTTGGTGGGCTATTGCCCCCCAAGTGGCCCCCCACAGGCACCGAGTTACTGCCAGACTGAGCCTATTGGCCAGATCTGGTGGCAGGTCGCACACCGCTAGCCCCTGTACCAGCATTGAAAGGCAGAGTCCGCTAATCACGATTGCCCTGCCCCTCAGCGTCAACCGGCGCCCCCTGACCGCCAAGTTCATCCTGACCAGCACCTTGCCAATCAGCCCCTCCCACATTTCCCTTGTGCAGTCCACCTCATTTCTGCCCACCTGCACCCCTAGCACCCTATACCTCCCTCATTCCTTCACCACGTGCACCTAATGTGACCCCCCTCCCTCCACATATCCCCGACTTCTGTATATATACTTTAGCCCCCGATGCCAGACAATACATGTCCAGGACACGTAATGCTGGCCCTATGCTCTCCACATTTTTTAAAAACAAGTTAGTATCGTCTGCGTACTGTATAACCTTGTGCTCTGTGCCATCTGGAGCCCGTATCCCCTCAACCCCCACCTCCCCCGCCAGCATTCACGCCAAAGGCTCCGCTACCAGGGAGAAAAGAAAGGCTGAGAGGGGGCAGCCCTGCCGTATGGAGCGCTCCAGAGGCACGGCACCAGTCAACAGACCATTACATCTCACCCTACTGTGTGCTGCTCCATATATCACCCGTAACCTGTGAATAAACCGCTCCCCATAACCCATCCTTGCCATAACAGCCCATAAAAACCAATGTTCCACCCTGTCAAAAGCCTTCATAAAATCCACAGTTACATGTATCCCCCCCTGTAGTGTGTATCTGCTGCACTAAATATTTGATTGTCAGTATCGTGTCCGAAATGTCCCGCCCCTGCACCCCGTATGCCTGCTGAGATGTGATGACTGATTGCAATGTGGGTCTTAGTCTACTAGCCAGAACTTTTGCGTAAATCTTGTAATCTGTATTTAAAAGGCTAATGGGTCTATAGTCTAAAGTTTTCCCTGCTTCCTTTTTTATGAATCAATGAAATGACCCCTTCCGCAAAACCCATCCCTGTTCTGCCCTCCCTCTCCATGTCCCCAAACAGCCTGAGGAGGATTGGGGCCAGGTGATCCCCAAACCTTTTAAAAAACTCAGACGTGAGTCCATCAGCTCCAGGACTTTTCCCTCCTCCCAATCCTGCAATAGCTCTCCCCACCTCCTCCACTGACAACTCCTCTTCACACAGTCCTTTCTCCTCCTCCGTTATCCTGGCCTGTAGCACCTCCATCGCCCTCTCAAGACATGCACTATTCACCCCTTCAGATTGAAATAACCGCTTATAATAAACCTCCACCTTCTCAATAATTTTTTCCCTCTCCCTCACCTCGATCCCATGATTATCCACCAGCTTATTTATATACATACGTCTCTGCTTACGCTTTTCTAAACCAAAAAAATAGCCCGTGGCTCTCTCTCCCTCCACCGTGTCTCTAGCCCTTGAACGCAGCATGGCCCCCCTGCACTTGCTCTTCTCGACGTGTTCCAGCCTGACCCTTAGCTCTAATACTTTGGGATCCACAGGGCCCTCCTCCCCACCCTCCTCAACCAGTCTATTTAATCTAGTCCTCAACTCCTTCTCCTCCCTTTCCATCTCCCACCTCCTCTTCCTGCTATAATTTATTATTGTTTTTCTCAGCCGTGTTTTTGCCCCCTCCCACCAGTCTACAACAGAGTCCAACCATTCCACCTCCACTGCAAAATCCTCCAAAATTTTCTCTATCCTCCTACAAAACTTGAATTTCCCTTCTGGGATAAATAAAGTATTTTTCATTTTCATTTCATTTCATTTCATTTCAAAAGCTCTCCTCCTCTAAAAAACTGTTATTCATGATCCATAGACCCCCATTCCTCTTCTCCCCTCCAACACTTATCTCCACTCTGAGTGGACAGTGATCGCTTAACCACTGTCCCTCATACTCAACTCCCTCAACCCACCTAAGCAAACTGTCTGAAGTCAGGCAGACATCCAGCCTGCTCTGCTTTAAAACACCCTCTACTACCGGCCTTCTTGAAAACTGTCTTTTATCTAGATGAAATGTACGCCAGACCTCGAATAACCCTTTGTCCCTCATGATCTTCATCAACTCCGTCCTTGACACATCATACCTATAAGTATTATTTCTACTAATGTCTAGCCTAGACATAACCACATTCAGGTCTCCCACTAGGATGGTCTCTGGGGTTATGAATCCCGCCAGGGCCCTGAAGAACTCCCTCCTCTCCACAGCTTCATTAGGAGCGTGAGCATTGATCAGACGAAACCTGAAAGGTCCCTCAAAATCCAACACTAATAATGATCCACCCGGACCCCTGTGCACCACTGCTGGTGTAGAGTAGAAATCCTGCTTCACCAAAACCACCACGCCTCGCAAGCCCGCATCACCAAGGGCACAGAACACATCAGCCCGACCCATCTCAACCATTCTCTCAATGTGTGCCGATTCCCAGTGCGCCTCCTGGATGCACATGATGTCCCACCTGGGTAAATGAAACACCCTGTGCATCCTACCAGGGCTCCGCAGCCCCCTCACATTCCATGAAACTAGAGAAAAAGCCATAAGGGGGATCAACAAGAAATCTACTACCAGGGTTCAAACTACTTGGGCCTCTTAGAACGGGTTCAGCCCCGAGCATCCTCCGCCTGCCTCTTGCTAGAGAGCTCCCCCACCTCCATCAGCTCCTCTTCCCCCAAGCTTCCGGGTCCTACCACCTCTTCAGCAGGGGTAACGGCCCCCAAGCCTCGCCTTACTGCCTCTGCCCCTGTTGCACCTTCTTGGTCCCCACACTCAGATGAGAGACTGCGCTCCCGTGCACCACGTGATCTGGTCCTGGACAGGGACCCTTTTTGTGACACAGGCAGCTTGGTCGAGGCCCGGGAAATACCTGGCCTGGGAGCCTGCATCTGCCCCTGAATCTCCCCCCCTTCAGAGGCAGAGTGAGGAACCATCCCACCACTCATCCTCCTCTGGGGTTCAGCCACCCCTGCTGCAGCCTTGGGGACAGAGCCTTTGCAAGCCCCTCCCCCATGGTCAGAGATCTGGACCCTGTCCACTCTCTTCCCAGGCGCCGTGTGGTCTGAAGAAACAACACTGGGGGCTTCATCCCCTCCTGACAGCAGGTTAGGGGCGCTCTCATCTGCCCTTATAGACGGGTCCACCCCCCCCGGTAGCCCAGTATCATCCCCCTGTTCAATCTCTCTCCCCCCCTCTGCCCTCTCCCCAGCTTCCCCAGGAGCCGGCCCACTACACACACACCTGCTTTCAACCAGCCGACAGCTTCTGCATCTCCGCACCCTTGGTTCCGCACACTCACGCGCATAATGGCCCTGTTTCCCGCAGTTATTACAGAGGAAGTCCGGGCAGTCTCTCAGAATATGATCCGGCTGTAAACAACCCCTACACACCCGAACCTGACGATCGTGGATGACCCTGAAATATTCAGGACCAGCCGGCGTGTCAAAACGAGCCGAATACGGCAGTGAACGCACCGACTGCGTGAACCTTACCTTCACGAATCTCGTCCCGTCCACCACTGTCTCATCAGGCCACCTCCGCCTCCTCACCGCAGAGACCGCTTCAACTCCCCACATCCGCAGCTTTTCCAAGATTTCGTCATCTGTAATATGCAGGGGTAAATTCATAAATGAAACAACCATTTCATCGTTCATAATGTCACGACCGTGGATCCTGGCCGCTCCAACTCTGAAACCATCCATTTATTTTTCTTTTGCCTCCAGGGAAAGCACCGACACCTCAAACTTCAATTTACTCACCACACGACAGCCTGTCAAGCCGCCGCAAGTATCTCTCACCCCTTGATCACCGCTGCAGCAGAAATCGCCTCAACTCCCTCTACCTCCAACATAACAATCAGTTCTTTTCTAAATTTATTTCCGTCCTCACTCTGCTCTAATCTTTTTAATTCCTGTTTTGCTGCAGTCTGCACCATCCTACTCCGTTCATTCCCCGCGTCCATGTCAGCAAACACGGAAGACACGGAAAAAAGAAAAACAAACAAAAAGCGCTCCTCCACAGCTTAAAACGCTGGGAGGAGGATCGGATAAATATCCCCAAACGAATAAACTACACAAAAGTTATTTACATAAAGTATATAATCGAAAAAAAACAAAGTTTACACAGCTTATTCAACAGAGCGCGAAACCTGCTCCTCTTTAGAGAAATATGACCGAAGTCAGTGTTTTATGTGTTTTCATGCTGATTTGGGCCTAGGGAGTCACATTTGGTGAAATATGACAGAACTCAGTGTTTTATGTGTTTTTAGGACTGTTTTGGGCCTGGGGAGTCACATTTGGTGAAATAGGAAAGAACTCAGTGTTTTATGTGTGTTTAGGCTGTTTTGGGCGAGGGAGTCACGTTTTGGTGAAATATGAAAGAACTCAGAGTTTTATGTGTTTTCAGGCTGTTTTGGGCCTGGGGAGTCACGTTTTGGTGAAAAATGACAGAAATCAGTGTTTTATGCTTTTCTGGCTGTTTTGGGTCTGGGAGTCACATTTGGTGAAATAGGAAAGAATTCAGTGTTTTATGTGTTTTCAAGCTGTTTTGGGACTGGGGAGTCACTTTTAAGAGAAATATGACAGAACTCAGTGTTTTATGTGTTTTCATGCTGTTTTTGGCCTAGGGAGTCACGTTTTAGAGAAATATGACAGAAACCAGAGTTTTATGTGTATTCATGCTGTTTTGGAACTAGGGAGTCACATTTGGTGAAATAGGAAAGAACTTAGTGTTTTATGTGTTTATATGCTGTTTTGGGCCTAGGGAGTCACATTTTGTGAAATATGACAGAACTTAGTGTTTTATGTGTTTTCAGACTGTTTTGGGCCTGGGGAGTCACGTTTTAGAGAAATATGACAGAAATCAGTGTTTTATGTGTTTTCATGCTGTTTTGGTTCTAGGGAGTCACTCTTTAGAGAAATATGACAGAACTCAGTGTTTTATGTGTTTCAGACTGTTTTGGGCCTGGGGAGTCACATTTGGTGAAATAGGAAAGAACTCAGTGTTTTATGTGTGTTTAGGCTGTTTTGGACCTGGGGAGTTAAATTCTAGAGAAATGAAATGAATGAATGAATGAAAATGAAATGAATGAATGAAATGAATGAAATGAATGAAATGAATGAAATGAAAAATACTTTATTTATCCCAGAAGGGAAATTCAACGTTGTAGTAGTTTTTTTTTTTTTTTTTTTTTTTTTTGACAGATATGACAGATATGACAGAACTTAGTGTTTTATGTGTTTTCAGGCTGTTTTGGGCCTAGGGAGTCACATTTTATGAAATATGACAGTGTCATGTCCAGTGCTTTGTGTCTGTGTTGTGGGTTTTCTGTGTCGGGTGAGTTCTCTTCTCAGAGATATCATCTTCGTGGAGAGCTAGAGCAGGCTGATTGATCACAGCTGGCGGAGAGCAGGACTGATGAGGAGTGGGAGCTGTATTTAAACTGCAGGCAGACTCTCAGTCGATGCCTGGTTGTTGACCTAAACGGTAAACATACATTCAGCCACCCTTCCGAGTTTCCTAGTCTTTTATTCTTCCGAGTTTCCTAGTCTTTTATTCTTCCGAGTTTCCGAGTAACTATGATAGTTAATGTTCTGAGTTTCCTCGTTGATGTCTCCAGTTAACCTGTCTTCTCTCCAGGACTACATCCAGAGCTCTCACTCCTCCCTCCTCCCGTGCAACCTCCCTCCGAGTTCCCGTGTTCCTGAGTCTCTCTGTGCCCCCCTGGATTATCTCTGTGTTCACTGTGGATTACCCCTGTGTCTCACCTGAGTCCACCTGCACTCCTTGTGACCTCCTGTGTTCCTCCTTGTGACTCCTTGGACTTCCCTGCTTCATCTTCGCCTTCAGCCTGCCAGCTCTCCAGCCCGCTCACCCGACACACATCTCCCGGACTCCATCTCCCTTCTCAGACACACCACTGGACCTTCCCCCGTGTTCATCATCATCAGCCCTCCCATGAGTGTTTCTCCCTCTGTGAACATTTCCTCCGTGTGTCCTCGTGCATCAGTCACTAACTGTTTCTCTCCTCCCCAGTCCCAGAGATCCCTGAGAAAAATCACCGTTGTTCATTTCACATTCACATTTTGTAAATAAACGTTCACCTTTTTTTCACCTGAGCTTGTGTCCGTGTGTGAGTCTGCAATTGGGTCAGAACCTCTCCTAGCGAGAACGTGACAGAACAACCAGGCCAGCTCGACCCAGCAGACTCTACCGGCCAAGCTCAGTTTCTAGCGCCAGTATTCATTCCCGTGACGGCTCCAGCAGGAGATCAGCTCGAGGTAATAGTTGAGAGGCTAGAGAACCTCCTCGCCTACGTGGTGGTCAACTCTACCGACCCGAGCTGGATGAGGTGGTGGATCAGCTCCAAACAAACTCCCACCTTCTGCAGATACCCCTCATCTCCCAGTGGTATACGGATGCAGTAACAGCGAGAGGACGGCTGCTACTACAGCTGTGGTCTCTGTCAGTGTTGTGCATGAACGCGTTCAATGAATGCGTTCAATGAACACGTTCATATTTACGGTGAACTATGAACTGAACAAATCAGTTTTCATACCATGAACGTGAAAGAGAGCGGAGCTCATTTTGGCAAGAATGAGGGGCACACGCAGTTCACGTTCACGCTCATTTGAAAAGTCAGGTTTTACGACACTGTTTACGGCAACCGCCATGACGGTCCAGCATGGCTAGTGCTGCTAGTTCCCGCGATCCAGACTCAGCTACAGGCATTGCTGAAGCCAGTTTTGCAGAGCACTTGGGAGAGTTTTATGTACAAACAGAGCAAGACTCAGACGGAAAAAAACTAACGTTTTTGTGCAAAGTGTGCCCACCGGGACTTAACAAGCAAGTACGTACGTCAGCAGAATATTCTGGATTTTTTCAGTGGACAGATCTTTTCCCCATGAACCTGAATGTGCTTTGTTTTTTTCTTTTGGAAGTCCTGCATAATTTGGTTCATGCTGGTTAAATAAAGGTTTCATTAAACATACCTTGACTGCACCTTGTATTTTCTATTTTCTACATGTTATGATCACACGTTATTTCAGGGGTAAAATCTATTCTCTATCTGAACATTATTTTTCTCCTGGATGTAATAATTATCTCTCGTCTCTTGATTCTTTATTGGTTCAAGAATTTTGTTTAGTTTTGGAGTGGCAGTGATTTGTGATGGATAGTTAAGAAGAGGTTTTATTGAGCACTAACAAAATTTAACAAATGAACGTGAACTAGTTCATTTTTAGATATGTGAACTTGGCTCATTTTTAAAAAAATTGAACTATGAACATGAAGTAGTTCATTTTCATCTGTGTGAACTGAACTTTGAGCTAGTTTTTTTTAAGTATGAACTGGCACAACACTGGTCTCTGAGGGAAACACCACCAAGCCCTGCCTGCTCCTCTCTAGCAGTTCCACCCACCTAGCCGTTCCACCCGCTCTCGCCTCAGCTGTTCACGCTCCCCTGTGTTTCAGCGGTTCCACCCGCTCTTCCCCGAGCTTCAGCGGTTCCACGCGCTCTTCCCCGAGTTTCAGCGGTTCCACCCGCTCTTCCCCGAGTTTCAGCGGTTCCGTCCGCTCACCCCTGTGCTTTGGAGGCCCCAACAGCATGTGCCGCTGCGCCAGCCCCATGCTCGTCAGCATCCGCCACTGCGCCAGCCCCGTGCTTGTCATCTAGCCCCGCTGAGTCGTGTACTCCGAGGTCCCGGCTCCGAAGCAGGCCCCGCTGCCGCAAACGTCGCGAAGGGAATTGGCCTTGGGGTTTGCTCCTCTTCAGGCCACCCAGGAGGTCCAGGTGAACACCCCAGCGCTGGTTCCAGGGACCGAGGACGTCACGGTTGTTGACGCGCCTTCAACGTCGGCCTCTGTGCTCGAGGACGTCACGGCCCGTGACGCTCCTCCTACAAGGGTTCCAGGGTACGAGGACGTCACGGTCGGTGACGCTCCTTCTACGCCGTCTCCAGGGTCCGAGGGCGTCACGGTCGGTGACGCGCCTCCATCGCCTGTTCCAGGGTTCGAGGGCGTCACGGTCGGTGACGCACCTCCAACGTCGGCCCCTGGGCCCGAGGGCGTCACGGCCCGTGACGTTCCTCCTACGAGGGTCCCAGGGTACGAGGACGTCACGGTCGGTGACGCTCCTCCAACGCCGTCTCTAGGGTCTGAGGACGTCACGGCCTGTTGAAGCTTTTTATGCCATTTATTGTCATATTAATGCTCTTCTGCATATTTTTCAGTTGTGTACTGCCATGCATTGAGTCTATGATAATCAAGGCTATCACAAGTGCCCTGGTATCTTATCAACTGCTTTCTTTACAGGATGATGACGCTAAAGAAGATGGTAACAACACTGTGTGAATGGTCATGTTTTATCTGTCATACTTACTGACACTGTTGTCAAAATGTGAAAGCAAGGGGCAACACGTAGATGTTTTGTGAACAGTTGTTTTTATCACTTGTTTGTTACACCGCACTCACATGTATAATCAGGGGGGAATTGATAGAGAATAGAAAACATAAAATTATACCCATGCCTGACACCAGCTGAGTTTTGAACCAAACTTCTTGAGTGATCGTATTTCTCATATTTATGATAATGAAAGGTTTTGATAGAATAAGGACAAAACCTAACACAAACTCTAAACCTGCAAACACACGCATTTGTAATCAAGAAAATTTGTTTCTTAGCACAATCACAAAGTTTGTCATTTTAGCAATGACACATCATGAACTTTCACAGGCAGAAAGGATTTAAATCATTTTAATTTCCTACACAACATGTGAATATTTGGCTCTGTGCAAGAGACAGGAACCTGCAAAAGCATTCCAGCCCAATTTTGATCAGGGCACGTCTGTCAGAGAATATTACAACATGTTTTTAGCGAGTTTAAAAGATATTCCTCTGAGCATCAGCCATGAAGAATTTAACTCTCACTGGTTCATTCAGAAAACCTGAGATTGGAGATGTGTGTCAGAGCCCCGCTTAGACACACATACACTCTTATAGTCTATGTCTGTTACGGTTCCATTCTGGAGATTAATTCTAGAAGGAAAATGCTGGTGGATTTTTACTGAGGAACTCATGAAAAATCATGAAATATGGGACCTGATGCATTACCTTTTGGAAGAAAGGTTTCAAGACGTTTTTGCTTCTGATCAGCTCGAAAGCATTCCTCTGCGGTTCCAGCACCAATGCACACCCCCTTTCTTTACTTGGTTGGCAGCCACGATGGATGGTGAAGAAGCCACCTTCTTTGAATTGCACGGGTTTCCTCTGTCATTTCAGCATTATCCGAGGGAAATTTTAAAGTTCCTTAAAAAGCGATCATCAAGGATACAATACCACACTTTCCAGCTACAGGTCGTAAATTCTGTGGTCTGCGGGCATGGTTGTATTTTTTATCTGTCATAAGGCCTCTGGTTTATCGCTAGAGGAAATCTTGTCAAAATATCGGCATGATGTGTTGCAAAATGACTTGGTGTATAACTTTGTGAAAAAAAAGCAGAAATGAGTCAGAAATAATAATAAAAAAATAAATGTGTCTTTTACTCATGCAACATGTTCTTTGAAAATGATTAAAGAAAGACTGTTATAGAAAAAACTCTGTAAACACTGAATATGATTTTCAATAAAAACATTTTATTGAAGAAAAAACATCAAGTATTCATTTTTGTACAGTCATTAAAATGTGATCCATTTGTGTACAGAGTTTTTCTTTTTTAATCATAAAGAATCGTCCTTTTTCAGACTCCATGTAGGAGAAAAAAATTATATTTTTCCGGGGTCTTTAAAAGTCTGAATCACCTCTGCTCTGCAAATCTCTGTATTGTTCACGCGCTGATGGGTTATTAACAGAGGATAATGGGATGTTTAACTCATTTAATGCAGTCAGGAAATTCTCCCACCCTCTTGGTGATGCTGATTTTGCTCTCTTAAAAGGCTGAAACAAGCGTTTCAGTAAATCAATCATGAGAGCCCCAGACAATTTCACCTTTATACATAAATTCACCCCTGTCTGTCCACCCGCCATCAGAATCAGCCAATCTCTTTAAAATATATTCAGCATTTCTATGATCACATGTCGGAAGATTGATCAAAATTTCATTCATAGCGCCATGGGATTCCTCTGTAATCCTTGATCCTGCTTCTGAGGGGCATGTCTCTGTGTCATGAACTCAGGGAGGTGTTTGACCCACATGCAGACTCACACAGACAACGGTTTGGATGAAAAGTGAAAACAGGTTTATTTACAATTTACAGTGGTAGGTAAATGTGCAAAGTGTTGGAACTCGAGAGATCTGGTTTTGCGGGAGAGAGGAATAGTTAGTGGGAGTCCAGAGAAGCAACAGGTAAATGTGCGTAGCTGGATAGGTGAACTCATGGTGAGGCAGGATGATGAACAGCATGAGGGGGAGGCACAGTTTCAGTGAGGCGGCAGTGCAGGTGATCCAGGAAGGTGTGCCGAGTGAGCCGGGTGCCAGAGAGCGGGCTGGCAGGCGGTGATGTGCTGGAGGGCAGGCTGATGATTTCACAAAGAATAATCCACAAGGAAAACAGAGCCCAGGAGGAGCGGGAACGCTGCGATGAAGTCCACCAGTCTGATGACAAAGGACAAAATACCATCTGATAAAAAATGCGGCGTGATCTATGAGATTCCATGCAAACTGTGCAATAAAACATACATAGGAGAAACTGGACGTCACCTCAACACACGGAAAATAGAACATCAGAAAGAATGCGAGAAAGAAACAAAACGAAGACACACAAGAGCAACAAAACAAGAAGCAGAAACTACAATAAAAAAATCACCTGTCATGGACCACTGCACAAGAGAAAACCATATCATGGACTGGGACAACACAAAGATCATCAACACAGAACAACAAAAATACAAAAGATGGATAAAGGAGGCGATTGAAATAAGAAGACGCGACCATAACACCATGAACCGGGATGATGGAGTCTACTTGTTGGACCACAGCTGGGACTCCATCATCACCAGGGAAGAAGCGGTCATAAAAGGAAGTAACATTTACAGGAACAACAGCTCTGAAGAAGGCGGAAGTAATCACGCCGAAACATGTCAGCTACAGGTAATACACCTCTCATCAAGCCTGAGTTTAAAAAGAACCTAAAACAAGATAACTACTCTCTTAGCTGTTCTGCACCCCTGTCTTAATGGGAATCTTTGATTTTAACTTCTCTTAGCTCTTATTTTTATAATACTGTTCGTTAGCTAGCCCAGCTTAGCTTAGCATGGCTTCTCTTTCACACTATCCTGCCTTGACCTGTTCTGTGTGTCAGATGTTTAGTTATTCCTCTGCCTCCTTTACTGATAATGGTACGTGTAACAAATGTAGTTTATTTGTAGCTTTGGAGGCAAGGCTGTCTGTTTTGGAATCGCGGCTCCGTGCTTTTGAGACTTCAGCAGTTAGTCAGGTTCCTTTAGCAAGCACGGAGCCACTGAGACTAGCTCCCCTTAGCCATCCTCCAGCAAATCCAGAGCAGCCGGGAGCTCAGGCCGGCTGGGTGACGGTCAGAAGGAAGCATAGTCCTAAGCAGCCCCTGGTTCACCATTGCCCTGTTCACGTTTCAAACCGTTTTTCCCCACTCAGCGACACACCCGCTGAGAAACAGACTCTGGTTATTGGCAGTTCCATAGTCCATAGAGGAGAACAGGAACAATCCCAGGTTTCTGTTTAGTACTGTAGCCAGATTAATAAAAACCCAACTTCTGTGTAACCCTGTAACCCTCAGTAGCGATCACTTCATGAAATTCTTTACTAATAAAATAGATCCAATTAGAGAAAAAAATCATGAAAAAAATAATGTCCTTCCCATTGTTGTCTCTGGTTCGTTGTCCAGTGAAGCAGCTTTAGATCATGTTTAGACAGTTTCTGTCCAGCTGATCTTAATGAGTTAACACAAATTATAGCTTCATCTAAACCATCTACATGTATGTGGGATCCTGTTCCAACCAGACTTTTTAAGGGGGTCTTCCCATTGATTAACACATGGATATTGGACATGATCTATATGTCTTTAATGAATGGATATGTGCCTAAGGCCTTTAAGGTTGCTGTTATTAAACTTTACTTAAGAAACCTGATCTTGATCCAGGATCTCCAGGTAATTATCAACCAATTTACCCTTCATTTCAAAAATTCTAGAAAAGATAGTTGCAAACCAGTTATGTGATCATTTACACAGTAATAATCTTTCTGAAGAGTTCCAGTCAGGATTTAGAGGTCATCATAGCACTGAAACAGCACTGGTGAAAGTTTCTAATGATATTCCCATGTCCTCAAACAGTGGACTTGTATCTGTACTTGTCCTGTTAGATCTCAGTGCTGCGTTTGATACTATAGATCATAAGATCTTATTGAAGAGGCTTGAATATGATATTGGGATTCAGGGAACTGCATTAAACTGGTTTGAATCATATTTAACTGAAAGATTCCAGTTTGTTCATGTAAATAATTAATCTTCTTCATGTACCAGAGTCAGTCATAGAGTTCCTCAGGGTTCAATGCTTTGACCAATCCTCTTTACTATATACTGTATATGTTACTGCTTGGTAAAATTATTAGACATGGTATAAAATTAAATTTTTATGCTGATGATACTCAGCTATATCTATCAATGAAGCCTGATGAAACCAACCAGCTGCAGAGATTAAAAGCTTGTCTTAATGATGTAAAATCTTGGATTACGCTTAATTTTTTGCTTTTAAACTCAGACAAGACAGAGGTTGTGACTTTTGGGCCTGAGAACCTTAGGAACAAGCTGTATAGTCAGTTATCTATGTTGGATGGCATTAATTTGGGCTCCAACAAGAAGGTAAAGAACCTGGGTGTTATCTTTGAACAGGACATGTCCTTTAGTTCTCATATAAAACATGTTACCATGACGGCCTACTTCCATCTGCGTAACGTTGCCAAAATTAGGAGCATTTTGAATCAAAGTGATGCAGAAACATTAGTTCATGCATTTATTACTTCTAGACTTGATTATTGTAATTCTTTTTTATCAGGATGTTCTAATAGTGCTGTTAAATGCCTCCAGCTGATCCAAAATGGAGCTACCAGAGTTCTGATGAGAATTAGAAAGAGAGATCATATTTGTCCTGTTTTAGCATGTTGTGGATTTAGCTGTAACGTCCGTTTTCTTAAAGAAAAATGTCCAAACATCTGACTTCAGCTTCATTTGGCTTTACTGGAAAAATGCTACATCTCAGTTTACAACACACTTGTTGTTCTCTCGCTGTCTAACATGCGTCTCTCTGTCTGAATAACATTGCATTTCATAGCATTGGCTTCTTCTTCTCTCTGCAGCTTGAACAATAACTCCTGGCCAAAGGGACAGTACCAGCGTCAACTAGTGGACAATGTCTGGCGACTGCATTGAAGGAAAAAACACCTTTGGATTTCAAATAAAATTATTGCTATGAATAGCTTTACTAATTAACTGTACATGTTTTCAACATCTATATGTTTGTTTTATGTGTATTTTAATATGTAATATTTTAACCTTTGTGTATAAACCATGAACTACTAAATATTCATAGCATCACTTCACTGGCTCCATGTGAAATCCAGAATAAAGTTTAAAATCTTACTTTTGACTTATAAGGCCTTGAACGACCAAGCTCCATCTTATATTTAAGATCTTATTGTTCCATATGCTCCTAACAGAGCACTTCGCTCTCAGACTGCAGGTCTGCTTCTGGTTCCTGGAGTTTCTAAAAGTAGAATGGGAGGAAGAGCTTTCAGTTATCAGACTCCTCTCCTGTGGAACCAGCTTCCACTTTTTATCCGTGAGGCCGACACCTTGTGTAGCTTTAAGAATAGAATTAAAACTTTTATTTTTGCACAATCCTATTGTGAGGGTTAGCTTGTGTTCTCCTGAGCTTTGTCAGGTTCTCAGCAGCTGGTGTGTGGTGTTTGTGTTTTGTTGGACTAACCCAGGGGTGTCAAACTCCAGGCCTCGAAGGCCACTATCCTGCATGTTTTAGATGTTTCCCTGTTTCAACACACCTGATTCAAATCCTCTGTATTTCAACAAGTCCTTCAGAAGCCTGTTAACGACTTGTTCATTTGAATCAGGTGTTTTGAAACAGGGAAACATCTAAAACATGCAGGATAGTGGCCCTCGAGGCCTGGAGTTTGACACCCCTGGACTAACCTCTCATTGCAGGGCGTGGCAGCAGCTGATCAGTGGTTCCAGGTGCGGCTCGTTACCCAGCTCCCTTGGGCTGGGTACTTAAGCAGAGGAGGAACTGGAGACAGACGCCAGTTTGTTACGACACTTACTGTGGTAACGTGTGGCCAGACTAAACGAAGCCTGATTACAACTTTAGAAACGAAAGTACTTACCTGACCCTTTCCTTCCCGTCTCCTAGTCCTGGTCCTGAGCGCCTCCTTTGCGCTGGCCGTCTGTTGCGCCGTCCGGAGGGCTCCTGGTGCCATCGTTGTCTGGCACGACAGTCTTTATTTCCTTGGTCCTGGTCTGTCTCTGATCCCCTCTGGATCTCCCACACCTGTCCTGGTCAGAACAACAACATCGCTGTCACCCCTGCCTCACCTGTATACCTGGAAACAAAGCCTCAACTCTAGATTACCTGTACCGCTATCATGACCTGGAGAAGCACCACCACCACTGCTGGTTCCTCAGTTCTTCCTCCATGCACTACCTGCCTTCCCCACACTGTAAGTTCTGTGAGCACATTCCCCACTCACCGCAACCAGCGTCAATAACTCCTCAGTCAATCCAGCACTAACCTTGTTCTCCTTCACTATCAGATCTCCTCCCAAGCCGTTCCAGTCCCGGATCTCCAGCCCTTTGCATTATGTCTGGTTGTTGTTCACTCTCTGCACTGTGAATATTAAACACTGTTTGCACTGACTATAAGACTCCTGTGTGTTGGTCTGAAGTTTGGGTCATATTAGAGTTTGATACAAACCTCCAGGCATGACAAGCTTTCCTTTTTGTTATGCTGCTATAGGCTTAGACTTAGACATACTAGGCTTAGACATACTGACCACATTTCTTCTCTCTGCTGTCTGTCTTTACTCTCCATGTTTGTATGATTGTTATTGCTGTTTTCTCTGTTTATCTTTCTATAGAAATTACGACTGGCCCAAATCCATTGGTTATCTGTGTCTCTTTCCTGTCAGTTCAGACCCCAGTCGGCTCAAGCATCCTGAGCCGGGTTCTGCTAGAGGTTTCTTCCTGTTAAAAGGGATTCGTTCCTTTCCACTGTCGCCAATCGTGCTTGCTCAGGATGGGGGATTGTGCTAAACTAAAAAATTAAGCCCAATCGGCTGATTCCTTAAAATGTTTTATTATTAATTGGTTGATTCTTCTGTGAAGTGCCTTGAAATGACTTTGTCATGAACTGGCGCTTTATAAACAGGGGTGCACATAAGTGGTCCGCAGGTCCGCACACACTGTCAAAATATAAAATGCGCACCAGATGAAAAGTTGCAACATGCATTGGTTGCGTGAATTTTTAGGTTAATCAGAGGCGGGGTTCATTGTC
This sequence comes from Pachypanchax playfairii, assembly GCA_006937955.1. NCBI lineage: Eukaryota > Metazoa > Chordata > Actinopteri > Cyprinodontiformes > Aplocheilidae > Pachypanchax > Pachypanchax playfairii. The sequence goes on from SSNP01000105.1 coordinate 64,859, forward strand.
AAATAAATGAAGAATCCCATTGACTTCTTTTGTTTGACTGATATGTTTCTCAGCCAGAGTGCCGAAGTTCCAGCTGATCAGCTGATGCTGCGTCTCTCTCTGTCTCTGTGTAAGCTGATGCTGCGTCTGTGTATCATTTTGCCAGTGTGACGGATTTTCAGTCAGTCAGATCAGTGCAGCTGACTGCAGGATTCTGCATTGCGTCAAAACTGAAAAAATTCACTGAATAAGACAAATAGACCATCGTGGCACAGACGTGTATAACTACCTTTTTGTGCTATAAAATACAGAAAACCACCTGTTTTAATCAACAGTATCAGCGTATTTGTCTGGGACCCGCGCCATTTTGAATGCGCGCAAAGCACTATGAAATATGCAGTCAATGCCCCATAACTGTCCAATGTATCTTTTTATCTGACTGCATCACATTACAAACATCCTCATCATTTCAAAACAAAAAACAGTTACAGTAAATGACAGAAGCCCCAACAGCTGACTAAAAATTTTCAACACCAAACTGTTAAATGTAGATTAAAGTGAACAATCAAACCTGTAAACAATCCAACCTGAACTCTGAAGGTTTTTTTTTACCAGTATTTTTATATTTTACTGGTTTCTCTTGATTTTTTCAACAATTAAAGGATTTTTATTGAAACAAATATAGAGCCAGGTAAAGTAAAAAGACTGAATTTGAAGCTTGATGAAACCAAAAACAAAGCAGAGGAGCTCAGAAGAGACACAGCGAGACACATTTAAAAATGTGAGGACCAAGCAACAACCCTAGGTTCTCTTCTGAGAACCAGGCCAAAAATATTATGTGCACCCCTGTTTATAAATAAATAAACTTGAAACTTACAGGATACATAGTAAACAAAGTCATAAAACATTCCAACATCTGTGATGAATGCTCTACTTCAATTACACAAAATGATGATAGTCTGGAAGAAGAGTACCCTGTTGACACTGAAGGAATTCAAACCAGGAGTGTTTTGTCGACCTTCACATGAAGCCTTCAATCTGGCCCAGAAAGGTGAGATGTTCAGAGCAAGGTCTGGTGCATCTTTCATGGAGCTCCCAAATGCCATTGGCCGCGTTTCCCAAACGAGTTAAGAAGCTCTTAGCGCTAAGATCTTCTTTGGAGCGCTCTTAAGAGCACTGTGAAAGAAGAACGCGTTTCCCAGAGTCGCTCTTAGCTTAAGAAGATCTTTCACTAAGAAGGAAACCTAAGATCGATCTGACCCTTCTTGGCTATCAAATACTCAGTGATCATAGCCTGCCACCAGGGGCGTCTAGATTTCTACAGTGATCAAGCTGCGTCAGGGAAATATATTACCGGCAAAACAGACTTTGCTGTAGTGAAGCACATGCGTCAGGACGCACATTACGCACACGTCATGAACATACGCTTAGATAAATTACTTAAAAGTACAAATTGCCTCTGACTTTTTGTTGCTAGGTTTAATACTCATTTCAATGTAAAATGATACACACAATATATGGTTAAAAAGGAAACCAAAGTTTATTGAAAGCATAATGGGGGAGGAGGGGTGGCGTCTCCGGCTTCACTGGGCCATCTGAGCCTCTGCATCACCTGCAAAGAATGAAGGGGGGGATATTAATGAAATTGAATGGGATTCATTGCGTAATGCTAATAAAACAAAATAGAACTGTCCCGTACCTGAATCCTGTGGAAGGATGATTGGAACGGAGATGGAGGGAACTGTGCCTTGGACAGCGCCATTATTCTTCCTTCAAAATTTATGCGGCCCGAACGGAGTGACGGATCCAGGCAGTTCATACATCAAATCGACCGGCTCGTTAACGGGAAGTGTGGAATTACTTGTATTTCAGATCCGAGTTACCATGGCGACGCAGCACGCCAAAAAGTGTATCCGAAATGCCCCCCAGCCCAAACCATAAGACTTTATGTATTTGTATATCACACGAACCGGATTGGAAACCCGATGTGATTGATCTTGGTTTCATAGCATTTCTGGTCTCAAGGGATGGGTCTACTTTAGATTTAAAATCTCTTACAAAACTCAGACCGCGTGGCCGTGGTGATGCCAAACACCATCAGAAGCCCCCGTTTTCCACACAGGGCAGACAGAACCACCTGTTATGACGTGTGATACATCAAATCGATCAGTTTGGAAAGGAGAAGTGAACTATGGGGTTTTGATGAAATTGGGGTTACCATGGCAATGCAGCTCGCCAAAAACACCACCCGAAATGCACTACAGCACCATCTGAAAGACATAACCCCACATTGGACACATCAAACTGACCGGGTTGATGACCAGCGATGCTCTATCGTGGTTCTGAAGCATTTTGGGTTACCATGGCAACAGGATCCACCAAAGACCACGCCCCGTATTCAAATCCTATGTTAAAAGGGCCCATATTATGCTTAAAATGGACGCTTTTTGAGAAATTATTGTGCAAACACGCTTTGATCTAAAGACATTGTTCCACCTTATTGCTGATTACGAGACATTGGTCTATAACATACATGAGCTACTTTAACATATGTTACCATGGCGACGGCATTCACCATCAAACAGTGAGCCTATAGGGCCCACAATAGGATTTGTAACCTCATGTCATATATTAAAGCAACTGGCTTGACCGTTAGAAGTGAACCATCATGTAAACAGTAAATTTTGGGTCACCATGGCAACAGCATTGACTCAAATTTACACTTTTTGATCGCTTACTGTGCGGACATACTTTGACCTACAGATGTCTTTCCAACTTTTATGTGCTCAGTAGACATTGATTTATAACATATTGAAGCAACTTTTACATATTTCTTACCATATTGCCATAGCAACGCCATTCGCCATCAACGCACCCGCTCAGCTCACAGCAGACACTATGGGACACATCTGATACATCAAAGTGACCGGGTCTACCGCGGGAACTGAACCATCATGCGTGTGTTAATTTTTGGGTTACCATAACAACAGAATCCACCATAAACCACGTTCCCTTTGGAATTCTATGGGAAAATCTCTCATTTCATCACACTACCCCAGTACATGACCCTATTAAGTGGAGTCTTTCAGCGATGTCATCATGTTTAGAGCGTCTTTCAGTTATCACACATTGCCCCACCTGAGCTGGAGATCTCTGCAGCTCGTCTAGTCACCATGGGCCTCTTGGCTGTATTTCTGATCAGCGCTCTCCTTGTTCGGCCTGTGAGTTTAGGTGGACGGCCTTGTCTTGGTAGATTTACAGTTGTGCCATACTCCTTCCATTTCTGAATGATTGCTTGAACAGTGCTCCGTGGGATGTTGAAGGCTTGGGAAATCTTTTTGTAGCCTAAGCCTGAATTGAATTTCTCAATAACTTTATCCCTGGCCTGTTTGGTGGGTTCTTTGGACTTCATGGTGTTGTTGCTCCCAACACTCTCTTTGACAACCTCTGAGGCCGTCACAGGACAGCTGTATTTGTACTGACATTAGAATACACACAGGTGTACTCTATTTAGTCATTAGCACTCATCAGGCAATGGGCAACTGACTGCACTCAGACCAAAGAGGGCTGAATAATTACGCACACACCACTTTTCAGTTATTTGTAAAAAATGTTTGGAATCATGTATGATTTTCATTCCACTTCTCACGTGTAAACCACTTTGTATTGGTCTTTCACATGGAATTCCAATAAAATTGATTCATGTTTGTGGCCGTAATGTGACAAAATGTGGAAAAGTTCAAGGGGGCCGAATACTTTTGCAAGCCACTGTATTGTAGTTTTTGATCTGCAGCTGTTTTAGTGTGGTCCAGATGCAGAAAAAAAGAAAATCGGCCTTGCAGTTTCACAAATCAGAGACTCCTTTCACAAATCCCAGATGTGGTTCTAGGTGTTCTGCTACTAGTGCAAAATAACCCAGTCCAGGTTTGAAGTGTCTATCTGTTGTAGTTTTTGATCTGCAGCTGTTAGAAAAAAAGACTAAAATCTGCCTATGGAGGTAACAAACAATAAAAATTCAGCACTAATATCTAGTTTTATAAATTATTTTTCTTTACATATAAACAAAACAGTAACATATCTGTGATTTTCTTGATTCAGTAACTTAAGTTTGTAAACATGAGTATTATACTGTACAAATAAAACACTTCATAATTTCATTGTACAAGTTGTGATTAAAATTAATTTTAATTACACAGAATGTTGCAAAAAACATTCAGAGCATGATTATGAAAAACAGCCAGGCTGGCAAAAATACATTTAGTGCAGAAAGTGATTTTACAGACAAATCAATCCCAACAAAAAGGGAAAAGGAAGCTTTGTATGAAACAAGTTCCTCTAACGTTCATCAATACATATGACATCGTACTGATGTTTTTAATCAAGACCAGTAGTTTCAATATGTTCAGAAATGTGTCTAATATTCTACCTACAGAATTTGAGGGGCTGACACTTCAAAGAAATCCACTAAGAAAAACTCACTTGCTCACAAAACAAAAACACAGACAACAAACTCTTCCTTTTGTGCGCACACAGAAAATTTGGCTTCTCTCAAAAATGCTGCATATGCAATGCATACACCAGTCTAAAATGTACATCTTCCAATGATCTTCCAGCAGCTTTCACATTTTAAAAAAACTTTTCAGGCCATGATAAAAATTGGATCATGATCCAGAGAAGATGGTGATAAAAATCAAATCCTTGTGTCATAACTCCTTAGCCAGCACATGACAGGAAATCCAAACAAACTGTATAAGAGAGAAGATGCCTAAAATAAGGATATTCAAAGCTAAAACAAAATCTGTTCAAATCTACAAAAAACGTTTTTTTTTTTTTAAATGTGGGTATTTGGTGTAAAAGTTGACAAGAAATCAAAAACAAGCTGCAATTCCTCAGCTGTCAATCATTTCAGAAAGTTCCTGCAACAGGTCGTCCTCTCCTATTGCTGGATCCACATCTTCCACCAGGTGGTCACCGGTGAACTGGTTGATCAGCTCGTCAAAATCCTCCACAGCAGAAGTGACCGCATCAGCACTGGGAATGGAGGCAGCACGGGATCCTGCTGTGCTGGATCGTCTTGATTTAAACTGAGTGGAAGGTTTCAAGGCTGGACTGAAGTGGACAAAATCAGCATTAATATTGTATTTTCTTCCTAATAAAGATTAACTCAATTTACATCTGAAAATCTTGATTTTATATTCAGACAGGCTTGTGTTTTTAGATGTTCACTGTCTTGAAGGTGAGTCGTCCTTCTCAGCAATGAATGCAATAAAGACGAACGAGAGAAATAGACTAACCAAAACCTCGAGAACTCACCGAGGATTAAAGTGACATCTATTTCACCAGATATCTAGAAAATAGTGACCAGCGGGAGATGCCACTTTTCACACTAGGTAGTTAATGTGTCTAAAATCTGAACTGTATTTTTAATGAATGTGACTGGACATAATTAAGGGCTATTGTAAGCACGTCTGCTTTGTCGTTTCAGGGTCCGAGTCCGGCAGACCATGGTTGAGTGGATTCAACCTTTTTGCTCTGATTTGCTTCAGACAGTGCAATGCATTATTATTGGTTTATATTTGTTGTGCCATCACAGTCATATAAAGGCCTAAATAACACGCACGCTGTTTGAAACTTGTGCTACTCACATTTCTGTTCCTACTATGTTTGATGTCTGGCCTGTTTGGAAGAAGTGTTTTAATTTTCACAATAATATGACGCCTATGTCCGTTGTTTGAGTGAAAACTTGTGTTTTAGAGACTATTGGAATTTCAGCACCAGACGTTGTCCGCTGATGTCATTTGTTTTTGCCTGTTGAGCGTTCACTATGCACCTCGCTGATGCGCTTATTCACCCTCATATCCAGATATATAACATAAGAATTTAGATCGATTGAAATGTTTGTTCTGAAAAATGAGGTTTCCAGAAAAAGAACTTTTTTGAGACTGTCCGTCCGATTTGTTTTGCTTGTGGGCCACATGGGGGCTGCTAATTGCCAACCTATGCTCTAAACCAATCTCTTCCACAAGTTAAAAAACATAAAAGGGATTTGGGGCGTCAATTTCAGTAATATTTGAACCCTAGAAATGTTCATTAACGCTAAAATACCTAAACACTTAACTCCTCCTAAGGTACCCACACTCACTGCTTGATACAAAGAAATTTTAAATTTGCTAAAAACTAATTTACACAAGACAACAGAAGTATCTTTGCGGGGGGGAAAGGGGGTAGTGGTATGACAGTATGTTACTGAAAAGTTTTAACTTCTTTATAATACAAAATAAACTCAAAATATTTACTTCACATATCAGTGGCCATCTGCTGGCTGATCTACAATACTGAGTCTATATTAATTATAATCTTTCTGACTTTTCATCACATTTGCTGCACCTGTCAGCAATCACACATGTTCAGTGTCAGAATAATGCAGCTCTCTGATTGGCTGAGGTTTTCTCAGTCTTGTACACAATCAAAGATTTTTCCAGGACTTTCTCATTCAGATTAAAACATTTCTGTAGTTTCACAAATTTTTTTTATTTTGGTCTCCATTGTTGTAAACGTTCTGACCTTCCACTTTTGTGTATCCTTCCATCCTTAAATTCTCATTTAAAACTATCATAAGCTATTCACTGTAAGAATTCAGCTGATAGTGACAGCTTTGCTTCTAGTAAATACCAGCTCTGCTTATACATCTTAGCAGACTTTCACTAATTAATTCAGCTAATTTAACTTTTTTTCAGCTGTACTACTGTCATCATGTTTGCTGCTCCCGAGCTAGTTATGTTCCGAGATTAAGTTGCTATGGTTACAAATATACCGTAAATGACACCTCCGTTTTTGCAACACACACACACACATTTGTTTTGTTATCCTTATGGGGACCGTTCATTGACTTCCATTGATTTTAGTTAATGGATTTACACTCACCAGCCACTTTATTAGGTACACCTGTCCAACTGCTCGTTAACACTTAATTTCTAATCAGCCAATCACATGCCGGCAACTCAGTGCATTTAGGCATGTACACATGGTCAAGACAATCTCCTACAGTTCAAACCGAGCATCAGTATGAGGAAGAAAGGTGATTTGAGTGACTTTGAACGTGGCATGGTTGTTGGTGCCAGAATGGCTGGTCTGAGTATTTCAGAAACTGCTGATCTACTGGGATTTTCACGCACAACCATCTCTAGGGTTTACAGGGAATGGTCCGAAAAAGAAAAAATATCCAGTGAGCGGCAGTTCTGTGGGCGGAAATGCCTTGTTGATGCCAGAGGTCAGAGGAGAATGGCCAGACTGGTTCGAGCTGATAGAAAGGCAACAGTGACTCAAATAACCACTCGTTACAACCAAGGTAGGCAGAAGAGCATCTCTGAACGCACAGTACGTCGAACTTTGAGGCAGATGGGCTACAGCAGCAGAAGACCACGCCGGGTGCCACTCCTTTCAGCTAAGAACAGGAAACTGAGGCTACAATTTGCACAAGCTCATCGAAATTGGACAATAGAAGATTGGAAAAACGTTGCCTGGTCTGATGAGTCTCGATTTCTGCTGCGACATTCGGATGGTAGGGTCAGAATTTGGCGTCAACAACATGAAAGCATGGATCCATCCTGCCTTGTATCAACGGTTCAGGCTGGTGGTGGTGGTGTAATGGTGTGGCGAATATTTTCTTGGCACTCTTTGGGCCCCTTGGTACCAATCGAGCATCGTTACAACGCCACAGCCTACCTGAGTATTGTTGCTGACCATGTCCATCCCTTTATGACCACAATGTACCCAACTTCTGATGGCTACTTTCAGCAGGATAATGCGCCATGTCATAAAGCTGGAATCATCTCGGACTGGTTTCTTGAACATGACAATGAGTTCACTGTACTCAAATGGCCTCTACAGTCACCAGATCTCAATCCAATAGAGCATCTTTGGGATGTGGTAGAACGGGAGATTCGCATCATGGATGTGCAGCCGACAAATCTGCGCCAACTGTGTGATGCCATCATGTCAATATGGACCAAACTCTCTGAGGAATGCTTCCAGCACCTTGTTGAATCTATGCCACGAAGAATTGAGGCAGTTCTGAAGGCACAAGGGGGTCCAACCCGTTACTAGCATGGTGTACCTAATAAAGTGGCCGGTGAGTGTATATATATATATATATATATATATATATATAAACACACACACACCAACAAACTATATATACATATGTAAAAGCATGTAAAACTTCATCTAATCTTGAAGCTGATTGGTGTTTGTTTTAATTTGTGTTCTTAGGTGACAAAGTCCTACTAGGGAAGACAAGCTGCCCACTCTACATCATACAGAGCAGGTACCCTTTGGTCTTTTGCTCAACCCTCCACTGACTTTTGACTACACTGTTAGATCAACAGCTCTTTAAATTTGCTTATGACACAACAGAGGTGGGATTTATCAGAAATGATAACAAATCATCTTACAGAACTGAGGTGGAACTATTAGAGCTGGTGTGGAGTAGGGTTGGGTACCGAAAGTTGGTACTGGTACAGTACTGGGGCGAAAATCGACAGACCGAAATCTAATGTGAATTTCGGTGCTCTACTTTGGTACTTTATCACTATTGCTAACGACTTTTCAGACCCCCTTAGCGGCTGGAACCATTCCCATCCCAGTTCTGTGTGGAAATGTTTTTATTAGCAGCTAGCTAACACGTAGCTGCTTCATGTCCCTGAAGTGGAGGAGATCGGGCTCCTTGTTTGACTGGAAGACACACCACAGAGGATTTTATCTCTTTTTTTATTTTATTGGACAAGTGAGGCGTGCAGGATGGTGTGTGAGGAGGACAGAGGATCTTAAGAGGGGCTGCAGAAAGTTTTGGAGCCGCTGTGCAACTATGAACTCTTTGCCACGGATTGAATCAATGATTGAGCTTCAAACAGGCAGGAGCTGCTTTTATCAGAGTCAGGGAGTGATCAGCGGGGCTGGAGAGCATGATTACTGAGCGGAACTCATGATATTTTATTTAGTGCTGTCATGAGATTAAACATTGGATGAGATTAATTATTTTTGAGCAGTAATTAATTAATCTTATTTTAAGAAGTTTTTGAAAAGCAAATTTTCCATTCATGGGACCGACAACTCTCATATGCTCCTCCATTGTCACTTCTCGGCTCTGCAACTAATCGCTTTTGCTCACCTTGCCGTCACTGGAAGTCAATCAGCAGCCAATAGATGTCCATCTCAGAGTGATTAATCCAGGGCTTAATTTGTGGGTTAATCATCACTTTCTCTAGCCCTGCTTGACAATTTACACCTGCTGTGCACCGGCGCACAGCGCTTGGTCTGGTCCGACGGTTGTGTATGTGTGTGCGTTCCGGTATCAGTCAGTGAATTCTGGTCTCATAGCGCTATTTGTGTTCCGGTAACTTTTGATTTACAAATTAAGCAATGGATTAATCCCTTTGTACAACTCCAGATCAAGAAGCTGAAATACTAAAAAAATATTTTATTTCAAAGCAACTGAAAAGCAGAAACTGTAAATAAAGATTAAAAATTAGATTAATGCGATTAAGGAATACAACGCACATAATATGGCTGTAATTAATTAATTGCAACTAACGCGATAATTTGACACCCCTAATTTTATTGTCCTGCTTGGACCGGGGATCAGAGTGGGTTTGGTGAGGAATATTGGTCGGCCTGAGCATCGGAGCGTGCGCGAGCCTGGCACCCAGATTACTGAAGGCTTTGTGCCGTGTTATTGAGTTCCAAGTTCCATACACAGTGGGGCAAAAAAGTATTTAGTCAGCCACCAATTGTGAAAGTTCTCCCACTTTAAAAGATCAGAGAGGCCTGTAATTTTCATCATAGGTATACCTCAACTATGAGAGACAAAATGAGGGAAAAAAAATCCAGAAAATCACATTGTCTGATTTTTAAAGAATTTATTTGCAAATTATGGTGGAAAATAAGTATTTGGTCACCTACAAACAAGTAAGATTTCTGGCTTTCACAGACCTGTAACTTCTTTAAGAGGCTCCTCGGTCCTCCACTCGTTACCTGTATTAATGGCACCTGTGTGAACTGTTATCAGTATAAAAGACACCTGTCCACAACCTCAAACAGCTCCAAACTCCACTATGGCCAAGACCAAAGAGCTGTCAAAGGACACCAGAAACAAAATTGTAGACCTTCACCAGGCTGGGAAGACTGAATCTGCAATAGGTAAGCAGCTTGGTGTGAAGAACTGTGAGAGCAATTATTAGAAAATGGAAGACATACAAGACCACTGAAAATCTCCCTCGATCTGGGGCTCCACGCAAGATCTCACCCCGTGGGGTCAAAATGATCACAAGAACGGTGAGCAAAAATCCCAGAACCACACGGAGGGACCTAGTGAATGACCTGCAGAGAGCTGGGACCAAAGTAACAAAGGCTACCATCAGTAACACACTACGCCGCCAGGGACTCAAATCCTGCAGTGCCAGACGTGTCCCCCTGCTGAAGCCAGGACACGTCCAGGCCCGTCTGCGGTTTGCTAGAGAGCATTTGGATGATCCAGAAGAGGATTGGGAGAACATCATATGGTCAGATGAAACCATAATAGAACTTTTTGGTAGAAACTCAACTTGTCGTGTTTGGAGGGGAAAGAATGCTGAGTTGGATCCAAAGAACACCATACCTACTGTAAAGCATGGGGGTGGAAACATCATGCTTTGGGGCTGTTTTTCTGCAAGGGGACCAGGACGACTGATCCGTGTAAAGGAAAGAATGAATGGGGCCATGTATCGTAAGATTTTGAGTGAAAACCTCCTTCCATCAGCAAGGGCATTGAAAATGAGACGTGGCTGGGTCTTTCAGCATGACAATGATCCCAAACACACCGCCCGGGCAACGAAGGAGTGGCTTCGTAAGAAGCATTTCAAGGCCTGGAGTGGCCTAGCCAGTCTCCAGATCTCAACCCCATAGAAAATCTCTGGAGGGAGTTGAAAGTCCGTGTTGCCCAGCGTCAGCCCCAAAACATCACTGCTCTAGAGGAGATCTGCATGGAGGAATGGGCCAAAATACCAGCAACAGTGTGTGAAAACCTTGTGAAGACTTACAGAAAACGTTTGACCTCTGTCATTGCCAACAAAGGCTATATAACAAAGTATTGAGATTAACTTTTGTTATTGACCAAATACTTATTTTCCACCATAATTTGCAAATAAATTCTTTAAAAATCAGACAATGTGATTTTCTGGATTTTTTTCCTCATTTTGTCTCTCATAGTTGAGGTATACCTATGATGAAAATTACAGGCCTCTCTGATCTTTTTAAGTGGGAGAACTTACACAATTGGTGGCTGACTAAATACTTTTTTGCCCCACTGTATCATCTTTAAAACAAAATAACAAAAAATTAACTGATTGTTTTTTCAGATTTTATTTTGAAATGGAAAAACCAAAGAATGAACCATAACTGGATTTACAATAGTTTTCTCTTCATCTTTTTTACTTTTTAAAGTACCGATTTAAGTACCATTTTGAAAGTATCGATTTGGTACCGGTATTGTATAAAACCCTTCCGATACCCATCCCTAGTGTGAAGTCAACAATCTATCTTTTCTATCTATCTTTATCTTTGTTGAATTTCCCTTCTGGGATAAATAAAGTATTTTTCATTTCATTTCATTTTAATGACAAGACTAAAGAGTTTTTACAGGACTTTAGGCTGATCGTGTACTGAACACAGAACACTGAACACATTTTTGTTGTGACACTAAAAATGGACATGTAAAATTTTAGATATCAATAAATATCTATGCACAAGTTTTGCAGATAAAATCAAAGTTTAGCTGTAAGAAAAAGTTAGCATTTGAAGGCCTCTGTTGTTCATTACCTTTGAGGGACTGCACATAACTCTCTGACAGCAGTGATACTGCTAGCTGGCTTGGGTTCTTGGCTTTGACTGGGTGGAAAGATGGGGACAGTCTGTAGCTCCTCTCTTAGTGTTAAGGAACCTAAACTAGAATCCAGCATGACTGCAGGACTACTTGTAAGAGCAGGGATCAGCTGAGCCTTAGCCTTTGAGAATCGGCATACCTGACAAGAGAAAAAAAATGGCTGAAATTAACAGTGTAAAACTAAAATTAGATGTACTATTTCTCATTTATCTCTATGAACAGACACCTCCTATTTTTTTTAATACAACAAGATTATGAACAAAAAACCAGTCAATTCCCAGAGAAATTGAAGACAGCGAAATGCTGTATCAATCACCTCGATCCACACTGGCAGTGGATTAAGACACTTTTTGTAAACATGTATAAACAACATGTAAAGAGACAAAAGATTAAACACTAATGTGCAATATGTGATTGGGAAAGCATAGGTTCAAAGAGTCAGAAAGCACGCTTCTCTCTCTGGTTATTAGCCACTGAGGCTAACTGTTAACTATTTTAATTAGCTACCTACAAAGTTGATCAACCAAACTAGTGTCAGCTTAAATTTAGAACTAACAAAACTGAAGTGATAAAACTAACAAAAATATTATTTCACACAAAAAGCTACATGGATAAATTCTTAATACTAAAACAAGAAGAGACATAGAGCACGGTATATGATCCCACACAGAAACACACATGCTACCTGTTTGTCTTTACATGATGGCTCCTGCAGTGGCTCCTCCTGAACTGCTGCAACACTGCTCAGAGGTTTAACAGCAGCAACAGCAGAACGCTCTGCTCCCTTCTTCACTTTCACAGGATTCATCACAGATGGTTTCACGTTCAATTTAGGTCTCACTAAATGGAAGAAACAGAAGATATGTGGTGTAAATGAAAAGCACCACATGCATTTTGATCTTTTTGTGCTCTGTACTGACAGAGCATACAAGCACTTTGACAGACTGATCCATTTAATGGCACAATAAATGGACCAATCAACCAATAGTGATCGACTGATATGGCTTTTCAGGACTAATACAAATTATTTGTGGTTAGGAAGGCTGATTATATATTCACTTGCAGTAAGTGTAAAAATAGACATAAAAATTTAAATACAACAAACACTTAACTTCATTTAAATGCCTTAAGCATATTTATTTAAAGCAGAACTAAGTAAGTTTTGCTCTCGCTCTCCCCCTACTGGTCCCCTGTGAAAGCTCACTGTCGTAACGTTCCCCCGCCGCCGCCGCATTTATGTACGTGAGTGTGAGTGCCGTAAAGCAGGTTTGTTCTCGCGAGATTAGTCGGGTCCGATCCACTGAAAGTTGCAAGTGCTGCTTTCAGGACACAGACCCCAGAGGGAGGGGAGGGACCCACGAATCACCCCGCCAAGTCCTTGTTTACCCCCACAGGGACTCTAGAAAACATTTATTGAGGTGAAAAAACTTACTTAGTTCTGCTTTAACCAAACAAAATAAAAATAAATAGCTCCAGAAGTGCATTAAGTTCTAGACTCACAAAATCTCTTGTTAAAAAAATACTTTGGAATTTTTTCTGAATTTTCTCAAGAGTAAATAAAGGAAATTTTTAAAATAACTGAAATGATTTTAAACAACAAAGTACAGGGAGTTAATAAGCTCAGCATCTCTTGTAAAGTAAAATGAAACATAATAGCTCCCTGAAATCACACATAATATACTTCTTACTACCGTCACTATTTTTGATATTGATATTATCAGCAGCCTTGTTGGAAGCGATTAAAATCAACTGTTAAACACTAAATAGCTCACAAAATCTCTTCTTCACTTTAATTTTCAGATTATAAGATCAGAAAGCTCAAAGCAACGTTAGCAGCCATGACTTTTTAATGTGTCTGACTGGTTAAGCAGCCGCAGCACGAGTAACCCCTCCCTTCCACTTAATGCGTCAGCAGCACGTTATTTCATCAGCACATCATACGCAGCTGACACATACCGCTGTAGTCAATAGAACCCTTTCCACCGCATCTGTCAGCAGCACGAGTCGAACGCGTCTCAGGAGTGACATCTCGCGGCACATACACGCCGGCTCTATTTTTTACACTACACGTCTGAAACGCATCACAAGTTTGACATTTTGGAAAAGGGAAGACATCTGGCTTGAAGATCGAGGTTGAAAAACAGTTGAAAACAGTTGAAAAACAGTTTCTCACAACCTTGTTTGATTGAGATGTGGTGAAGCAGAGACAATTGCTGAACAATGGCACTCCACTACTGGGTTTTGTAGAACCCCGCTGTAAACTTTTCCAAAACCGACATACGCTCAGAGGGAGCAGCCCTCTGGATCTTTAAATGTACTTCATATTTACATAAAACAGACAGAACATAAAACACAAACCTTTTGGAGCCATGTTGTAGTTTTTTTCTGCTTGTTGTTGTGTATACTGACGAAGTCACACGTGATTTTGCCAATCTCGCATGACTTCGTGCTCTTTCAATGACGGTTGCTTCCCTGCTGCTATGCATCTGATACGCACCCGGTGGAAAGGGCCAAGCAGCAGAATACGCGAGCGAGACGTGCTGCTTTAGTAACGTGCTGCTGATGCATCAGGTGGAAAGGAGGGGTGAGGACCATCTGAAGCGGAAGCTCTCCAAAACACAAACACGCCAGGGAATCCACATGAGACTAACCCCTCCTTTCCACTGGACACTTCAGCAGTGCGCAACGTTTTGCTTGCGCAATCAGCAGCACGTCCCTTCCTACAGGGAGCGCTTCACATGCATAAATCACTCGCGCAGCGTCACATTCAGCTGGTCCTGGAAGATCACAAAATCTCATGAGAACAGCGAAAACGTGCGTGATTTCGTCAGTACACACAACAACAAGCAGGGAGAAAGATGACAACATGTATCCAGAAGGTATGTGGCTTATTTTCACACCACCTACGGGTACTGTACTTTCTCATAGTCTCACAAATGGAAATCCACGTGTCCTATTATTTTGAAACTTCCGTGTACGAACGCCTGATTTCCTGTCTGGTCCAAACTAAACTGCTGAACATGACATATTTTAGAAGCGTACCGCGTAAAAAATAGAACTGCTGCGTAATGCTCGCAACACTACACTTCTGGGACACGTCTCATGGGCGCTGCTTCTTGAGTAGTGGAAAGGGTCTGATTGACTTTTATGGTCGTGCGCTGCTCAGGGGGGTAAGCAACCAGGACTCTGGAGGCCCACAATCCTGAAAAAATTAATTAGATTTTTTTGTGTTTCTGGTGATACAGTGAGATTAGTACCTTTAGTATCGGCAGGTCGTTCTGGAGATTTGGTCTGATTAGTACCCAGTGAGCCATGCCCAGTTTCTGGAACTTCAGCAGGATCAGCCTGATGAGTCAGCTTGTCTAATGACTGTACAGATGAGACTGCTGGGCTTTTGTAGGTAACCCGCAAAGACTTTGATGATGGAAGACTGGTTTTAGTAAGAACCTTTCTGTTCAGGGTTCCACTGGCAGTTCGCTTCAGAGATGACGCTACATCAGTGGAACTTTTG
This sequence comes from Pachypanchax playfairii, assembly GCA_006937955.1. Lineage (NCBI taxonomy): Eukaryota > Metazoa > Chordata > Actinopteri > Cyprinodontiformes > Aplocheilidae > Pachypanchax > Pachypanchax playfairii. The sequence continues at coordinate 80,266 of SSNP01000105.1, forward strand.
ACCTGCTCTTTCAATTCCCATTTTCGAAGGCGTTTCTCCTGCATGATCTCCTCAAATGTTTTAACCTTGATGCTCTTACTGGTCTAGAAAGACAGAAAAGTTTCCACCAGCGACATTCAGCAGAGAAAATATCAAGCTCAGCCAGTACTGAAGGATAAAAAAAAATCAAAACTTACCTCAGGCATTGAAATTTGAGTTCTCAATGGTTTCTCTGTTACTTCTACAATCTTCTTTGGTGTGATGTTGCCTGTTGAGATAAGTTTGAAGACAGAGCTCACAAACAATAATAAAAAGGCTGAATTTGCACTTATTAGGCCCGCGCGCTGTAACCTTGCACTGCAAGCTGGATTCCCGCGAGATTTGGAGCTTTCCAAACCCACGAAAATCCATCTTGTACTGCTTCAACACCTTAAAACACAGTTGACCAACATGTTGTATACAAACAGTCATAAAACACAATCAACAAGCAATTAAACCATCCGACTCAACTCCCTTAATGGTGCAGACCAATTGTTAGCATTGTGCTTTGTGGCGGGCACATGGGCAGGTGTTCAGGTATGACAATAGCAGCAAGTGACCAGGCTAAGCAAAACAAACTTGGCCAGTAACTGCTAACACTGTATACAGTTATATGCATCTTCACAATATCTTTTGTTTCCACCATTAAGTGCACTCCTTTTCACTACTACCTCTATTAATTAATGGGAAGGCACAAAGATGTGAATTATAGTGAACATGCAGACAACTGCCTCAGTTTTGTTTCCCCCCACAAGTATAACCCCCCTGGGAGGATTAATGACACATGACACATTTTGTAGCTCTGCACACTTTAATTGAAAGAAAATATTTATATATATGTTCTCAGTCGTTGGAAAAGCACCAATACATCTGGCTTTTGCCATGTTATGAGTACTGAAGGTGGCACATAGGCCCTGTCCTAAATATTGCGCCTTTGAAACGCGCGTTCCTGATGAGGGGCGCAAGTGCGTTGGGTGTCCCGATTCTCCAGATTGGAGAGTCGTGCCCTTGGCTCTGCCCCTTGTTGGAGAGGTTCAGGTCACCTCCCACACATTTGTATGACAATGTCGCAGTAACCAATAATTACAGCTAGAACATCTTGGATTAGATTAGATTGACAGATACAGCTCATCAATATCTCCAGAATGTTCTGAGATTCACAGTTCTAATGACGTCCATATTGTTGATAGCTCACTGTATCGGCATCTATAAGTATAACCAGTGTTTTTACTTCAGAGTCTCATCACAAATGACTTTGCATTTGTCTGACTACTCTCACTTCATGTATGATTTTATAATAAATACTTTTTTATAAAATTAACTTGCTTGATTCATTCGTATGGAATATTTCCCCAACACCCTTTCAAACGTTTGATTCGCATTTCACCGAAGTCCGCATCAGTGCAGACTTCAGCGAAGGGTATTTCCCATGATGCATTGCTGCGTGTGAATTTTGATGGAAGAAGGTGGAGAAACGGCTGAACCATCCGGACCAAAAAACATTTTCTCAAGTGTATAATCCAAACAATCAATATTTTATCTTATTGTCTAGATGTGTAATTACAATCTATTGATTCTCTGTTGGAAAGATGTGTCACATACCAGATAAAAAAATACACTCACCGGCCACTTTATTAGGTACACCATGCTAGGAACGGGTTGGACCCCCTTTTGCCTTCACAACTGCCTCAATTCTTCGTGGCATAGATTCAACAAGGTGCTGGAAGCATTCCTCAGAGAGTTTGGTCCATATTGACATGATGGCATCACACAGTTGGCGCAGATTTGTCGGCTGCACATCCATGATGCGAATCTCCCATTCCACCACATCCCAAAGATGCTCTATTGGATTGAGATCTGGTGACTGTGGAGGCCATTTGAGTACAGTGAACTCATTGTCATGTTCAAGAAACCAGTCCGAGATGATTCCAGCTTTATGACATGGCGCATTATCCTGCTGAAAGTATCCATCAGAAGTTGGGTACATTGTGGTCATAAAGGGATGGACATGGTCAGCAACAATACTCAGGTAGGCTGTGGCGTTGTAACGATGCTCAATTGGTACCAAGGGGCCCAAAGAGTGCCAAGAAAATATTCCCCACACCATTACACCACCACCACCAGCCTGAACCGTTGATACAAGGCAGGATGGATCCATGCTTTCATGTTGTTGACGCCAAATTCTGACCCTACCATCCGAATGTCGCAGCAGAAATCGAGACTCATCAGACCAGGCAACGTTTTTCCAATCTTCTATTGTCCAATTTCGATGAGCTTGTGCAAATTGTAGCCTCAGTTTCCTGTTTTTAGCTGAAAGGAGTGGCACCCGGCGTGGTCTTCTGCTGCTGTAGCCCATCTGCCTCAAAGTTCGACGTACTGTGCGTTCAGAGATGCTCTTCTGCCTACCTTGGTTGTAACGAGTGGTTATTTGAGTCACTGTTGCCTTTCTATCAGCTCGAACCAGTCTGGCCATTCTCCTCTGACCTCTGGCATCAACAAGGCATTTCCGCCCACAGAACTGCCGCTCACTGGATATTTTTTCTTTTTTGGACCATTCTCTGTAAACCCTAGAGATGGTTGTGCGTGAAAATCCCAGTAGATCAGCAGTTTCTGAAATACTCAGACCAGCCATTCTGGCACCAACAACCATGCCACGTTCAAAGTCACTCAAATCACCTTTCTTCCCCATACTGATGCTCGGTTTGAACTGCAGATTGTCTTGACCATGTGTACATGCCTAAATGCACTGAGTTGCCGGCATGTGATTGGCTGATTAGAAATTAAGTGTTAACAAGCAGTTGGACAGGTGTACCTAATAAAGTGGCCGGTGAGTTTATATTCTTATTAGTTTTTAAACGTATATACACCTTTTCGTGTGACGTCCGTATCCGGGACAGTTTCCCTCGCAACCCGCAGCTGCCATTTTAAGAGGAGATGCGTTTCCATGACGACCAACTGCCCCGTGTGTGAAAATGTGAATGTTAACAGTCCTGTAGTCTACACAACAGTGGAGAAGATGAGGACTTATAAAAGCCTCGATCCGTATGTTTTCTTGGAGGTAAGCTTTAATTGGCTTGGTGGATGATGTGTTGAGAATGTGGCCCCGTTAGCTTCTTTAGCCACATTAGCATGAGTTCCGGTGTTAGTTTATAGTCATATTAAATCCCTATGATATTATCTTAAACTCGTTCATAATGTAGGACGCATCAACAGCCTCATTTCTGATGAATTAAACTGAAGAAGAGTGTGTGTATCAGTGACTTCCTCGGTGATGTGAGGACCTTAGCTTCACATTCCTGAGAATTATAAAATGACCCAGGATTTCCACTTTCTGTGAATGAATTGTGTCATTCTCGACACTTTACGACTATTCACCAAAGTCTGTCAACCCCCCCGTGAAAACAGTCTTTAGCAAAATCTGGTCTGGAAGCTCTTTTTGAAGCCACACACCCTGCCGAGATAATTTACAGCAAATGCTGATGTGTTTAGAAAATCTTCCATCAACAACACCAGAGCTCGGAGTCCACCACTTCCTACCCTCCTATCAAAAGATAAATCTCTTTGTGTTTGGATAAAGCATGCCAAAGCATTCTGTGTTGCTTCAGCGTCAGACAGGATGTCTCCGGGTCTCACCAAACACCCCCCTTTCTAACCACGATGATTAAATTAAGGAGTCCCAAGGAGCCCCTCAGACTGCTTCAATACACATATGAACTATTTAATGTGATCACAGCTAATTCAATCACTCCTTTCTTTACAGGTATCAAACCAGCATCTTTGCTCTGAAGTAATGTTCACCCAGTTTAACAGTGAAACTCTGATAATAAGCATGTAAATTCCAGATGTATGCATCTGTTGATCTGATCAATGACTGCTAACCAAAAGTCCTCTCCACAGGAAATTTCTAGAAAACATTTTTCTTTTTGAGAGAAGTATTTCTACATGAATTAGTGATACATTGTTCAGTGAACAAAACGAAATGTGTTTAAATCACTCTCTTCAGTAAGTCTCTATAAAGAGCAATGTAATCTAAATTAATTTAAATAATGCTTTGGTCAAACATGTTACAGATCTCATGAGGATATATTGAATTAACCTGCAAATCCCTTCTTTACTACTCAGGAATAAATACTGATATGTGTAAGAGTAATATGTCATCAGAATAAGGAAATACTGTTCATTAATTCTTGTTAAAAGATAAAATTGATGGTAATGTTAATCTCACAAAGAGTGGATGAGCAAGCGTTTTTATTTGATGTAATAAAAAAAGGATCTGTGACCAAGACCAAGGGGCAGTCCTAAAATTCGAATTCCCAAAAACTGATTTTTCATTGGCTAAGAGCCAGTGATAGTCACGCCTAGAGGCGGGCGTAGGAGTCTATAATTGACACCTATCGAGGGGTCACTCCTCACTTCTTTTACACTTTTTTCCTACTTTCTTCACTTCTCAACTTTTACTTTTTTACTTCTTCCTCCATTTCATTTTTATCATTTTTACCTTGTTTTGCGAGTTTAAGACCTTTTTCTTGATTTTATTTTAACAAACTCCTCGTTTATTTGACACTTAAGCTTTCGTTTAATGCGCGATTTTCTTTATCTTCAAAGCTCATTTTTCTTACGCAAAGTATTTTGTTTGAATAGTTTAATTCCACAAAATCCAGACTTCACGTCACCAGCTGGAAGAAGAAACTACAGATCCCAGAATTCCTTCCGTGGGCCTTCCGACACGTGACGATCACCACCAGGGACCTGATCCTTACGGAGCAGACGTGCATCTAACCCGGGCAAAGTTCCGACCCTCGGAGTAGAGCTGCTTCGAGTCGACGGACCTCTCTGGGAACTAAAAGGAGTGAAACTCTCCGCCGTGCTGCAAAAGAAGTAAGAAATCGATTTAATTTAATCCATGACGGATTGAAAGCTTTGTGTTGGTGTCTCAGTGGCCCGGAAGTGAAATCTCTGCCTCCATTTTTTTCTTCCTTTCTCTCACTCCAAAATTACAATTTTCCTTAAATTCAAAATTATCTTCCGTGTTAAAAGAGCATTTTCCGTTTCCTCACCCACTCTTACTAGTGTTTAAGATTCTTGAACGTTAGAAAGTCCACTTATTCTAGAAACATACTAAGTCTGACGTAATTTCCTGTTCGTAGCATTGTTAATTCCATTAAACCAACACTAAGTAACTTTTCAACCTTCATGAAATAGTTTAATAACTTCTGTGATTATATGGCGACTTAATGACACCTCTGTCATGGCTTGAGGGGGTCTGTATCGCTTTCACTGGCACTAAACAACTTTGAGGAGGATGGTGGGAACCCTGCCACACAAAAAACTATGAATGGATAGGCTGCTTTTCGGCATACGTCACTTCCCCTTTCCCCATTCGTCATAAACACGGAACTCGATGCGACCTGTTACGCGCAACTGCAGCTAACATGGCAGAAGCCCCGAAAAAACGCAAAGTTTTGTCTGAGGAGACAAAGAAAAAAAGAAAAAGGGAGAGTAACTGGATAAAAGGACAGTCAAGAATCAGCATAGGCCTGGCTTTCACTCGCTGGCGTGAGCTCAAAGTCGAGGAGGGATTTCCAACTGATGCTGCTGTGGCTCTGTTCCTGCTGGACTAGTAAGTATCTTTCTATTCTCAAATCAAAATGCTAATGCCAGCTTTCGGAAATTTGCATGGAAGTAATAACTGGCCACCAGGTTGACAGTTCATTCACTCAGCCACTGGAAACCGAAATGTAATGTAGTTCAATCCAACTGCTGGCAGACGGGGTATCTGGATTTTACGACGCTACGCGCTGGTGCTCATGGAAAATGCAGGCTTCGTTCACGTAAAATAATACCGCTTTTGTCCAGTGGCGCCGCCAAAATAAACCTAAACTGAAAGCTCCTAAGTACTGCTGTAAGTGTTTAACTGTTTATTTGTTTGTTTGTTTATTGGTCTGTCTTCCTTGTTGTTCAATAAATATTCACATTAATTTTAATTGGCCGATTCAGTGAGTTTTTATGTGTGATTTGAGTCACTATCTGGACGGACATGCGACTTCATATTACGAGACTGAAATAATTTGATTAAATATTTTAATATTTAATTCCTTCAAAAGAAGGTGGTGCCCCAAACAACACGTATTAAAGAGGCAAACTTTCATAATACGTGTTCCCCTACAACAGGCATCTCCAACCCTGGTCCTCGAGAGCTACTGTCCAGAAGGTTTTAGATGCATCCCTGCTCCAACACAGCTGAATCAAATGAATGACTCATTAGCAGGCCTTTGCTAAACTTGATGACTTGCTGAGGAGGTATTTCAGTTAATTGATTCAGCTGTGTTGGAGCAGGGACACATCTAAAACCTCCTGGACAGTAGCTCTCGAGGACCAGGGTTGGAGATGCCTGCCCTACAGTAAAGTGGAGTTGATCGCTTATTGCATGCAGAAGACAGCCCATGAACATGTCACTCTTTCTGCAGTGTCTGCTGTTCTGATCAGCTTATTTAATTACATAACATTTGATTTATTAACTGTCCGTCCACCGGTTTGTGCGCGTTCGGACTGTTTGCGTGCTCACAGTACATAAATGTGCTCTCGTCATGTTCGTTTTTACACACCACAACTTCATGACTCCCCACCGTGAAAAAGCCCAGGGGAAACCCAAGGACATGCTGGAGTGGCCGCTGTCGTCCAAGGACTGCTGGTTGTCCTGTCCCTGCAGCTAAATATTAAATAGGGTGAATTAAATACAACATAAGGAACTTTCTGGATCTGTTTATTTGCTCCTTTTTTATCATTTTTTAAATGTAAAATCGGATCGGGACTCAGGATCAAATGACTCAGACTCGGACTCGAGGTCAAAAAATCTTGATCGAGACATCCCTAGTTATAATACAGGGTGGGCCATTTATATGGATACACCTTAATAAAAAGGAGAATGGTTGGTGATATTAACGTCCTGTTTGTGGCACATTAGTATATGTGAGGGGGCAAACTTTTCAAGATGGGTGGTGACCATGGTGGCCATTTTGAAGTTTTTAAATGGGAAGAGGGTAATGTGATCAAATGTATTGCTAATTTTACAAGAAAAGCAATGGTGTGTTTGGTTTTAATGTAACTTGATTCTTTCATGAGTTATTTACAAGTTTCTTTTTGTTCACAGCCATTGACATGTCAAAAGAGGTTAACACGTGAGGGGCAGATCGAAATTGTGTTAATATCTGGTGAACGCGGTAACCGGGTCATTGCAGCAGATTTCAATGCAAGACACCCTACAAGACCACCCATCTCCCATGCTACAGTTAGAAAACTGTTTGCTAAGTTTCGTGAAACTGGTTCAGTGTTGGAGTTGCCAAAATGTGGACGCTTGAAAACTGTCACTAATGAAGAAACATCAGTGGGTGTCCTAGCTTCATTCAGCAAGAGCCCACAGCGTAGCACTTGCCGCATGTCACTGGAGAGTGGTATTAGTCGAACATCCCTTCGGCGGATAGTAGCTACTCACAAATGACACCCTTACAAACTCAAGCTACTGCAGCATCTCAATGAGGATGACCCAGATCGGCGCACTGAATTTGCAGAATGGGCAAAACAAAAATTGGAACAGGACCCTCAGTTCACGCAGAAGATTTTGTTCAGTGATGAGCCCACGTTTATGTGAATGGTGAAGTTAACAAACAAAACCACAGCTATTGGGCTGATTCTAACCCACATTGGATAGATCCCTCCAAGACTGTTGGAACAAAAAAGTGATGGTATGGTGCGGTATATGGAGCGCAAAGATAGTGGGGACATTTTTCATCAATGGAAACCTGAAGAACATTGGATATTTGGAATTGCTACATGATGATGTGTTTCCCTCTTTATGCACTGATGCTGGCACGTTCCCTGAGTTTTTTCAGCCAGATGGTGCACCACCACATAATGGGTGTCAGGTCCAAGCATTCCCAGATTAACAGTTTCCTGGAAAGTGGATTGGTCGTCGTGGGCCAGTTGAATGGCCCCCAAGGTCTCCTAATCTGATCCTGCTTAGACTTTTATCTTTGGGGTCATCTGAAGGCAATTGTCTATGGTGTGAAGATATGAGATGTGCAGCACCTGAAACTACGGATACTGGAAGCCTGTGCTGGCATTTCTCCTGCGGTGTTGCTATCAGTGTGTGAAGAGTGGGAGAAGAGGGTTACATTGACAATCCAACACAATGGGCAGCACATTGAACACACTTTATAAGTGGTCAGAAACTTGTAAATAACTCATGAAAGAATAAAGTTATGTTAACACCAAGCCCACCATTGTTTTTCTTGGGAAATTACCAATAGGTTTGATGTGTCACATGACCCTCTTCCTATTGAAAAAAAACCAAAAGTTGGATCCAAGATGGCCGACTTCAAAATGGCCACCATGGTCACCACCCATCTTGAAAAGCTCGCCCCCTCACATATACTAATGTGCCACGAACAGGACGTTAATATCACCATCCATTCCCATTTATTAAAGCGCAGGGTTTTTCCTGCGTTAAAATTTGCGTGCCGCCCCAGCCCAGGCTATATGGATGTTATTTTAACTACAGTTGCAGCGTTGCGCCACTACAGGGGCGCTGTATCAGCACCGGAAAGGTTTAAAACTGCAGGAAAAGAAGATCAATAATAGCTTTTCCCGCTAGTTGGTGCTATCGGCATCCTGATATTCCTCACGGCTCGTCATACAGGTAAATATTGTTTTGGTTTTTTTTGTATCCAAGCATGTCATGTTTTTTTTTTTTTTTAATTCTCCATATCAGAGTAACGTTAATGGTTTTTGGCATTGCAGATATGGCTGGAAAATCAACCGCTACTTTATAAAAGCGACCTCGTGAGGAGGAGAGTCAGGATTCCAGGTGAAAGTGCAGACAAATTAGGCAGTTAAAGGGTATTAATTCATGGTTGTGACAAGATGTGAAAATTATGTCAGGTCTGAATGTAGTTCCCAGCCAGGGACTGGCAAGGGTCAGAATGCAGGACAGGAAGAGTCGGCGAAGCAAGGGTACGTTAATTCGTTTCCAAGTCATTAGAGCATAACAACGCAAAGCCAACGTGTACATGATTTAAATTTACCAATCCGATACTATTGGTGAATTGATCAACTTCCACCTTATACTTTTCTTGAAGAGACTAAAGGCACCAGACTTTACTAACAAAACATAACAAAGACAAAATAACAGATGTAAAATATGAAATGAGCATAAAACTAAAATTTAAAGAGAAAAATGAACAATTTTTAACGACTTTATTGTAGAGTTATCATATTTTAAGTATCGGTTCATGGTATCTGTTAACTTTAACAGATACCTGTACATTAGACGGTATTGGGGCCGATACCAGTATTGGTGCATCATTAATGAGAACGCTTAACTAAAAAATATTTTGCATTTGAGGCAGTTGAATGCACAGAGTATGCATGTGCTGAAACATGGTCAGGATGGTACCACCTCTGCCTCAATTTGAACCGGGAAAAACCCTGAAGCTTATCCATATATATGGCCCACCCTGTAGTTTATTTTCCTGGCCTGAGCACAAAATTTGAAATGAATCCACGCCCACATTTCTTAAACTAGAATACATTTTTATAATCACATAATCACATAAGTTTGATGGTGATCTAGGAAAGTTTATGGAATTAGTTGATTCAAATACCACACGTGTGAAATGTTAAAAAATGAACTGTTTTTTCAAGATGGCCGACTTCCTGTGACAACTTGGACATGGGTTTTGTCCTGGTCTTATCATGAATGTGGATTTTGCAGCAACAAATACAGTGGGGGAAATAATTATTTAACCCCGCTGATTTTGTAAGTTTGTCCAATAACAAATAAATGAAAAGTCTCAGAACAGTTGCACGTTCTCATTGAGGAGCACAAGTGCGTAGGATTGTCCCGATTCTCTAGAGTGGAGAATTGTGCACCTGACTCTGCCTGTTTTGCACCCTTGCTCCACTGGTGTGGACTTCAGTGAAGGGTATTTCCTACAATGCATTGCTGCGTGTGAATTTTGACAGAAGAAGAAGGTGAAGAAATGTCTGGACTTCTTGGACCAAAAAAAAAAAAAAACATTTTCACAAGTGTAAGAGTCAAAATATTCCTTATTTTATTATTGTGTAGATGTGTAATTACAATCGAATGATTCTCTGTTAGAAGGCTGTATAACATATCTGATAAAAAAATATAGCTAATTGATAATGGTACTGGTGTGCCTTTTCGGACATGATATTCTTACAATTTATCACTTTTTTTACCAACCAAGTTATAAAAAGCCAATTTAAACCTTTAAAAAAGGTTTGATGGAGAAGATGTGCTTCGCTAGGGAAACAGTGAACGGGCTCAACAGAGAAGTGAGCTTCTCTGCAGAGAGGAAGGGAGACATCACTGGGTGCTGCTGAGAAGAGAGCGGAGGTGGCTGAATTACGCTCCTTCACTGCTTCCTTTTGTGAGTAAATAAAATAAAAAGTGAGCAGAGCTACAATAATTGTATCTGTTTTTTCTTTCTCTTTAATAAATGGTTATATCACTCAACTTTTAAGTGATGACATTTCAGAATCTTTAGTTATTTGGTCACTTTTATTTTAAAGCAAATATGAATGCTTCCTGTTTAGCGTAGATAAAGGAAAAGCCTGCCTAAAAAATAAAAAAATAGGTGTTCTTTACTCTTTACAACCTATAACAGCTCCATTCAGCCTTATTAAAATAAATATATGGAGGTTATATGGGCTTTGTGTGCGTAAAATCCCAGCCGCATGTTTTTATTTGAAGAATAAATTACGAGTGAGCAGAATAAACATGCTCTGGTAACTAGCAAACAGTTTAAATGTTTTAGTAATGAAGAGGACAAGACAGAAACAATATCAGGGTAGGGCTGTAATTAACCAAAGAAACTGTTGGTCGACTGAAATCCATAAATTTCAACTAAAAATCGACTAATTGGGGGGGGGGTAGGTAGTAGCCCCTGATTACCGCATATACGCACAAAAGGTGATTCGGGGAAAATTATCTTTATTAAACATACCAGATTAAAACAAGTGCAGACGAAATAAAGTTGTACATTAGGCTCTAAGCATCATAGCTTGTGGGCTCGGATTAAGGTTAAAAAAAAAAAAAAGAAAGAGAGAGAGAGAGCAAGAGAAAGGAAGACAAAAATCCGAGTAATGTGCACAATAACAAAAGGGAATCATAAAAGTTCGTTGTTTAGTTATAAACTGAAATGAAATAAAGTGCATGGCTAACTCAGAACAAATAGCCTACAAAAATAAATGAAATGCCCAAATCCACAAGTATTAATTGAAATAAATGTGCACAGCTATTAAAATGTTATTGATGTCGGAAACTAAATAATGTAACAACAACGAAATAAACAACTAGCTACTCACTTAGAGAGTACAATTAGTGTCCTCTGTCCACAAACTATACACACTTGTTTGTGTTGTGTGCGAGAAACACAAGCATATCCACGTTCTTTGGAAGGAGACAGCTTCTTGATTTGTTGACAATAAATCCTGCCTTTGAGAAAATGCGTTCAGAAGGCGTGGATGTCGCAGGGATACAGAGCAGTCGCTTTGCTACTCAGGCCAAGCTCGGATATCTGTCTTGGTTTTTTTCCCACCACCCCAGTAGTCCAGAGTCAACTTTCGTTTTGTCCTGAAGATAGTGTTTCATTTCTTCTATGCTTCTCCCACCTGATTCTAAAATGTCTTCCTCATCTCCGCACAACAGTATCGCAATCTCCTTCTCTTTGTCGGTTTTCTGTTTTTTTGACTCGTGTTGCTCCTCACCTTCGGGTTCACCCGTGGCTGCGCTACGTGCGCTCAGTCGGTCTGCCAGCTGTGCAACTTCTGTGTAGGCCTCATCTCGTTTGGCATCATCCAGAAAAGACAGTTGCTTAAAACGAGGGTAACATGGCATAAAATCGACCAATCAAAATTTTGGTTGACTCAGCACACATCGACCAATCAGTCAACCAGTCGACTTGGACTTTACAGCCCTATATCAGAGACATAAAAACTTTAATTTTAGACTAAATGGTCAGATAGGTGCAGCATCAGAGCTTCACAATTAGCTTTCTCACCCTTGTCTTCTACATAATGTGCCAGTGCTGTGCTGCAACACAGAGCAGCCTCTATTCCATCACATTTGTTTGCTACTCTTGTGTCGCTTAAGAATTACGTCACAGACCTCTGTCACTGCTAAGATGAACAACCCATGCCCCCAGCAACATGCGCATTGCTCCCTCCCATGTGTGCATTCCAGAGATGAGCATGTGAACAAAAATAGACTGACCTCACACCATCCAACCCCACACCACACCTACATCATTCAGCCCTGGTGTGAAAGAGGCAAGCTACCCACAATGCACTGCGCCAGACTGGTTACCATTGATTTCAATTAGAGTGTAACTTAATCTGTGTTTTGGGTATGCGAGTGACACTTTTAAGCTGTATCTCTACTGTTCCTTTAACAACCTACAGCCGTTATTCTCTGTTGCTGCTAACGAGCTGAGCTCCGTGAGTCCTTTGTGCCTGAAAAGCTAAAACTGTTGTTTCCTAACCGAAAGAAAATCTTTATAAAGATCCCTTTCTTAAAATGTCATTTTGAACCGGATCACCAAACAGTTTGCACACTTGTTTACTACCAGTGGTGGACAGTAACGGAGTACATTTACTCAAGTACTGTACTTAAGTACATTTACTCAAGTACTGTACTTAAGTACATTTTTTTAGTATCTGTACTTTACTTGAGTATTTATTTCTTTGGAAACTTATGACTTTCACTCCACTACATTTTACAGAAAAATATTGTACTTTTGACTCCACTACATTTCCAGGAAGCTCAACATAACTTTTTAGTCATCTGTTTGGTGTTTTTTCTTTTCTAAAATGTAATTGGCCATATGCTGTGCTCTTCACGGAAGGGAGCCAATCACAGTCACCGACTCACCGCCCACACTTAGGGATGTATTATCCTGCGTAGCGAACTCTCCCGCTTGCATTCAAACATTGCTCAGAGATGGATACTGTTGACGAAGGACCAGAGGATAAACTAGCCCACCCATGGCCTTATCTTAATTCTATGTTCGAGATTTTTGGTATTAAAAATAGTTCATATCAGTTCAAATGTCGTTTGTGTTCACCGAAGACAAACTACATCGCTGCATTTAAAAACTCGCCGTCCAACCTGAGAAAACACATCGAGGTATGTAAGCAAACACCTTTTTTTTCTCTACTGCTGATAACCACTTTAAATGAAGCTGTCTGAGGTTGAAATGGTTGCGGTTTAGTGTGATTGATGATTGAAATACAGCCGACCATTAGCACACTAAGCTA
>SSNP01000105.1:95017-258198 GCA_006937955.1 Pachypanchax playfairii
ATGTACACTCTGAATATGAAATCCGGGAGAAAATCGTCAGAACGACAACTGACAATGGCTCAAACTTCATCAAAGCTTTTCGAGTGTTTGGAGAAGCTGAAAATAACAGTGGTGCTACTGAGGAGTTAAGTGGTGAAGATCTAACACTGGATGATCAGGATGAGGAGGTGGAATTTATTGACGTTTGCACCATTATGGATGAAGATGATGGACTCCAATACCAACTTCCAAAGCATCATCGGTGTGCGTGTCATTTGCTGAATCTGGTTTCTACGGTGGATGCAAATAATGCTAACAAGGTGGAGGCCTACAAGAAACTGTCGAGGTCAGCCTTCTCCAAATGTCAGGCTCTGTGGAACAAGACTGCAAGGTCCACTATTGCTGCAGAGGTAGTTGAAGAGCATTGCAAACTTCAGCTGGTGCAACCTAATGCAACAAGGTGGAACTCTTTTTACCTGGCAGTAGAGCGGATCCTGAAAATCTTCAAAGAACAAGGAGAAGGGGCTCTGAGAGCAGTCTGTGCTGCTCTTGATGTTCCAATGTAAGTAGTAAATATAAAGGTTCATTATTTTAAATGGTCTCCTACAGCACTATCTAAAAGCAATTTAAAATGTGTATTGCATTCCCCCAAACACTGTTTTGTGTGTGTGTGCGTGTGTGCGTTAGGTACAGTCCAGCTGACATTGCCTTTTTGGGTGAATATGCCAACACCATGGGTCCAGTTGCCAAGGCAATAAACATACTTCAAGGAGAATCCAACATTCACATGGGATGGCTGCTCCCTACAATCACCACCCTCATCTCCAAGCTTGACAAAACCAGAGTGTCGCTGAGATTCTGCAAGCCACTGATCGATGCCCTGCAAGATGGTTTGAAGAAACGATTTGGGGAAATGATGTCTGATCCAGAGCTCATTGCTGCAGCTATTCTTCATCCAAAATTTAAAAAATCCTGGACTGCTGATGAAGAGGTCCTCAAACCAGGTAAAAACATCTACTATATCTTTAAATACCACTCAGTCATGTTCTCAGTTTCACTTTGTTGAATCAATTACAATTTTATTGACAGGAGATTTGAGGAATATAGCTTTCATTCTTTAAAACTAAGTTTGACAAATAACTTGGCTAAGAGTTGTATAAACTAACAGGCATCTAACAGTGCCACTAACAGTGCCATCTACTGGTGTACTCTTGTTACTACCTTAGATCTTTTAGTAGTTGAGTTCAAGCTAATACTGGAAATTTATGGGGTAGGGAAACATTACAGGAAGCCTGCAGGAAAGGGGATTAAAATACTGTAGTTTTCTGGCCAAAACGGGACAGTTGACGGCTATGGCCCTATTATGACTATTTGTTTGATTTAGGTCTGGGTTACATCAAGGACCATCTTCCAAGCCATGATGAGCCTCCGATGCGGCAAACTGACTCGAGTACTTCTGATGAAGAGGATTTCTTCTCTAACATGAAGCATGCACACACCCAGGAAACGACAACCAAACAGCTTGATGCTTACCTTGCATGTACAGCTGAAGGTATGGCTACTTTAACATCTCACCCAGCTGTTTCCAGCCTGTCACTCAAGCTGAACACTGCATTACCAGCATCTGCTGCCTGTGAAAGGCTTTTCAGTGTTGCTGGGTTGATCTTCACCCCAAGAAGGGCAAGGATGAATGTACAGAACTTTGAAAACCAGCTTCTACTTAAGTTGAATAAGGACTTCTTCAAGTTTGAATAGTTTGGCCAGGCTTATAGCTGAAGAAATGATTACATCTTGTGTGAATGTAATCAGTGAGGGAAAAGTTTTTAGTTCTTTGTGTGGATGTTTTTTTTTTTTTTAAGTTGGTCTTCCTAGAGGAAGTTTTGAGCCAGGTATTAAGCTAGATTCATCTCTTCAGAACATTCATTGTTAAAGCTTCTTTGCTGAATGTACAACCAGACTTCAACAATCTGTTACTGTAGTCTCCTCTCCAATGTCAAGTTGTTGCTGTTGACACACACATGCACTTTTACAAACTGTGTTGGAATGTTTAAATTTTAAAGACAATAGTTGTCCTTATTGTTTTATTGCATTTTTATGTTTTTACAAGTGGTATTGTTTTTTTGTAGCAGTGTTTCTACATGTACAATGTCAATTGGTAATTTCAGAGTTACAAAGTTCTGTAAGAGTGCTCAAAATAAATTGATGTACTGAATATTACATGTACTTTTTACTTTTGAATACTTGAGTATTTTTTAAAGTAAGTACTTTAGTACTTTGACTTAAGTAAATTTTTGCTAAGCAACTTCTACTTGTACTTGAGTAAGATTTGACCATGAGTATCTATACTTTGACTCAAGTACTGGAGTTGAGTACTTCGTCCACCACTGAGTATGGGCAACTCAACGTATCAGCACATTATCCCTTGCAGCACACAGTTTCAAGAAGGACAACATGGAGTTGAGTTTTATTACCACATCAACAACTCAGACTTTGTCTTCTCCTTCAGCACGGTGTTGAAGCATCTGGTACTGAATTAAAGCTTGTATGTTTACTTCAGTTTTCACAGAACAAAGACATAGCAATAAGAAGACAAAACAGGATGAGTCCAGTAATAACAGGTGTTAGGATTTTCAGCATCCAACACCACCATGGGTTACTTATGAGCCAAGAGAAACAGTTCCAGGACATGACAGGTCCATTTTGTGACATGGCCTTTTGAAGAATTTGAAGAGATTGCATACTTTCATCAATGTGTGTGTTACTTCCTCCAGGAATGTACACGCAACACATCACACATGTGTCCAGCACAAATCCATGATGTAGAGTCATCGTCTTCCTTGCGTCGATTTCTTTTTGTCTTCCTTTCTGAATGTCCAGTTTGAGGTTCACAAAGGACTTGAATCTGTAGTCGAATATTTCCAGTCGAAGAATGTCCTCAGCCACTCAGTGACGAGAGTTGTAGAGTGGTGATAGTTGTCTTCATCTCTAGTTGAATGTTTCCAGACCATCTTGGAAAAACATGCATGATTGTTTCCAGGTCATGTTGGTTCCATGGAGAACTGGCTGACGTGCAGACAGTCTTAGGCATCACAGGACAAACATAACAGCCACTTATATTCTTTTCATCAGCAAGCATCTTCTGATACTGATAACAGAGGTTTGGGCTGCCATGCGAATTAAGGTGTGATGCAAGCCAGTTGTCAATCTTTTCCTCGTACTCTCTTATCTTGCGAAGGGTGGAGCTTCCCGTCCCATACAACATGCTACAGTCACAACACAGCAGAGAATCCACCTGGCATGTGGAGATCCCATTGCTGCTAGACTACAGAGCCACCAAAACCCCCAGAAGCTAAGATGAACAGGGTGTTGTTGAGTGCTTCACCTGCGTTGAGACAAATGACCTCTAAAAAGATCAGATCCCTTTGTAACAGGACTTCACCACTGCCCAAATCAGGGGTCTAGCACTCTCTGCAGCTTACAATGACTGAGATGTGTCCAGCTGTGTCTCTCAGCGACCTTCACAGTTGTAGTCAGGAGCACTTGATAAGGGTCTTCCCACTTCGGGCAGGTCCGGTCTTTTCTCTTAATGACTTTGATGAACACCCAGTCTCCTAGTTTCACTTACTGGTTCTCTTGTAACACAGAACAAAATGAAGGCAGATCATTTGCTCCAACCACTTTGTGTGTTAAAAACTCTTGTCCTATAGTCTGCCAACATTAGCTCATCTTGAGCTTTGTCTAAATCAGGCAAAAACAATGGAAGTCTGTAAAGCCTATCATATATAATATCAAATGGCGGTAACCCTTTTTCTGTCGGGGTAATTCTCATGTAGAGGTTAACCAGGTCCAGGCACTCAGGCCAGGGTTCTCTTGGTTTCTTCCATACACTTCCTCAGTCTGCTTCTAACCGTCCCATTATCTGACCAAATAGTTTTAGGGATCCCATGAACTGCAATAATGTTTTTGCAGATTGCTTTTGCTACTGTCAGGGCATCATTTTTCTTTGATGGACCGCTTTCAATCCATTGAGGCATCAATCATGACCAGACAGTACTTGTAAGGTCCACTTTGTGTCAATTCGATAAAATCCATGTACATCACCTTACAAAAGTTCTTTAAATAACTATTTATTCCATAAGTTGTAAAATGCTGCTGGATTAATAATAACAACCCTCCTGTTGACACATAGCACGGCCCATGTGTCACAACAGCAGCATGAAAAAGGAAAAACAGGTTTGCCACAGACAGAGTATAAACCGTCCTCATTTAAAGTGGCCCCTTTCATTTCCCACATTTGTTTTTCGGATGCTTGAGCAGCTTATTGCATGTCCAGTAAAATGCTCCTATCAATAAGAAGGAGCCCCTTATCAGAGATTGATAAGAACAAGTCAGACTTCTCAAAAGCACCTCGAGCAGCACTTTAAGCAGTAACATCTGACAGTCTTTTCCCAGAGGAAACGGAGTCAGGTCTAGTCGCGCAAACCTGACACTTACAAACTGCCAAAGCAACAGGAAGTGAAATAACCTGAAGCAGATGCAATAACAAGTTAGCAAGGCTGATGAAATTACCAGTAGAGGTAACCATCCCCCTTCATTCCCACTGATTAGCAAAATAGGAAAAAGTAGGGGTTGAGTTTTCTAAGCATAATGGGAAAGCCATGCACTACAGTAATTGCACAATCCCAAAAATGGCATCATTCATTTTCTGGTGATAAGTTAAAGAACATGCAAAATGCCCTGTGTCTTTCTGCAGACAGAGTGTCGTTTCATACAAGCAAGATCACAAGGAGAGATCCTTTAAACAGCTGCATTCAGGGAGTCAATAATCCTTCACCAAGCTGCACCATTCATCCTAAGTTTCTACACAGAGAAATTAACAGGAATTTGATTCTATATACAGCTAGGGAAGTTTGAGTTAAGTCATTTTAGTTCAGCGCACAACCTTTCAAATTCACACATTATGCAAGCAGATGCTCACAGATCCACAACCAATGTCTTTTCTAAATCCCACATCAGATCACACACACACAGCGTCACACCAAACCAGAAACAACACACTCAACATGCATTCCCTCTGGGACCCCAACACTGCAGGTTAAAGGCTATTTAACCTCTCTTTGAGTCCATTTATTAATTGTACCCATATCCCTATTGTAACCCTATGGAATAACCTCTGAAATCATCATGTTTCCCCAATACACTCCCTTATCTTTTTGCCTTGTCATCACATTTGCAGCATCTGTCAGCTGTGGAATGAATGCAGTTTTCTGATTGACTGAGGGGTTCAGAGTCCCACCTAGAGTGGCAATCTCTCTAAACGTTTTTTCAGGAATTTTTCTAGTTTATTGCTTTATTATTCTTCCGTCAAAGGTAATTCGGCCTGAACAGAGCAAAGGATCCAGACATCAAATCATCCATCTCGTTCATGGGAGGTGGCTATTACTTTTGTTGTGGATCTGCGTTACCATGGCAACGCAGCACGCCAAAACGTGCACCCGAAATGCCCCCCAGCCCAAACCGCAACATGTAATGATGATGACACGTATCATACATCATAGGGACCGGATCGGAGACCAGATGTAATTGATCTTTGTTTTGGTATTCACAAAAAACCATGCCCCTCCTTAAAAATGAATAGAAAACACTCCCAAAATTGCCAAAAATGGGACCTTTTTGAGAGCTTACTGCAACAACATACTTTCATCTACGGACACCGTTCCACCTCATTTTTGTGAGTGTGGCCTAGGTGACACCGTACACCATAAGAAGCACTCGTTTTGCACACAGGACAGACAGTATCACCTGTGATGATGTGTGACACATCAAACCGTTCGGTTTGGCAAGAAGTGAACTATTTCGTCTACATGAAATTTAGGGTTACCATGGCAACGCAGCTCGCCAAAAACACCACCCGAAATGCCCTACTCTATCATGGTTCTGAAGCATTTTGATGGTTCATTCACCGTAGAATTCATGCCCTTCCTTCAAATCCTATGTCATGTCATGTCCATTTCATGTCTCTGTAAAAGGGAGGAAGGTGTTTTGGACTGCCCCTGCTTTAACCTTCAAGAGGTCACTTTCGCTAACATTCCCGTTTCATCTGACAAGTCCCCATCATGTGAAAGGACACCAGATAATCCTGGGAGACCAGAAATGATTGAAGTAAAGCACATTGGAGAGTGGTGCATTGTTAATTATGACAATGAACCAAACCCAGGTGTCATCATGGATGTAGAAGCGCACAGTGTGAAAGTTAAGTGTATGCAACGAAATGGCATCAACAAGTGGTTCAAATGGCCAAATCTTTGGGACAACATCTGTTTGTACCATGACTGGCAGGTTTTTTGCTTAATAACATGAACCACAGGCTCTGAACAAGTGCTCTGTACAGATTGAAATGTCTACATGGAAGTATGTGGAACAGCAACTGCATAACTGAGCCATGTCTCTGCAGAAAGGGATAGGCTGTTTGGAGATGCATCCAAGTGATCTTTCTGTAATATTCAGTTTTTTCAAATCAACTGTTCTCTTAAAAAAAATGTTTTTCTTCTTGTTCTACAGTTGAATGTTTGACTAATGCTAACGTCTCATTTTGGGCATCTTTATTCAGTGGCTGCATGCAGGCAGAGTGGGTCAAAACCAGTCTGTTCAACTGGTAATTTCCCCCTACATGGGAAAAGGCATTTTTTACATAATTTTGTTGCATTGTTCCTTGCATTTACGAGGCAATTCAATGAAATTTCCCAACATCTTCACCCTGTCATGCCCAGGGCCCACCCTGTCATGTCACTGTCCACCCTATTATTTCCATGTTTTATGAAAATGAACACTCTTTTTTTTCTTTTGTCTTCATACTCAGAAATCTGCTGTCTTCTCTGCTGAGGGCAGATTTCCATCAACGCCTCAGACACCAGGAGAGAAAACTCTGATCCACTGGCCTCCTTTTTTACCTAACGATTAGGTGGAGGTCTTTCTAAACAGGTCCCAGACCTGGCCATGCACGGACTATAGTTTTTTGGAGGTCTTCCCTAGGTCTGGACAGGTTTTTCAATCTGGCTCAAAGGACCAAGAATATCAGAGAAATTTGTTCCTCAACACCAAAATGCAGTTAAACCCTCAGACTAGAGAAGAACCACAGACAAAGAGTATAAGGTTCAGAAAATTTACTTGACAAGGAGTGAGTGTAAGTACCGCATTTTACAGCGGCCTCACAGTCACTGAATGAGATATTAAAAATTGTATATATTATATATGGAGGTTAGCGAAGTCCATCCCTCTTTAATAGATAACAAAGTCACATGTTTACTTTCCTACCATGGCGTCTCTTGGTCCCGGAGCAGCACACACGCAGATCAGAATCTATTACGTTGGCTCTTATCTTGAAGCGAGACTCCCTCGTAGTGGCACATAGATATTGGAGCAGAAGTTTTTACAGATCAAATGATACTTTTCTTATTCCATAATGGAAAAGAATTACTTGTTCATAGCTCTCTTGCATTAAAAGATTAAACACTTAGCTATTTACATGTTAGAGTAAATAATAAAATCATGATGAGAACAGACATATTTTTCTTACATTGACACTATGAAAATGTTTATTTTTGAAGAGTAGTTTGATGTTTGATAATTCTTTAAAGTTTTTCCTTTCAAAAGGTCCCATATTATGAAAATTGCTCTTTTTCTGGGATTTGGGGTGTTATTGTGTGTCCGTGGTGCATAGACATACAAAGTTGGGAAAAAAAACAAAACATGCTGTTTTGAGTGAGATAGGGGTTTCTGAATTCATTCAAAATTGTCCTGGCTTCCTACATCACAAGCTGGGAGGGGGTTGTGCTTAGAGGGGGTTTACACCCTCCTCCGAGCACTTTCTGTACCCACCAGGTACAGCAATAACTTCCTCGGACACCCGCAATTTTGTTACCGACTCGAAACCACTGGTTCAGTTTAGGAAACTCACCACTCAAAATGCTCTGTTGTTTGCTGCTCAGAATAACAAAAAAAACCCTTCATTGGGTCCCAGTCAAAGAGGACAGAAGAGCGGCATGGGTTGAATTTATTTATGATAGCAGTGTCCCTGCTATAGTTGGCAAAAAAGGAGCTGAGCTGTTGCTAATGAGGAGCTAACACCGCTACTGGAGCCAAGCTGCTGCTAATGAAGAGGAGCTAACAATGTTAAATCTCTTTCTGGGTCAAACTGGTAAGCCTGAAGAATCACATCTCTACCACACACAGCAAAATAACGTAGATACATGAGTAAATATCAGACTAACCTTTCAATAACATGCAGTTGGATTCTTCAGGCTCAAAGTTTCTCAGTCCAAAGTTTTTAGTCACATTTTAAGTCCACTTCTTGGCACTGCAACACTTGTTTATCATTAATTATAGTGTAATCAGCTGTTTATCAGTACTGCTAAGCTCTCTAACCGACGTGTCGCAAACGTGCACAGGGAACATAGATGGGCGGGGCTTAGCGCTGCTAGGCTCCAAACTGTCCTGCCCACCTGAAATAAAGCATTCTAAAATGAGCTGAGATGAGACGAGTTAGGTAACAACAGTTGAATTTTCAAAAAGGGCCAATTTGAACAATGCATGGCTTTTACTCTTCATTGAGAGGTGGCACCACGGGACAACAGGTCTGACACCCTGAAAACAGTGAAAAACATTTTTTCTGATAAATGTGTGATTTTTTTTTGCAAAATACGCTAATGCTGTTGGACTTGTGGTGGAGTAGGATCGTAAGACATCAGAAGTTGTTGCTAACATAATATTTGAAGTGAACAAAGAAAAAAAATAAATGGCGAAGAACCATAACTTTGACTACAACACTATGTAAGAAGAAAAGAAAATTGTCAGGACTCATATTTGAGACTTTATTCCTTGAAATCTGCACATCCCTGTTTTTGTGCAAATGTTTCTACAGCAGAGATGTCAAAAGTACTAAAGTTCAGTACTTAAGTAAAAGTAATACTTTTGTACAAAACTACTCAGGTAAAAGTAAAAGTACTGAAAATGTTACCTTACTTAAGTAAAAGTACAAAAGTACCGGCTCATAAATGTACTTAAGTAAAAAAAAGTAAATCGACATTTTAATCAAAAATTTTTTAAAAATTAACTTAACTTCCCAAATTATATTTATTTGGTAAACAATTTACCACACAGACCATGGCTGCAGAGAACAGATGCCAACCACATTTAGTGTCAAGTTGCATATTTATCAATATAAAGCTGCCCTTTGGCTCTAGAGCACCTGAAGAATTTGTTATTCTTCTTCAACATTCTCATAACTTAGAAAGGAAAAAGTGCAAAAAAAATATGCCCCAAAAAAATTGGGGGTTGCATATACTGTATAAACCAGGGGTCTCAAACTCCAGGCCTCGAGGGCCACTATCCTGCATGTTTTAGATGTTTCCCTGCTTCAACACACCTGATTCAAATGAACAAGTCGTTAACAGGCTTCTGCAGGACTTGTTGAAATACAGAGGATTTGAATCAGGTGTTTTGAAACAGGGAAGCATCTAAAACATGCAGGATAGTGGCCCTCGAGGCCTGGAGTTTGAGACCCCTGGTATAAACAATGAACTAACCGACTGGGAACAGCCCCAACAACAAAAAACTACCAAAAATTTTTCATTTAGCCTCAACAGAAGCAGATTTTCTAGGTTCTTTGAATGAATGCATGCTCTTTTGGGCAGGAAAATTAGTCCTGCTTTGCTAAAGAGTCTCTCGCATGCAGCAGAGGCAGGTAGTGGTGTGTTGAGCTGCAGTGAAATATTCAGGATTGCAGGGAATGATTTCAGAACTTCCATGGTGTCATCAGGACAGGCAAGGTACGATTCTAGCTGCTTTGTGTTCTCTTGTGGATTGCCTTGTTTGATAGGTGAAAAGAAGTCTTCTTCCTCTGAAGACGGTGAGGTGTTACTTGAGGTCTCAGGTAGCTATTTGAGATGGCTTTTGATGAAGTCAAGGCCTGTGAAAAACAAATTAAATGTTTATTTAATTAACCAAATAAATGTTTTATGTAGTGATGTTGGATTCAATCAAAGCCAGTCAATAGAGTATTTACATTACATTAAAACATTTAATAATTATTTTAACAAATATCTTTCAAATAAATATAACATTGATGCAGAGTAAAAATACTTTACCAAGCTTTATGATGCCCTCATCTGTGGTCCAGCACCTTCTGAATTTGGGCACCAGAATGGAAGCTGCGATGAGCTCAGGATCCTTGAGCATCTCACCAAAGCGCTTCTCAAGTCCAGCTTGAAGAGCATCTACGAGAGGCACACAGCACTTGGAGGAAAGTCGGAGGTGTTGAAGCTTCGTCTGGAGAAGAGTAATAGTGGGAATAAGCTATCCCATCTGCACACTGGTCTCCCCTATAAGAACATCAATTGCCTTTGCAACAGGGTTCATTATCTTTACGTATTTGCAAAGAAATCCAATCTCAGCAGGAGTGAACCTGGATTTAAAAAAAAAGAAAAAAAACAGAGGTGAGAAATAAGTGTAGAACATTACACAAATGACTGTTTTGCTACTATTTTTAAAATTATAGAGACAGAGTAGATGTTATACAGTGGTAAAGCAAGGTACTCGCATGGGCAGTTTAAGTGTGGTACACACGGCTGTTATGGCACCTTCTCCTTGTTCTCTCATAATTCTTACAATTCTCTCAGTAACAAAATAGAGGGAATTCCATCTCGTTTCATTAGGCCTTATGAGCTGGAGTTTGCATTTTGCTGTTGATCTTGCACTTTTGTTCCACAGGCCCAAGCATTTTGAAAAGGCTAACCTCGAGAGCCGCTTGTAGGTTGCATTTGCATCGGCATCTGAAACAACAACAGTTGATACCAAGTTGAGCAGGTGGCAGGCACAGTGATGGTGCTTGGGCAGTTGATATTCAAGGCCATCATCCTCATCCGACAAAGTTGCTGCTTCAACGAAGTTTACATTTTCCTCCTGTCCTCTTTCATTCTCTTCTTCACTGTTTTCACTTTCTTCTGATTCTTCTTGTTGTTCCTGGTTATTATTTTCTTCCCTCTCTCCATATACACGAAATGCTTTGATAAAATTAGATCCGTTGTCTGTTGTTGTACGCACAATTTTGTCACGAATGTTGAATTCTGTATGAATTTCATTCAGTGCTCGAGCTAGGTTGTCAAATGTGTGAGATCCTCTTAACTGTTTGCATGCCAGTGCAGCAGAGCATCTGTTCATGGTTCCTGTCTCAATCCAATGTGCTGTGACTCCTAGAAAACTTCTTCTGTGTGCAGTCCAACAGTCCGTAGTAGTCGCAATGAACTCAACCTCACTCATAGCAGCCTTCAGATTTTTCTTCATTTCTAAAGCATTTTTGGCAACTCTGTTTTTCATAGTGTTTCGTGACATTACTACCACCTCTGGTTGCAAGTGATTCACCAAATCTTTAAACCCCTGCTGCTCAACAATGCTGACCGGGTGCAGACCTTGAATGACAAAGTTGACAATGAATTGATCAACAATCTTCTGTGAGACCCTATTGGTATCACATAATTTCAGCTGTTTGGATGAGCCTTCATCAGAAGAGGGTGGCTTCCTTTTCAAAAGAGGTGCAGTGAGACTGTTGTATTTCTCCAGCTGATTGCCATGTTTTCTCTGGGGACAACAGAAAAAAATAAAATAAATAAAAAAATATACAAGTTAACTTAAATTATATTCACAACTTCCCTCAGAAAGAAGGGTGAAGTGCTCGTATGCAATAGAGATAAAGCTTTAACCAGGGCCTAAATTTGAGCATTAGCACAGTTTCAACACGTTTCCTGTTACTGATAAAATCATAGAGCACTGGAGTTAACAAAGTAGCTACTTAAAAAAATAAAACAAGACATATAAATAAAAAGGCAGGATCTTATTTGAGGGTCATATCAGATTTTTCAGTTTTGTTTTGGTACTGCAGGAAAAAAATTAAGCCATGTAATGCAGAAACGTGACATAATTAACAGCCAGTCACCCAGAATTTGCAAGCTAACGCTAGCTTTCATAAGTAATTTGGTGTTCAAAACATTTAAACTTCATTAAACATCAGGACTAAGGTGATTATAAAATCAGTATACTGGTAATGTACACTCACCGGCCACTTTATTAGGTACACCATGCTAGTAACGGGTTGGACCCCCTTTTGCCTTCAGAACTACCTCAATTCTTCGTGGCATAGATTCAACAAGGTGCTGGAAGCATTCCTCAGAGAGTTTGGTCCATATTGACATGATGGCATCACACAGTTGGCGCAGATTTGTCGGCTGCACATCCATGATGCGAATCTCCCGTTCCACCACATCCCAAAGATGTTCTATTGGATTGAGATTTGGTGACTGTGGAGGCCATTTGAGTACAGTGAACTCATTGTCATGTTCAAGAGACCAGTCCGAGATGATTCCAGCTTTATGACATGGCGCATTATCCTGCTGAAAGTAGCCATCAGAAGTTGGGTACATTGTGGTCATAAAGGGATGGACATGGTCAGCAACAATACTCAGGTAGGCTGTGGCGTTGTAACGATGTTCAGTTGGTACCAAGGGGCCCAAAAAGTGCCAAGAAAATATTCCCCACACCATTACACCACCACCACCAGCCTGAACCGTTGATACAAGGCAGGATGGATCCATGCTTTCATGTTGTTGACGCCAAATTCTGACCCTACCATCCGAATGTCGCAGCAGAAATCGAGACTCATCAGACCAGGCAACGTTTTTCCAATCTTCTATTGTCCAATGTCGATGAGCTTGTGCAAATTGTAGCTTCTTTTTCCTGTTCTTAGCTGAAAGGAGTGGCACCCGGCGTGGTCTTCTGCTGCTGTAGCCCATCTGCCTCAAAGTTCGATGTACTGTGCGTTCAGAGATGCTCTTCTGCCTACCTTGTTTGTAACGAGTGGTTATTAGAGTCACTGTTGCCTTTCTATCAGCTCGAACCAGTCTGGCCATTCTCCTCTGACCTCTGGCATTAACAAGGCATTTCCACCCACAGAACTGCCGCTCACTGGATATTTTTTCTTTTTCGGACCATTCTCTGTAAACCCTAGAGATGGTTGTGCGTGAAAATCCCAGTAGATCAGCAGTTTCTGAAATACTCAGACCAGCCATTCTGGCACCAACAACCATGCCACGTTCAAAGTCACTCAAATCACCTTTCTTCCCCATACTGATGCTCGGTTTGAACTGCAGGAGATTGTCTTGACCATGTGCACATGCCTAAATGCACTGAGTTGCCGCCATGTGATTGGCTGATTAGAAATGTAGGGGAACACTATTATGAAAGTTTGCCTCTTCAATACGTGTTATTCAGGGCACCACCTTCTTTCGAAGAAATTAAATATTAGAAAATTTACTCAGATTATTTCAGTCTCATAATATGAAGTCGCATGTCCGTCCAGATAGTGACTCAAATCACACATAAAAACTCACTGAATCGGCCAATTAAAATTAAGGTGAATATTTATTGAACACAAGGAAGACAGACCAATAAACAGACAAACAAATAAACAGTTAAACACTTAATGGAATTAACGATGCTGCGAACAGGAAATTACGTCAGACTTAGTGTGTTTCTAGAATAAGTGGACTTTCTAACGTTCAAGAATCTTAAACACTAGTAAGAATGGGTGAGGAAACGGAAAATCTTTTTAACACGGAAGATAATTTTGAATCTAAGGAAAATTGTAATTTTGGAGGGAGAGAAAGGAAAGAAAAGAATGGAGGCATAGATTTCACTTCCGGGCCACTGAGACACCAGCACAGATGTTTTCAATCCTTTGTCATGGATTAAATGAAATCGATCTCTTACTTCCTTGCAGCACGGCTGGGAGTTTTCGCTCCTTTAGTTCCCAGAGAGGTCCGTCTATTTCGAAGAGGCTCTTCTCCGAAAGTCGGAACTTTTTCTGGGGTTAGATGCACGGCTGCTTTGCAAGCAGGGTAGGGATCGGGTCGCTGGAAGGTGCTCGTCACGTGTCGAAGGCCCACGGAAGGAATTCTGGGATCTGTAGTTTCTTCTTCCAGCTGGCGACGTGAAGTCTGGATTTTGTGGAATTAAACTATTCAAACAAAATACTTTGCGTGTTTGAACATGCGTCGAATTTAAAGAAAAATTAACTTTGAGGGTAAAGAAAATCGCGCATTAAAACGAAAGCTTAAGTGTCAAATAAACGAGGAGTTTGTTAAAATAAAATCAAGAAAATATTTTAAACTCGCAAAACGAGGTAAAAATGATAAAAATGAAACGGAGGAAGAATAAAACGAAGTGGAAAAAAGTGAGAAGGCATAAAAGGTAAAAGTGAGTAAAAGTATAAAAAAAGAAGGTAGAAGGGTAAAAAAAGTGAGGCATTACTCCTTGCGAGGGGTCAATTATAGACTCTTCTAGGCGTGGGCTCTTAGCCAATGAAAAATCAGTTTTGGGGGATTCGAATTTTAGGATGGCCCCTCGGGTAGATTTACAGATTTTATTATATCAAATAAAAACGCTTGCTCATCCACTCTTTGTAAGACTATCATTACCATCAATTTTATCTTTTAACAAGAATTAATGAACAGTGTTTCCTTATTCTAATGACATATTACTTTTACACATATCAGTATTTGTTCCTGAGTAGTAAAGAAGGGATTTGCAGGTTAATTCAATATATCCTAAGATCTGTAACATGTTTAATCAAAGCATTATTTTAAATCAATTTAGATTACATTGCTCTTTATAGCGACTTACTGAAGAGAGTGATTTAAACACATTTCGTTTTATGCACTGAACAATGTATCACTAATTCATGTAGAAATACTCTTGTCAAAAGAACAATGTTCCTTAGACATTTCCTGTGGAGAGGACCTTTGATTAGCAGTCATTGATCAGATCAACAGTTGAATATAGTTTTCAGATATACATCAAATCATTTTGTCATTTTAGTTAAACTGGGTGAACATTACTTCAGAGCAAAGATGCTGGTTTGATACCTGTAAAAAAAAAGAGTGATTGAATTAGCTGTGATCAAATTAAATAGTTCATATGTGTATTGAAGCAGTCTGGGAACATCTGTTGTTAGGGGGGTGCTCAGGGTGACACTGGAGACGTTTCGTCTGACGTTTGAAGCATCACAGAATGCTTTGGTATGCTTTATCCAAACACAAAGAAAAGGTTTTCCAAACACATTAGCATTTGCTGTAAATTATCTCGGCAGGGTATGTTGGCTTCAAAAGAGGCTTCCAGACCAGGTTCTGCTAAAAACTGTTTTCACAGTGGGGGGGGGGGTTGACAGACTTATAGGTGAGCAGTCGTAAGTGTCGAGAATGACACAATCCATTCACAGAGAGTGGAGATGCTGGGTAGTTTTATGACTCTAAGGAATGTGAAGCTAAGGTCCCCACATCGCAGAGGAAGTCACATACACACTCTCCTCCAATTTAATTAATCAGAAATGAGGCTGTTGATGCGTCCTACAGAAATTAAGTGTTAACGAGCAGTTGGACAGGTGTACCTAATAAAGTGGCCGGTGAGTGTATGTAAGCTAAATAACAAACCTGAATATGCTTTTTCAAATTGGATGGCGAATTTTTGAATGCCAAAAGTTCGTGTTTTCTGGGGAAACACAGAACGCACTGCATCCGCCACAAATCATTTTTACAGCCAACAACTTCAAAAAGTTCTTTCAGGTAAGGCAACGGGTGACAAATTTGGCGTTCGTTGTCTGTGGTGTCATCGTCAAAAACACAGTCCTCCTGTTCACTTTTTGCCGCTTTCACACGTGGGCCGCGCATGTCAGCTAGCAGACGTAGACCGTGCGTTTCTCATCCATGCGCTTGATTCGTCTTTTCCGGTTCGGCGCGTATGGCCCAGATTTACGTCGCTCCGCTCAGTCTAAAAAGTAACGAGCTGTTTTTAAAATGTAAGGAGTAGAAAGTACAGATACTTGTGTTAAAAAAGTAAGAAGTAAAAGTAAAAAGTTGTGAGAAAAATAAATACTCAAGTAAAGTACAGATACCTGAAAAATCTACTTAAGTACAGTAACTTTCCACCTCTGTTCTACAGGTATTATTGATTGATACCGTATAAAGTAGTACAAAAACATAAAAATCGCTTGTCAGAGACACTTAACCATAATCTCTTTTCTCCAAAAACCTAATTTATCAAACCCCATTCATGTCATCTGCCCTCTGGTGGAGGATCTAAGTACTACAGATGACAAGTAACTTTTTTATGACTGTCATTTTATGTAATTATATAATGAAACATTTCTATTTTATGATCCAAGTTAATAGAAATATACAAAAAACTTTATGAAAATTGTTTCTTTAAAAAGTTAAAGAAATAAGCAGACACAATGCCTTGATTTTGTTGTATGTATGTAACTGCCTAATTGCCTGCTGTACCATGTACTTTTTTACCAAACAGATGACTGCACCCTCTGAGGTCAGATTGCACAAGGCCATTGCCTCTGCAGTCATTCACTGACACAAGACACTGTTAAGTAACTCAGTCTGTAGGTTTGTTCACTTATGACCTGTCAAAGTCCATCTAGTAAGATGAAGAGGCAGGAGTGAAGAGAGTCAGGTTTTAAGATACAACAACCACTAATCAGTGACAGGTAAGCTCCCCTTAGATTTGGACACTGAGCTAAGAAGCAAAGCTGGTGAGTATGGGCAGTTGTTGTCATTGTGATTTTAAATCTTGTAATTTCTAGATATTTAAACATAGAAACAAAAAACATAGAAACAAGCCATTGTTTTTATATCAGGAAATCTGGAACTTGCGAGAAACCTGAAGTATAGTGAAATGATGCAATGAACAGAACAAAGAACTGTAAAAGACTTTATCTAAAATTTTGTTTTAAATTTGTGAAGTTTTGCAGATTTTTTAACAAGTTACTGAACAGCTTTTTGGAGCTTTGAAAATAAAAAAAACTTACATTTTGTTTTGGATGATCACAAAAGGTTTAATAGATGTAACAAAGACAAGGAGACGAGGTGACAAGGAAGATCATTTTTGGGTAAATAGTCAGAAAAAGTCAAATGTTAGAAAACTTAAAAAAAAAAAAAAAAAGTCCTTAACCACCTGTCCAAAGACTAGTTTAAGAGAGGATTAAAAAAAATTGAACTGTGTTTTAATTGAGCTAAACACTTCTGACCAAAAAAGCTGTTCAGTGTGTTAGATAGTAGCAATAACAGCAGTTACCTGTTACTTGGTAAAGAGTCTACATTTCTTATCTTCTTGTTCAATTTCAGCATTAAACAATTGTCAGAAGCATGTAAAAGTCAAGTGACAAACAAAACCCTTTAAGTAAATTAAATTTCAACAGAATTTTTTGATAAATTAAAAAAAGATTTACAAGAAAATATAAACAAAGAGTAAATAAAAAAACAGCTAGTAAAAGGGAACTTGATAGCACTTGTGAAGTAAATACATAACAAAGCTTGCTATTTGAAGTCAGTATGTATAGACCTTTTTGTGTATCTGTAAACATAATATTATGAGCAGCAGTTCAGCACAAATCTCTATATGAGCCCTGTGTGAAAATAACAAGTCCATAAGCGAACTAAAGTGACAATCTTTGTGTATTCAAAGTCCACAGATTTTCTTCTTTTTTTATTGTCTTCAGTCAACTGGGTGTTCTGGTAATCATTACTAGCCACTGAAAACGTGTGATGAAAAATTAACTTTTCATTTTCAGCTATCAGCACTTCTGGAGCTTTTTTATGTGAAGAATTACCTGATATGGGAAATATGTTAAATACAGTGGCTTGCAAAAGTATTCTGCCCCCTTGAACTTTTCCACATTTTGTCACATTATGGCCACAAACATGAATCAATTTTATTGGAATTCCGTGTGAAAGACCAATACAAAGTGGTGTACACATGAGAAGTGGAACGTAAATCATACATCATTCCAAACATTTTTTATAAATAAATAACTGAAAAGTGGTGTGTGTGTGTAATTATTCAGCCCCCTTTGGTCTGAATGCGTGCCTGATGAGTGCTAATGCCTAAATAGAGTGCACCTGTGTGTAATCTAATGTCAGTACAACTTCAGCTGCCCTGTGACGGCCTCAGAGGTTGTCTAAGAGAATGTTGGGAGCAACAACACCATGAAGTCCAAAGAACACACCAGACAGGTCAGGGATAAAGTTATTGAGAAATTTAAATCAGGCTTAGGCTACAAAAAGATTTCCCAAGCCTTGAACATCCCACTGTTCAAGCAATCATTCAGAAATGGAAGGAGTATGGCACAACTGTAAATCTACCGAGACAAGGCCGTCCACCTAAACTCACAGGCCGAACAAGTAGAGCGCTGATCAGAAATACAGCCAAGAGGCCCATGGTGACTCTGGATGAGCTGCAGAGATCTACAGCTCAGGTGGTGGAATCTGTCCATAAGACAACTATTAGTCGTGCACTGCACACAAAGTTGGCCTTTATGGAAGAGTGGCAAGAAGAAAGCCATTGTTAAAAAATTGTTAAATGTGGGGGACACAGCAAATATGTGGAAGAAGGTGCCCCTTTCAGATGAGAC
Organism: Pachypanchax playfairii; assembly: GCA_006937955.1. Taxonomy (NCBI): domain Eukaryota; kingdom Metazoa; phylum Chordata; class Actinopteri; order Cyprinodontiformes; family Aplocheilidae; genus Pachypanchax; species Pachypanchax playfairii. Next base: position 113,520 of record SSNP01000105.1, read on the forward strand.
CAAAATTGAACTTTTTGGCCAAAATGCAAAACACTATGTGTGGCGGAAAACTAACACTGCACATCACTCTGAACACACCATCCCCACTGTCAAATATGGTGGTGGCAGCATCATTAGTGGAACAAATCAGAGCCGGGCGGGGGGCGGAGCAAATGACCGGGCCCTTAGATGACGAGTTTTACCCACAATGCACTTGGATGCAATATCGGTGATTAACTTGTAAATTTGCGCGTCATAAAGCTCAATGTGAGAGTGAAAATAAAGCCAGAGATGCAGGACAACGTTTTATTCAATATTTTACACCTTCTACATCACTAAAGTCTCATAAAGCTTTTAGCACCATGACTCAAACCGGACTGGGTAACGCATATAAACCCTGCATGAATCGGCAAACTCCATCCTCCGCTGAGTGTGAATTGTGAAAGGGCCCGTGTTCTCGCCTGTCTTCGCCAGTTTTTTTTCAGATGTGGAAGAGGCCCGTCTCTCACATCGTACCTCTAAGCCGGGCCCCTCTGATGTCCGGGCCGGGGGCGTACCGTCCTCCCAGCCCCCCCTGAAGCCCCGCCCCTGGGCAGCATCATGCTCTGGGGGTGCTTCTCTTCAGCAGGGACAGGGAAGCTAGTCAGAGTTTATGGGAAGATGGATGGAGCCAAATACAGGGCAATCTTGGAAGAAAACCTCTTGGAGTCTGCAAAAGACTTGAGACTGGGTTGAGGTTCACCTTCCAGCAGGACAACGACCCTAAACATAAAGCAACAATGGAATGGTTTAAAACAAAGCATAACCATGTGTTAGAATAGCCCAGTGAAAGTCCAGATCTAAATCCAATCGAGAATCTGTGGCAAGATCTAAAAACTGCTGTTCACAAACACTGTCCATCTAATTTGACTGAGCTGGAGATGTTTTGCAAAGAAGAATGGGCAAGAATTTCAGTCTCTAGATGTGCAAAGCTGGTAGAGACATACCCTAAAAGACTGGCAGCTGTAATTGCAGCAAAAGGTGGTTCTACAAAGTATTGACTCAGGGGGCTGAATAATTATGCACACCCCACTTTTCAGTTATGTATTTGTAAAAAATGTTTGGAATCGTGTATGATTTTCGTTCCACTTCTCACATGTACACCACTTTGTATTGGTCTTTCACATGGAATTCCAATAAAATTGATTTATGTTTGTGGCTGTAATGTGACAAAATGTGGAAAAGTTCAAGGGGGCCGAATTATTTTGCAAGCCACTGTAAAAACACTTATTAAACTGTCGCAAGAAAATAAGAAAAAACATGCAAATGTAAAAACCTAAAAAAAAATGTATTTTCTTCAAGAACTAAGTGTATTTGAATATTTTTTGCCACTGTTTATGCCAGCTATTACATACTTTTGTTATTAAATATCACTTGGGAATCTTCTGTGTTAGGATATGTCCTCATACAAACCAAGGGTGATTTCTCTGACCAAGAGGCCAGGTCAAACTTTTGGCTTCTATCTGAGGGCAGAGCAAAATGAGGAGGGTCATCTGATTCGTTGCCTGGAAATGGGAGGCCCAGCTGAACTGGCTGGCATAAAGGATGGAGACCGCATCCTTCGGGTTAATGGCACATTTGTTGATGGACTCCTCCATTCAGAGGTGAACGGAATGCGTACAACACATTAAAGCAGCACTAAATAACTTTTAAAACTTTAAACTACTGTCTTGAAACTTGTCTAAGTGGATACTAACCGAAAAACAAGTTCAGCTTTATGTTAGACATCACTTTGGATGCCTCCGATGGCCCTCCACTACACTGAGAAACTTCAGTGCTCCGGGTCACAGCTGTGAGAGAGCAGTTCCTTTCCTTTCCTTTATGGCAAAAGCTAGTAGCAGTCGCTATTTGCTCTTATAAAGGCTAGCAGTTAGCTTTTTCGGCTCTCTAGCCGGAGTCTGCTTTTCGTTGGAATCCTCTCAGTACATAATAGAAAAACTAAAGAGTGTCTTCTGAGGTGAAGCAAAAAAGACTTGAGCGAGACTTAGAGCTAAAACCCGAGCAAATATCGGCAAGGCCACACATGTTTGAATGTGCGGCCAAGCTTCCGATGATTTAAATTGCCCAATCATAAAAATGTTTTTGCCCTGTTTGAGTTCATTGCTCCTGGGCATTAAGTCTGGATGTTCTCTGGATGTTTTTGTCTTGTCTTTTATTTCTCAACGAAAATCAACATAATTTTAGTCATAATAAGCATCTCAAATAGGGCCGTCTATTTTAGTTTTTGTTTCGTTTTCGTCCACAAAAATATATTTGTGACTAAAATTATGACGAAATATTTTAGTCAACGAAATTAACACTGATACAGTGCCATGTGAAAAGGTTAGGATACCTTGCAGTCAGCCTGGTTGCAACACTTGAGTTCCTGCCCAACTTAACACTAGCTCCATCAGAAACAAATCCAATCCAATTTTTTTGAAGCCACTCTTCACTGAAGCCTGCAGCGTCCAAACAAGTTAGTAAAGCTTTCTCTATACTTTGTGCTGTTTGGCTCTCCAACTCGACCAGCTCCAGGAATACAAATTAAGGTGTGGCTCCATCAATTGAGGCTTTTATACCGACAATCATAGCCGATTTGTGACTGGCATATGTAGCTTCATCAATGAGAACAGATTACAAGAGTTTTCTTGAAGAAGACACAAAGCTGTTCACAATTTTGTCTGCATTTCTTTTACAACATGTTCAACAATTTTTGTGCAACTATACCTGGAGTGTAGACCAGTGCCCAAGTTGACACCATTTTTTTCCTGAAGTTCAATGAGATCGTCGTGATCAGTAAAAGGTCTATTCATCTTTGCAATATAATATGCTGTCCTGAACACAGCATCCCTCTCGGCCAGCACAGTGTCTGATACAGCCCTCACCATACTTCCAAGCAAATCCTGTCCAAATTTTTGTGTAAGCTCCTGAGCTATTTCATGAGCCCTGGAATTCTCATGCCGCTGAATCTTGTTCCGGAGTGAAGACAGTGCTGTTTCTCTGTGCTCATTGGAACCTGATGACTGGATCTTAAACGACACCCACTCCTCAGAAATGGAGATCCTCTTCTCAGTCAAGACACCGGTTGACTTAGTGGTACTGGAAACAGCACGTCCTGCAAGTGAATAAAAATGATCCGAATTGTCTAATTTTCAAACTTTCCTAATATCAGCATTATTAGTAGCATCTACTGATCTAATTTAACTAATTCTCAACATTCATTTTACAATTACAATCATTAACTGCAAACATTTTTACATCATTACAAACATGAAAATGAAGTGATCAAACTTTATTTTTTCTATTATTTTAATGACTCCCATGAGTTACAAAAGTTATACTGTAAAATGTCTGCAAAGCATAACTTACTTTACTCAACTTTTAAAATCTCTAACTTTAAAATACTACTTCCAAATGATCAAATTTAATTTTATAGAAATTATATCACATTATAACACAAAACAGCACATATTTCCTTCATAAACTACATTATATGCACATTCTTTTCCTTCCAACATCTACTGGTATTTACCTAGCTTTCTGTCCCTCCATCACTGCGGTCAAGCCAGCCGTCGTTCATTTGTCCGCGGTCAAGTAAGCCGCAGCTATATTTGGAGTTTGCTTTTATGTGGTACTTTAAGATAACACCCATCTCGCTGCTTGAGAGGAGCGGAGATGAGCGAAAGAAGAGAATGGGCTGACATTGAGATGAGACAGAGCAACTACCTCGCACTTATTGAGCAAAATAGCAACACAATAAAAATAGTTAACTATTTATGCAATGTTTCATTAAAAATAAAAACAATTATTGACATGAATTATTAAAAGCTCGATACAAAATATCACTTTTTTAAATGACACTGCACCTGTAGATAAATTAGTAAGAACAAGTCGTATTTTCATAAGTATAAAGTACTTTTACTTTGTAGTTTTTCAGTAATTGTACTTCAAAGAATGTCCAAAAAGTCAAAAGTGCTGCTTTAGAAATAGGCTAAAATGGTATTTTCAAAAAAGGACACTAGACCATCTATACAGTATTACTAAGTACCTCTAGTACTACCTAGTACCAAAGTATGAATCACTTTTACTTTGTACTTTTTCAGTAATTGTACTTCAAAGATTGTCCAAAAAGTCAAAAGTGCTGCTTTAGAAATAGGCTAAAATGGTATTTTCAAAAAAGGACACTAGACCATCTATACAGTATTACTAAGTACCTTTAGTACTACCTAGTACCAAAGTATGAACTACTTTTACTGTGTACTTTTTCAGTAATTGTACTTCAAATTACCCACAAAAGTGTCAAAAGTGCTGTGTTTGACAGGATAAAATAGTATTTTGGAAAAAGGACAATAGACCATCTATACACACATACTAAGTACCTCTAGTACTACTTGGTACAAAAGTATGAACTACTTTTACTGTGTACTTTTTCAGTAAATGTACTTTAATTTAAAAAGAAATATCCGAAAGCATTTTCAAAAGTTATTAAAAATGTAATTTGCAAACATGCTCATGCACATACATAGTATTTACACAGAGTTATCATAAAACAAAACAATATATTTAACACATTTATCAAATTGTGGGGATATAGAGAGAAAAAAGCAGTTCTGCATAAGGAATTACAATCAACAAATCTTGAACATTGGTCTTACAAATTTTTAAAAGGGATAGACGATTTTGAAGTAACACAATAACAACATCATACATTATTTTACTCTTTTAAGGAACATGAAATAGGAATATAAAATAATTAACAAACATTGACAGTTATAAAACTCAAATTAACATGTTTCAATGTTCTCTTTTTAACCATTGAAAATGTGACAAAAAGCACAATTGTTTGACTTATTGATTTTTATTCAATAGATGTCAAAACCATTGTTTAAAACAACACGTAAAGTACACAATAAAATTAAAAAGTAGTACCACCAGGTACAATACTTTGGTACAAGGTAATTCGAATGATTGTCCAAATGGCCTAGTGACGCTTTTTGAAAATGTAATTTTATCCTATGTCAAACACATTACTTTTGGCTGTTTGTGGGTATTTTGAAACACAATTTCTGAAAAGATACACAGTAAAAGTAATTCATATTTGGTACTAGGTAGTACTAGAGTCACTTAGTACTACTGTATAGATGGTCTTGTGTCCTTTTTTGAAAATACAATTTTATCTAATGTGAAACACAGCACTTTTTGGACATACTTTGAAGTACATTTACTGAAAAAGTACACAGTAAAAGTAGTTCATACTTTTGTACCAAGTAGTAATAGAGGTACTTAGTATGTGTGTATAGATGGTCTAGTGTCCTTTTTCCAAAATACCATTTTATTCTGTGTCAAACACAGCACTTTTGGCGTTTTGGAGATACTTTGAACTACAATTACTCAAAAAGTACAAGGTAAAAGTAGTTCATACTTTGGTACTAGGTAGTACTAGAGGTACTTAGTACGGGTGTATAGATGGTCTAGTGTCCTTTTTTGAAAATACTATTTTATCCTATGTCAAACACAGCACTTTTGGAGTTTTGGACATACTTTTAAGTACATTTACTCAAAAAGTACACAGTAAAAGTAGTTCATAATTTGGTACTAGGTAGTACTAGAGTCACTTAGTAATACTGTATAGATGGTCTAGTGTCCTTTTTCCAAAATACCATTTTATCCTATGTCAAACACAGCACTTTTGGCGTTTTGGACAACTTTGAAGTACTATTACTCCCAAACTATAACGTAAAAGTACTTTATACTTATGAAAATACAACCTGTACTTACTAATTTATCTACAAGTTGCAGTGTCATTTAAAAAATGATATATTGTATCGAGCTTTTAATAATTTATGTCAACAATTGTTTCTATTTTTGATTAAACATTGCATAAATAGTTAACTGTTTTTAATGTCAGCCCATTCTCTTCTGTCGCTTATCTCCGCTCCTATCAAGCAGCGAGACGGGTGTTACCGTATAGTACCACATAAAAGCGAACTCCAAATATAGCTGTGGCTCACTTCACCGCGGACAAACGAACGACGGCTGGCTTGACCGCAAGCCCCCCATCCTAACCAAGGATGTCTGTTTCTGAACTCCCTAGCCTGACACTCACTCCACACGGCTGGCCAGGAACTCACATCTAAATAATAAAGAATGGGTTTTACAATAAAGCACACCATTCTGATTATCGGAACAACACACTAACAAAAACATGTTTTTTTTCATGTTTATTAGCTCTGTAAACTTGCATTCATTGTAATCGTGTGTGATGACATGCTTGAGCTAGCTTTAACAACCTTGTAAACTACCAATTGTACTTACCAGGGGTAACGCTGACGTCAGTCTCATTATCTTTGTTTTGAGCCGTCAAACTGGTGGCGGGTTCTTTTGAGGCTGAAAAATCTTCCATTTGACCCGCACTGCATGCGGCCGGAGAAGGAGCAGGAGAAGCATTTGAAGGAGTCTTCGAATTGGGACAGGCCTAGTTGTGGCGCTGTGATGTAAACGGCCGGCATACTTTTAAGACCGTATTTTAAGGATGTTACGTCACACAGCCGCAACGAGAACTGTCCATATTCCAAGGATTCTTCAAATACTTCCTCGAAATGCGTACTATTTTTCCCTGAATTTTAAGGATGGGTCTCGTGTATCCTTTCACGTTCTACATATCCCACAATTCTTTTCGGAAATTCGTCAGAGAGTTTAAACTAATGACGGATGAAGCAAGAAGTTGCACAGAGGGGGAGGAGTTTGGATTCAGATGTAAGTGAAAAAAATAATAAGCGGTAAAAAAGTACATTCTTACAGCGATGGTCTAATTAGATCTTTGGTTTTAGCGTTAATTATGTTTTCATTGTATGTTTACATCTCTAAAAACGTTCCCGTTTGTACGTCCGTGCACACACAGAATTTCTTGTTAGTGATTTAAGCTTTTTCAAATATGTTTTAGGAATGAAAGAGCAGAAAAACACCTTTATCAAGCTCCGGAGCAACCTGTGGGGTGGAATCTATATATTTATAAATCTATTTATAAATCCTATTCTCAGCCAGTCAGCAGTGAGGAAGAGGAGGACACGGATGAAGAGCTCTCATCAAATCTTTGGTTTTGTTATAAACTTCTTCAGAATAAACTGATTGAAAGAAATACTTCCCATAATTCATTGTGTTTACTTTTTATTGCCCTTTTTTTATAGTAAATGGATCGTTTATTAACAAGAAAATTAACTTTATATAATTAAAGTTGTTTAATGACGTGTAGAAAATATTTACGATATAAAACTCAACAATATAGGTACAGAAATAAAACTATTTACAGAACACAAGACAACATTTTAATAAGTAATTGCAGAATAAACGTGAGAAGAAGGACACCCATTTTCACTGCGAGAACAGAAGGAAGGGTAGAAGCGTCCAAATTCACAAGACACCTCCTTCCGGTTTTTGCGTTCTTGAAGGAACCGTCCTCATTAGACTGGCTAGGAGGGACTCTCAGTAGTATGCAGACCCTGAATTTGGAGACAGCCAGCCACATTGAAGTAAATACATGAGCTGAGAAGTGTAACAGAACACGCATTCATACAAACCGTTTTGGTACTGGACTGTTAGTATAGTGTAGATGTTTACCGATCCGATGACAGCTAGTTAACAGGCTTGTTTTGCGCGCAGAGCATCTTTAGTGGCAGATTGGAAGTTTGTTGTCAGCACCATTTTTTTTTTTTTCTCTAGCAGATGTCATGACTGATGTAAACAAGCTGGAGCTTGAACACCCTCCTTTATCTATAAGGTCTCCCGTTTTTAAGTTAAGCAGTATTCTATTTTTTATTTCTATTTTTATGTTTTCTTATTTTTTAATGTTTCATTTTATAAGAAAATATATAAACCGTTGTTTACAAAAATTGAAAACTAAACTAAAAGCAATTTGTCACGGTTCAGTTACCAGGTAGGGGGTTGTTCTGAACTCCAAAGGCGACCCAACTCCAAGACACACACACGAGAACCAGGAATCAGTGATAGTGAGTTTTATTATAGAACGTACACAAGACAATGGAACAGTGTTAATGAAATGTGCACGATGAAAAACACAGGACTGGAACTGAGGCGGGGTGGAGACTCGATCCTGGAGGAGAGGCTCGTTAGAGACACATACAAAACAACCCACTGCAGTGTGCGGGGATAGTGCTCGGATACTCACAGTGACGCTGTGACTGAAGCTGCGTGAGGTGAGATCCGGGGGCACTGCAGCGGGGGTGGTGCTCCAGGAGTCGAGGCAGTGCGGTGAGGTCCGGGACGCGGTGCTGTCGGTGCCTGCGTGGGTCCAGCAGGGGTGACAGCAGCGCGCTCACCGGAGAGGTGTGGATCCAGAGGAGACCAGGGACAGACAGGAGCCAGAGGGAGAGAGCTAGTCGCGTGTTCCCGCAACAGAGCTCTAATTCATCCGTGTTCAGCCAGTCCTCACGATAGGCGGGTAACTGACCACGCAGAGGCACTGGCACTGGAGGATGCTCCAGGACACGGGACCGAGAACGGGGGAAGGAGAGCGGGTCGGAGAGCTCACGACCACTAAAACCCCGTAGGAGTTGAGTCCTCTTTCCGGCGGGTTGACGACCACGCAGAGGCACTCAGAGCTGGAGGAGCGCTCCAGCATATATAACTGCGAGATGAAGGAAGAGAAGGCGGGTTAGTAGCACTAACAAAACAACTGTCATAATTTATCCCCGGCCACTCTGAACCACGATCAGGTTGTGGAAGAGTACGAACTGGCGCCTGTCTGTGGTACTCCCTCTGATTAAATACCCAGCTCTCCTGAGCTGGGTAACGATCCACACCTGCAACCACTGATGACTGCCACGCCCTGGAAATGACAATTAGTGTCACAGAAACATGCACCACTCACCAGCTGCAGAGATCCCCACAGTCACCAGTAAAACACAACTCTCAGTGAACAAAAACCATCAACAAAACACAAATCCCCAAACAAAACCCCAGACCCTGACACAATTATGTTTTTGTTTGTTTTCACTTACTGTCCCGAAAATGAACCAAACCGTGACCTCAAAACCGAGATACGTACTGAACCGTGATTTTTGTGTACTGTTACACCCCTAAGATATATATATATATATACACACTATATTACCAAAAGTATTCGCTCACCCATTCAAATGATCAGAATCAGGTGTCCTAATCACTTGGCTTGGCCACAGGTGTATAAAGTCAATCACTCAGGCATGCAGACTGTGAAGCAAGACATTTGTGAGAGAATGGGCCGCTCTCAGGAGCTCAGTGAATTCCAGCGTGGAACTGTCATAGGATGCCACCTGTGCAACAAATCCAGTCGTGAAATTTCCTCACTCCTAAATATTCCACAGTCAACTGTCAGCTCTATTATAACAAAATGGAAGCGTTTGGGAACAACAGCAACTCACCCACGAAGTGGTAGGCCACGTAAAGTGACGGAGAGGGGTCAGCGGATGCTGAAGTGCATAGTGCAAAGCGTTCGCCGACTTTCTGCACAGTCAATTGCTACAGAGCTACAAACTTCATGTGACCTTCAGATTAGCCCAAGTACAGTATGCAGAGAGCTTCATGGAATGGGTTTCCATGGCCGAGCAGCTGCAGCCAAGCCACACATCACCAAGTGCAATGCTAAGCGTCGGATGCAATGGTGTAAAGCACGCCGCCACTGGCCTCTAGAGCAGTGGAGACGCGTTCTCTGGAGGGATGAATCACGCTTTTCCATTTGGCAATCTGATGGACGAGTCTGGGTTTGGAGGTTGCCAGGAGAACGGTACATTTCAGACTGCATTGTGCCGACTGTGAAATTTGGTGGAATTTGGAGGAATTATGGTGTGGGGTTGTTTTTCAGGAGCTGGGCTTGGCCCCTTAGTTCCAGTGAAAGGAACTTTGAATGCTTCAGGATACCAAAGCATTTTGGACAATTCCATGCTCCCAACCTTGTGGGAACAGTTTGGAGCGGGCCCCTTTTGGAAGAATGGTCAAAAATTCCTATAAACACTCTCCTCAACCTTGTGGACAGCCTTCCCAGAAGACTTGAAGCTGTAATAGCTGCAAAAGGTGGACCGACATCATATTGAACTCTATGGGTTAGGAATGGGATGGCACTTCAGTTCATAGTATGAGTAAAGGCAAGTGAGCGAATACTTTTGATAATATAGTGTGTGTATATATATATATATATATACATAGATGCATAAAGAAGATTAATTAACATACATATAAAATACTAATAAAATATTTTGTGTTTGGTTTAAACATGTAATAATTCCAATAAATATATTCAATAAATATTTATATTTTGACATCATCACATTATAATAAATACTAATAAAACATTCTCTACAATGTCTGAAACATCTTGGACATGAACATGACATTTATTTGCATAAAAAAAATAGGTACGAGATTTCGTTTTACAGGAAGAGATACAGTGTTGACCCCCCAATGAGAACATAATCTTAAATTTGCTGTTATAAAAAACTTTATATAACTTGCAGGAACAAAAACTAAAGTGTCCAATCGAATGACATACAGTGGTCGACAGTTATATGCACAACACACTTATATGCACAACACTGCAGGGCACCTTCCTGTGTCATTGAGAATCCATACGCTTATACAGTATGCACAGCCAACAGATATATGCACAAACATTTGGAGGTATCATACATGCATCTCACTAAATCTTGCTGTTTCTCACTAGTTACTTGACCTTACACCTCTGCTAGTGTTCTCACACACACTCTCGCTGTTTGGTGTGTGGAACAAGACTGTTCTGGCGTTTACGCATGCATGTCTGCCTGAAGCTGTCAGACGGTCGCCACAAAATATTCACTGGCTTCTTCAGTGTGAAACTGTGTCAAATGTAACATTTGTTCCTAGTTTTTAGTGCCCGATCATGAGTTCTTAATATCCAGTATAGAAAACCATTCCGTTCTGTTACTAACCATAACTTAATCTGTGTCGTTACTGTCGTGTCCATCCACTCGTATCTGGCGCATCTGTTACCAGTGCTATATTGGATACGCTCTATGAGTATATAACTCGGTCTGTTTGAGGTTTTTATTCTTCTAATATATTGTAATTGCATTATTACATCATTTCTGATTATCTGTTATTACCAAACACTGCTACCCGTGTTTACAGTCCAAATGACCACCGACAGATAAATGCACACAATGCTTATATGCACAAAACTGCTGGGCACCGAGGTTGTGCATATAACCATCGACCACTGTATACATATACTCAGTGCGCTAAGTCAGTGCTGCCCGAAGCTGGCACTACCGGGCTGCTGCTGAGGCAGAGGGAGACAGGATGGGTCCAGTCTCTGAGTGGTAATGCTAACATAGGCTAACATTCAAAACAGTATTTGTATGTATCTAACTAACAATGCTAATGCTAAAAACTATTAAAACTAGCTAATTTTCTAAGTATATTAAACAGCTATGCTAACAACTTGAACAATTCGAACTCCAAACTCGTCACGGGGCGAGTGTGTCTGAGAGATGAACCCACGACGGGGCGTGTCTGTGAGACGATGCTGTTGATGTAGTCATGGGAAGAGATCAGCATCATGCTCTTCTTCAGCCAATCACAAATTTCAAATGCAGTAGCCACTTTTCAACTCTAAGAGGGAAGCACTAAAACATTTTTAGGCCAAAAAGTGATGAATTACACAAATTTACAAGAAAATGTCAAAAAATGCCCAGGAACTGAAAAATTGCATGGGTAAAAATCCATTTATACAGTTTATAAGCCAAAAAAAAAGGTTGTTTTGGGGTTCAGTTACACTTTAAACATAATTTTATGATCCTTCCCTGATATTTTCTATATAAAAGCCATCTGGGTGTATCAAAACATTTTCTCACTCTGACAATGCATAGAAAGTAAAAATAGCATAATTTAGTGTTCCTGTCCTGGGAGCATTTATTTGATAGGTGAAATGTATTTATTGAAAAATCCAGAAACAAAAAATAAAAGCTCTATCTGTTTATTGAAGTCAAGACTGCAGAATGGCGCATACTCAGAAGGAATTGGTAGCACATCTCGTTAGGTAGCATGAACAGAACACCGGTTCAGGCAATGGCTATCTGAGACACGGTTGCTTATGCCATTGTAATTCTGCTTTTAACTACTGGGTGGGAAAAGTGGAAAACTTATTTAGTACTGCTTTAATTAAATTAATAAGTCTTGGACTGAACTAATCTAATCACCAGCACTGACTCTTCTTGGTGTCCCTCTAACAGGTGGTGGACCTGGTCAGAATGAGTGGAGCATCTGTCACGTTCCACATTCTGGATGAATCATCTTACAAGCAAGCAAAAACACTGGGAGTAAACTTTTGTGACCCTCAAAGCATACTCGTTACAAAAGGAGTAGTTAAAGAGACTCTAAAACCAAAACTCTGCTATGTGGTCAAATCTAGCTCAGGATTTGGGTTTTCAGTTTGTTCAATTAAAGGTGAGCAAGGGATCAGGCAATGGCTAAAATATTAATTTTAAAAGGAAAATGTGAATTTCAAATAAAAACTTAAATTCACGTTTATTCGTGAGTGACAAAAAACATTTTTTTCACCTTGCATTAAGCATGTTGCCCTTTCAGCGATTTGTAGTTTCCAATTATTCATTTTCTGTGGGTTTTCAGATTTGAGAAAGAGGTTTTAGAACTCATATTCACTTATAAAATGAAAGATCACTGTATATGGATGTTTGATGTTAAATTAGAGTCACAAGTCAGAGCGGGGTGGCGCAAATAACGGGGCCCTATAAACAGCTGGTGACGAGTTTTACCCAAAATTGCGAAGGGTCTGTTTACTCACTCCTCATCATCAGCTTGAAGTTGTGACAGTTGTGAAAGATGACTCTCACCTCTGAGCCAGGCCACTCTGATGCCTGGGCTGGGGGCGTGCCCCCCTCCAAGCCCCGCCCATGATTAGAGCACACATTATTTTAACAGGTTTCTTTTTTACGTAAGTATACATGAATTTATATGTGTTTATATTGTCTACTCTTGTAGAGTCATGTTGTGGTCCCTTACAAGAGCCTCAAAAAACCTGAAATGGAACCCCTTGTTCAAGAACAACTTTGGAGCATAAGCTTCTGTATTTAGCAAACAAGGCAAGATTGGTCAACCATCTGTCATGATGTACTCGGTGGTGACGCGTTAGGACCCAAATGCAAGAAGAATGAGACCCAGGAGCTACCTGAAACAAACTTTAATAGTACCAACAAATAAAGAAGCTGTCGAGGCAGCAAAACAAACTTACAGGTATGAAAGGGGGACCGGAGGGTGCGGCGAAGGAACAGACATCCACAAACCAAGAAAAATCTCCCAACAAATAATCCAACAAATGAAGCAGCTATTATACAAACAGGAGCTCAAAAGGAAACTAGTCAGAGGAACAGGACACAGCTGGGAAGAGGGAGGATCAAGCTACAGAGAAACATGAGGGAAACAGGAAGTACATACGATGTCAAAATAAAAGCAGAACAGGAAGACGCAAAATGAGACGTGACCAGGGGACAGAACTGAACATGAGAGACCAGGAGGACACGGAGGAGGACAGGAGGAAACAATAACCCCAAAATAACCCCATAACTAAACCCGAGGAGGAAAACAAAACCACAACTGAAACAAACAGGAGAAATATTAACAAAACACAACCCAAACCCCAGAGTCACAACACCATCATGTTCGAAAATACATCCTTTTTAGTATTTCATCTTTATTAATATTAACTGGAAAGCAAGTGCAAGATGTCTGTATTTCATTATTAATTTTTGGTCTTTATCCAATCCCATCAATAAAGATATAAAGTCACAAATAAGTAGATTACATTTTAGCAGTTTAAGAGTTTATTTTTTGGGTGGAGGGGGGGTCATTTATTTTTTAGCATCTAAATGGTAAATGTCCTGTATTTGTATAGCGCTTTTCTAGTCATTCAGACCACTCAAAGCACTTTCACACTACAAGGTTTTGCATTCACCCATTCACACAACCCGATATGTAAACCGGGGGGAGAGGGTAGGGGCTAACACTCACACAACCCGATACGCAGATCGGGGGGCAACATGGGGTTCAGTGTCTTGCCCAAGGACAAGGACCTACATGTGGCGGTGGAAGCCGGGATCGATCCACCAACCTTCAAATTGGAGGACGACCGCTCTAACCACTGAGCCACAGCCGCCCTTCTAAACAATTCTACAACACATATAGAATGTCTAGTAAAGGAGGATCTAGCACAGATACGACAAAATATGATACAGGAAACTTTTTATCCTTGCCGATACTCCAACATTGTATCTGTTTATTTGTCTTGCTCTGATGACTACAGGTGAGCAGGGTCTGTTCATGACTGATGTAACTCCAGGAGGTGTGGCAGACAAAGCAGGAGTCAGAGTGAAAGATCGTCTTCTTGAAGTCAATGGGGAGGTAATCAAAAAGACCACTCATGATCAAGTTGTAGAGAAGATCAGACAGGGAGGCAACAGTGTCATGCTTTTGCTGGTTGATGAGGAAATTGGCAACAACAAACAAGTAAAGTTGCATTCGTGGTCAGCAACAGTCAAGTATCTCCCTCTCAAACCACGCATAATCAAGATGACCAAAGGACCAGATGGATATGGCTTCCTGCTCAAAGAAGAACCCAATCAATCAGGCAATGTCACATTACCTTACTGCAAATTATACTACCAAGACAGTTGTGGTTTGAATATATGGCCCTTGACTTCTTGCAGGACACTTCATAAAGGGTATTGACAAAGACAGCCCAGCACAAAAGGCAGGTCTGAAGGAAATGGACAGAGTTGTTGCTGTAAATGGTATGGAGATAGATGGTTGTAGCCATGAGCAAGTAGTGGACAGGATCAAGCAAAGTAGTGATACATGCTGCATCCTTGTGGTGGACAAAGACACAGAGCAAATGTATAAAAAGGTGAGCTAAAGATGTTCTCTCTGTCTTCAGTTTTGTGGTTACTGTAGATAACATAGTTTCCTGCTATATGTCTTAAAGGGCAAAGTGTCTCCTATGCTCTTCTGGGAGGAGATGAAAGAGTTCAACTTACCACCCAGTTACACAGAGGCTATGAAAATGCCTGCCTCTTTTCAAGCATCCAAGTCTGTTCAAGAGAAGTCAGAGGAGCTGAGGCTTAAGCTGTGCAGGATGGAGAAAACCTCCACTGGGTTTGGCTTTCACCTGAATGGCATTGATGGCGTGTGCTGTCAGTATATCACCAACGTAAGACTAACAAGAATTTACACTTTATTAACATTATCATTTCTGAACTAAATGATGAATTTGTTTTTCTTGTTTCAGGTGGTAAAAGGTGGAGCAGCAGACAAATCAGGTCTGGAGGATGATGACATTGTAGTGGAGGTAAATGGGGTGAATGTAGAGAAGAGCACCCATGCTGAAGTGGTGGAAATGATACATAGAAGTGGCAGCTCTCTGGAGGTGCTGGTGACAAGCCAGGGTGTCTATAAACAGCTTAAAGCCAAAGGAGTGACTATCACAAGCCAACTCCTGGGGGAAATAACCTGCAGCCAAATTCACGGTTCAAACATGCCAGATAAAGGCAAGACGACACAAGAGGAGGCCAAGTCAGAAACACAACCTAAACCAGAAATCCAAAGGGTGAGTGTTACTCTTTATGTTCATAGGTAACATTTTAGCCAGCTTGGTTGCAGAGATGCAATAGTTTCAAGAAATTCACCAGTTAAAATTTATGGTTTATATCATTTATAAAGGAGTTTCATGTATAGTTTGAAAGCAAGTCATAGCTAATCTGTTGTAGATAACAGTCTTAGTTTGGAGAGGTAGAGTTTCCTTTTGACCAGATTGACAAACTGCTAGCTTTTCAGAGCAAAATTGATTTCTGCTGTCTTAAAACACAGATTTTAGAAATGTACTTATAGTTTGTGCAAATGGCATTTTATAAACTGTGTTGCTGTGTTTTGTATTAAATGGTTATTCTGGCTAAAATATTAGGACATTCTTGCTACAGGTTAGCTGACAGTACTTGCACTTGGCGGGGGGGTAGTGTTCAGGTCATGGGGCAACAGGTTCAGGAAGAAAACCCAAATGCCCCTCTCCCTAGCAGCACTCTACAGTTCCTTCCGGGGATCCAAAAGTTTTCTCAGGCCAGAGAGGATGTATAATTCCTCCAGCAACTTCTGGGTCTTTGTAGGGGTTTCCTCTTTGCGGGACCTGCCTGGAAAACCTCCATAGGGAGGTGCCAGGGAAACATCCTGATCTGAACCACTTCAGCTGACTCTTTTTGATGCAAAGGAATAGCTGCTCTACTCCTCCCAGATGACAGAGCTCCTCACCTTATCATTAGGGCTGAGCCCAGCCATTATACACTGTAAACCTTGATCCAGTTTAAAAAATTAAGGTAACTTTCTGCGTAAACTTTTTTGCGTAGTTTCAGTAGGTTTGAAATTGACCTCAGCCAGCTGAATTTTTTCAATGTGAATAAGTTGAATTTTACTATAGGCACGTTGTTTATTTACTCAGGAACAACACAATAATTAACCACACAAGCATACATTTTTTATGTTATTGCACATTAATTTACATTGAAGCCTTTGTAAAAGAAGCAATGGATTCAACATAAATTATTGTACAAGTAGCTTTAAAATGTATGTCTGTGTTGTAAATTATTGAGTAGATCTAAAACAAATTAAACTTGTCTGAGTTGACAAAATCAACTCGCATCAAGTGAAAAATTTATACTGCACATGGATAATTTCACTCCTACTGAAACTGCCCAAAAAATTTGACGCAGAAAAGTTACCTTAATTTTCTTTACACGGATAGATTATTTTTTTGTTGTTGCAAAAAAGATTCTTAGGCTGACTTCACATAACATTTTACAAATACAAAGTGTTTTTGTGTTATTACATCAATACAAGAAATTATTTCAAACAAGCTCCAAAATTTACAAAAACTTTATTATGCATGTAACAGACTGCACAACTTTCAACTTTTGTAAACTCTTCACAAAAAAGTGTCAGGTAAATCCCAAATCCAATGTGTACAATTATTTTATACTCTTTCACAAACAACTCTTGAAAGTGAATCTGAACATTCTAAATATGGTCAAATCTGTATCTGTATTATTCTGTGAATCTATGCCGTAGTTTTCTCTGTATTATCCTTAAAGAATCTACAGAATGTGTGACTCTACAATAAGTGAAACAAATAAATGAATTAAAGGTAATGAAGCTCAATAGTTCTTCCCTCCTTAGAAAAAAAAGACTTCATCATAGTTAAGGCCTTAATAACACCTTTGTTTTAAAAGCTAAACTAATTATATTGTAATCAAATTTGTTTGTGATTATGTCCATAAGTTACCATAGATACGTTACCACAGCAGAGCTGCTGCAGTTATTCTTTTTAACTACTTTTAAAGACAATAAGAATGGCAGTATTGTTGAGCTCCATTTTCACTAGAGTGAACCTGACAAACTTGCTCCTGAGTTTCCTAAAAGTGTTTAGAACAGTGTTTCATTACTGATCAACATTTGAGTTGATAATAGCTAATATCTGACTTTCCCTATTTTTAAAAAAAAAAGTATGTCTTGGTGGATTGACATTGGTGTTGACAATAGCTACTTTCTGACTTTCCAAAAATACATATAGAATGGTGCTTCATTAAGAACTAATATTTTCATTAAGAATAGAATTAACTAGACTGAAATAGAATTATAAAAAAACACACAATTCTTTTAGCACAAGTCTAGAAATATATCACAATTTCAAACTCAGAAAATGCTGCTTTTCAGCTGAAGAATCTTTGGGCTAGTTTTCATAGTGTCTAGCTTCAGAAAGAACTTCTGAAAAACTGCAAAGGTGAACTTGAGCATTTTTGTAAGTGAAATTCAGCATATATATGACAACCATGAGCAATGCACAGCACCTTGGTATGTTGTCTTGAATCACCCTAGATCCCCCAGTGACAATGGCTGCAGTTCTGGTTTTGGAATGGTCGTCTCCAATGACGTTAATGTTCGTGACCATGTTGTGGAGATTCTCTTCAAACTCCTTGTTGCCCTTTAAAATCATACACAAATGTTTGTCACAATTTTTAGCTAAAATATCCAAATGTAATAATACTATTGTCTATGTCTATCTTTGAATGTATGTAAGCAGGCTGGGGCCTATACAGTACAGTTATCAGGACAAGATATTGGTTAATAGAAAACATTAATTTCAAAAGTGCAAAAATTAAATGCAAAAACACAATGCATTGTAACTTACATGAAAGTGTTTGAAGAGATCATCTTTTTCACCAAGGTAAATGATGAGAAGACGGATGGCTTCTTCTCTATAGCATCAATGGCGTTGCACTAAATAAGAAAGGATGCCAATTAATTGAAAAGAATATGAACTGCAATGTATTTCCACACTATATTAGAAACATACACAGAATTGTTTTTAGCCACTTTACCTCTCTGTTGGACAATATGTCTGTTTAGTCAGATACTTGGCCTAATTCACTAATAACTATGAACATTTGTTGGAATTAAAAAACAATATGCTATTTTATGTCATGTTGCTAATATTGCTTGAGAAGTCTTTCACAAAGCAGGTAAAAGCTAACCGACTGCAGCAGCCTAAATTGAGCATCAAAAAATGCACCCGAAAATTCAAATCAATGTGCTTAACCATGTGAGCAAAGAAGAAAAAAATACCCGACAGGAAAAAAAGACCAGTTCCTTCAAGTCAAAAGTTAATTTTAGATTTACCAACTACTTAAATGAGAAAGAAACAAAACTGCTGAATACAAAGATTAGCTTTTTTTTGCTTAGCTAATAATTTTCTGTTGCACAGTGACACAACCCACTTTCAGACAGACCAACAACTGAAGTCTAGAAATGTGTGCATGATGTAAATTAAATTATACCCACCTTGACAAAACTTGACAAAAACATTTCTTTTCTTTGAGAAAGCAGCTTTCCAGAAGCTTCCATTAGACTTTCCGACAGGTTCCGTGGGAGGAGTCAGGGGCAAGTCAAAATAAGAACCTGCCTAGTCAACAAATTAGACTGGCGGGTCTTCTTTTTCTATCAGTGCAGGAGGTGGTTGTTTATCAGTTGTTTTGATAGGAAAAAACATTTAAAACTACATAATATCTTAGTCTAATTGAAAAGTAAAACATTTGACTTTAAACAGGGTGAAAAACATTAATTGCTATACAAAATATTAACCTATCACCAAAAATTGACATTTTTCACTTAAAGCTATACAATAAATTAAGTCATTTCAGTATGTGCCTTGAAATATTTATTAGAGTGTACTCTTTTATTATTTTTAATTACTAATTTGTCAAATTAAGAAGAAAATAATTTGCTTTGTCGCAGGTTTATTCCATGTTTTTACTGCTGTGGGAGGACTTGAGGAAATCCAAACTCTTGTAAGATGATAAATCCAGTGTCATACAATATTTCTTAAACCTTTTAATACTTGATATCTTGCTTGGGCTCTTTACTCTTCTACATTCTCCCTACACTTTCCCCCGACACATAAACGCTGTATATGGAGGAAAGTTTTCTGAAAGTAAAAGAGACATGTGAGGTGAGCTTCCTGGTTAGGATAAAGCATTAAAATCATTTGGTTTGAGAAAGAAAAGTATTATTTCTTGTCTTTAAATTAACCTTCTAACATCTCAAGTCAATATCATATGTTAAAAATGTCATTTCTATCTTAATTACATATTCAGTCAGTCTACAAATGCCACACAGAAGGTAAAGCTTGGAGAGGAAGAGACGATGTGCTCCTGTTTCACAGTTTACCAAAAGACTCAAAACGTCTTTTCATCTCGTCCCAGAATTCTGTTAAAAACACACCAACTTCATAAAATATGAGTTTCTCCAGGGTGAGAACGCTTCAGGTAGAAAAACAATCACAGCAGAACTCTGAGTGAACCTGGGTTCTTTAGAATGCTCTGCATCTCAGGGGAAAGTTTCTGTAGAGGGATTACAACTTTAATTCTTCTCCTCAATGAAGCTGTCACTGCCAGAACTTTTAACCAGACACACTCGTGGAGACAGTCTTGTATTTGGTTGAACTTTGGCCGTGCAGCCTGGCAGAAAATTGGGATGATGCAGAGTATCGAGCTGTTATGCTGGTGCACAACTTCACATGACGCTGTCTGGATTTCACGACACTTCCAATCAATGTTTTGCATTCTTTCTGCCACTTTGAATAAGCAGCATCTTTATCCACTTTCACCTGAGAGCTGAATCTTCTAAATGTTGCTTTTTCCATTATTGCAGCACCTAAACTGTTGTAATTAAATTTTAAAAGACTCTCATCTTAATGGATGTTAAAGTGAAACCTGCAGTCTGTGTTTTTCTAGTAAAAACTTCAGCAACTTATCATTTTCCTGGTGCGATGGAATAATTACAGAACCGTGTTGGTTTTGTTCACAGTTAATGGAGATTATAAAGATAAGTTGTGAATGCAGGGAGAAAATGAATGAATGTACTGTGGTCTGACCTCGATGTGTGCAACCCCTGCAGTCTCTAACCACACGAGGCTCTTGAAACATGTTTTAGACTCTCTTAATTTTCTGTACAGGAAATTGAATTGCAGTCTGTGTGTGGATTTACACAAATTTATCTGCCACCTGTGACCTTTTGTTCTTTGTGCTGGCTTGAAAGCAGTTTGTTTTTATAATATTTTGATTAATATTTTAGCTATTTTATGGTGATTCACTGTCGAGCTTCATATTTTAGCATTTTTGACATGCAGAGAAATAAAAAGTCTTTGTGAAAGTGTAGGTTATTGGAGAGGAGCATTACTAAAGGACACACTGAGTCATGCCACAGAGTTCCTTTATTATAGTATCTTATTTATTCTATCAGCCAAATATTCAGTATTTAGGTTGACTGTAAAAGCATGTTATGAAGAGAAGGACAGAGACTTTTAAAACTGAATTTTTATTTTCACTGATTCAGTTCAATTTAAAGAGGCCATTTCATACAAAATTTCAGGACTTTGTGGTTATTTCTTAAGTATTAACCAATAATATGAAACATTTTAGATCTAAAAAACATCAGGAAACACTGATTAACAGATCTTTTAATCTGTCTGCATTAAAATTCGGCTGGTTCTTGCTCTTTCCATCAGGCTTCGGCTGCAGCTCGTTCATATTCATTCTTCTAATTTGCTGGACTCCGATTGGCTAACAAACTAGCCCATGAGAGCAAGGTAGACTGTTTCCTGCCCCGCTGTGCATGGCAACGTCAGACGTCGTGTCTTCCTGTTTGATACATCTTATGCAAACAGCTTTTAGTCAGCAGCATGCTAGCCGTGGTTTCAACTGTGGGAGCTGCCGAAAACTAACGAACAAAGGAGTTGTAACGAAACTCGGGAGAACTCGGGTTTTATCACCACCTGTGTAGTTGGAGAGATAAAAACTGAAAGAGAATAATACTATAATGAGTAAAAAATAAAGTCCTGGTGTTTTAGAAAAACACCCTCATGGATAAAACATAGTTCTAATCTCTCAAACTACGCAGGTGGCGGTAACACCCGAGTTCTCCCGAGAAGTTGTTGACCTGTTTTCACACCCGCTATGAAGGTAAGAACACCTGTGGAGCTAAAATATTCAACAGAAACCTCAGAAAAATTGTTTTTAATGGAAGGGCCACTGTAAAAAGCTGATATCACCATGTGATGTTTTAATTTGAAAGGGATTTTAATTTACGAACATACAAGTGTTTTGTGTGCTGCAAGGTGACACAGTCGGTCACATAGTTAACTTTCAGCAAGAATGTTTCAAGTTTAAAACCCAGCTGGGAGTTTGTATGTTCTCCCTGTCTATGTGTGGGTTCTCCAGAGACTCTAGCTCCTTCCCATGGACCAAAAATCTACATAAAGTTACTTGGCAACTTCAAACTGACCCTAATGTGTGTGAATGGTTGATTGTCACTCTGTGGCCCCGTGATGAACTGGTAACCTGTCTAGATGTGACCCCGCCTCCCACTAAATGACACCCGCTCTCCGTGACCCTGAACTGGAACATGTGGATCCATAAAATAATTTATAAATGCCTTGTTTCAGAAATGATCAAATCAGTCTGCCTGTAAACAACTTTCATTCTTCAGAACATTTGATTAAAAATGTGTCACTATTTCATGACTTATTTACACGAATGAGTGATATTCTAATCTGCATCTGATTCCCTATAGAGTGATATAAAAAATGTTTTCTGGTTTTATAACTATCATTTTACAACTATGTGATTCATAAATGCAGCTCAGACAATGAGACCTGGTTCACCAGCATCCTGCAGTGAAGACAATAACATCTCGTGGTTGCTTGTCTGTAATCACAGGAAGTGTGTGAGTGCTGTCAGCTGCATTTAACTTTCTACAATAATGGCAAAGAGCTTCTTGAAGAAGCAGAATGTGAAATGGAAACACATTTTAAGATCAAGTGCAGCTTAAAGACATCAGCAGAGAAAAAAGAATTTCATAAACATTATATGTAAAATGTTTTTTCTCCTGAAGCCAAAACAAATCCAGACTCTTTTATTGCTGAATGAATCTAGTGGAAATGTTAAAGATATAAAATCTTTATTCAGTTTAAGGTGTTTTAAAGTTTTGAAATAA
This sequence comes from Pachypanchax playfairii, assembly GCA_006937955.1. Taxonomy (NCBI): domain Eukaryota; kingdom Metazoa; phylum Chordata; class Actinopteri; order Cyprinodontiformes; family Aplocheilidae; genus Pachypanchax; species Pachypanchax playfairii. The sequence goes on from SSNP01000105.1 coordinate 136,152, forward strand.
CTTCAATAATCATTTTATCTACAGAGAGTTTTATATTTTTCTCTTGGTGTTTGTGTCTTCTCCCTCACCCAAACCATTCTCTATATTTATATGGACACCATATTACTTCCATAAAGCTCCCCAACGCATTAAGCCTCTCATCGCCGTTTCCACACCAGCCTCTGGTTGCTCCGTTCCCATTTCAATCTGCTCTCACTGTAATAGAGTTCACTATCACCCTCTCCCAGTGGGGCAACTTCTCCTCCCAGCAAATCTCTTTAGCTGCATGTTCCTACACTGTCCCTCAGTGCGAGTCATGGGTCAATGATGAAACTGTGACTATAACACATCCTTCCTCGTTCATGCACCCTGATAGCGCTCCAACACCCAGCATGTTGGATTGCTGGACTGTTGCTGTGTCAACAACCTCTTCATGCTTTGTGCAGGGGTGAATAACTTGAAGCATCCCGGCTCAGATGTGTTTTACTCAGGGCGATGCTGCGGTACTTCACCTCCGCTGCATCCTGGAATAATAGAGCTGCTGCTGTGTAAACAAAAGACTTTCAGCCCCACCAGTATATTAAATCTGTAGGGAATATATATCACGATGACAACGGGTGTTAAGTGTTTAAAACTTTGCCATCACCAACCTTTGAAAAGTAAAACATGCTAACTTGTAGAGAGTTCATAAACTCTGAGGCTTCTTTAATTAAAACAAATGTCATCATCTGTCATCTGAATTCATGTTGATTTTAAATGTTACTGAAAGAGTGAAAGATTTATTGTTGAAAATGCCGATTGCAATTTATTGTCATGCTGCTTTTCTTATCGTCTACCATCATTTGCTGAAGGGCAAAAAGCAGGTTATAATGTTTGTGTCTGTGTGTCTTTATGAACATAATGTCATGAATCACTGGATGTATTTTAAATCAATATTCAGAGTTTTTGTTAGATTTACATCTACAACTGATTAACTTTTAGAGTCAACCCAATTAAAGATGCCATGATCAGCTGATCTTACAAAACATAAAGAACTCAGTGAATTATGAGCAGCTGAAATGAATCCACACGTCAGAGCACGACATCATTGCTTTAAACTTTAACATTAACTGTTGGAGTCAACCCTGTTTTTATGTCAGTAAAATATATGATGAACCACGAGATCTACCAGACAGGATGGGTGTCCGGGTGTCCTGTCATCTATGGAATGTCCACAAACCATTATCACAGACATTTCCTCGGTACATCAGCTTATTTTATGAACTAGCGCATGTTCAAATCCCCTTCTGAATACGTCTTTTGAATAAAATGTAATAAATACGTGTCAGTTTTGGTCCAGTGTAGTCTGCGTGGTGTTGCACCTCTTACAGGTTTGCCGAGGCTGAGGGTATCAGTCACCATTAGCGGGGTGAATTTTCACTGATTTTGTTTTTTGGACAGGCAAAAAGTGTCTGTTGTCCTGAACAGCGAGGTGTCCACTCCAGAGGTGTTATCTAAGTAGTAAAAATGCTTGGTCGGCCCAAAACCTGTCTGCTGGACAGGGGTGAGCATAAAGTCACCTCATGAGATCTTAAGATATTACAGGAAATCAAGTAGGATTTCTCTAAATAACTCAATTGTTTCTTAAAGTAAAATGATTTTAATTTACGATTCTGTCTCTCCATGTTTCATTCATGTAATTGACTAAAGTAATTCAAGTTTATTGGATTATGTTTAAATATATTTCTGAAGTTTCTATACAACTATAAAAGGATAGAGTTTGGTAATGTGAACACTGTGTACCTGCCATGCCACAGCACACCTGAGTTAACTAAAGCAACTACACTGAACAAAGTCTGACTTTTGTCTATGAGAGGTAAAGAGTCAGATGTCCTGGTATCACATACAATGTGCTAATTTGTAGTTTTCCAAGTTCCTGCAGTTTTGTTTCATGTTGAAGAGATATTTATTTTCCCATTTTGTCACTTTTCATGTCATAAAGTCAGAGCAGTGTCCTTGATTTATTTGTGAATCTCTTATTTTTATCTCACAAACAATCTACAGCTTCAAAAAAAAAAAAAATAATGCAAAACTGATTGGTGTCTTTGCAGGGGGTGTGTCAGTGGGAAAGCAGCAAAGCGTGCTGATTGAAGCGATTTATTGTTGTTTGGCGAGGCGTGCTGATCAAAACCAACGGCCATGCTGTGACTCATTAATCAAACTCTGCGGGTGGAGAGACCTGGTGCTGATCAAAGGAGACTGATAGGTGAGTTCAAATTGTCAAAACCTAAAACAAATAGAATCATTAGGATTTAAATGCAGCTCCTGTTTGACAGCACTTTCATCAGGCTCTTTGATCTAAAATTGCCACTTTTTTGCAGCCGCATTTGTGCCGGTTGCTAATGGATGTTTTGTATTAACATATTTCAGTGCACATCACAGATTTTTAGTTCCTATAACAATTCCTTTCTCTCAGAATTATATTAATATACGGCCAAACTAAATCAAATTATCAAGCTCTACTCAAGTCAAACTCCAGTGAGTAAAAGTGGGTCTTTAATCCTTTTAACCCTGAAGGTGCTGCAGGCAACACATTAAGGTTTACAGGGTTAAATTAACACAACTGTTACATTTTGTTAGAGAGAATATTCAAACTGAAAGATCGCAGGCTTTTATGGCAATATTTGGTTTATTACTGTAGCACAAATTATTCAGATACTGCTGTCTGAACACAGATGTGCACATCATATTACCATAAATCCTCAACCCTCTGGCCAAGCAAAAACATTTAAACGTTCCTGAAAGATGAGAAGAAGAACTTTACAGAACCTTCCATACGTCATAGAACATTATAAGACTTCATGTGCAGTGATGATTCAATTATAGATCTGAATTAGATGCAGAGTGTGGATAAGTTATCAAGAAATCAAGAATCAACCTACATTTTAATTTAAATAGTGAGGAAAGATGTCAAAACAATTAGCCTGTATGATGCTCGAGTGTTAAAGTGGGGATTAAGTTTTTAAGACTCTGAGGAGTTCTTATATGGTGAGGGAGATCTTTCTAAAATTAGCAACAGTATCTTTGCAGATTAGTTAAGATCTTGTGACGTCTGCATCTGGATGTTCACCCTCAGTATTCTAAATGAAGAATGACAGTGGAAAAGATTCTGAAGCTTATAAGGAGAAAAGAACTGAGCCCAAAAGGAAACCTTGAGGAACTCCACATACTTATTACATTCAATTTTGCACAAATCTTAAAAACAAACAAATAAATGTTAGTTCTTTGGGTAGATTTTTGTTTTTTAAATGTGTTTAATAAGATTCAACCACAAAAGTAAAATTTTATTACATTTTCTCAAGAATTGACTGTTGGAGCTCTGAAGGGGACAAAAACTGCTATTTCTTTATCTGATGCTGATGGAAAATAAACCCTATTTATCCTTACGTGACTCAAAAAGCCTTTAGTGTTATGAAGTCTCTAGGCAACTGGCACATTATTCTATTCTATTAGAGGCTTCAGGATTAATAATTATGGTGTTTTATCTGAAGCATGCATAGTGTCCACTAAGTTTCCCACTGTGTCGAAGTGCTGTAGTTCGTTTAGGTCTCAAAGAGACAAAGAGTCACTAAGGTTTCCATTGTGGGACTCTTTATAGGGTCTTAGTAACTGGGGAAAAGAGACAATAAAGATCTATCAGAGACCAAATAAACAGTTTACACAGAACAGGAAAACTGGACTGAAGCCAATTAAAAATGTGACCTCAGAGATGATCATAAACATTTTTTTATTCTCTGTGCTCCCTCCTTTTTCTATCTGACTCTTTGTCTTTGCACACGTTCACATCCATTTACAGCTTGAGTCTCTGAGGAGTCCAGCAGAGAGAAATGAATTCCCTATTCCACTCTGACAAGTCTGATAAGTGGCTTACAGTAGAAACAGCTGCACTCTTCAGGCTGCAGGATTTTCAGTCGGTATACATACTAATCGCAGGACTCTTGCTGAGCGTTTACAGGATTCAGAATCAGGACTTTCAGGATATGCACAAGGTGCAAAGAAAACTCCCGCTGCGCTGTAGAGTAACCTGTGAGGGTATTGACTTTCTAAAGTTGTGTCCCTGTGTTTGTTTTGGATGCTTTGGGGCAAATTAATCAACAAAGGACCAGCTTAAAAAATTCGTCCATTGATAAAACATCGACCAGCTGCTTTGAGAGAAATATTGAACTTTTAACAGAATTCAGAGTTTTTTTTTATACTTTGTAAAAACAAGCCAGTAAATACTTCAGTCAAGATTAATTCAGATACATATGCTGTTGAACAACTCACAGTGTAGATGCTGGCATTAATATTCATTGACTTAGTTCAGCTGTAGTCACATAATGTGCATCTGTGCAGGTCACAGGTTGTTTAAATGTGTTTACCTTTAAGATATGAGCTGTCAGAGTGCCAGTGGGGGGGCAGGAAGCTCTTCAGGATGTTTGGAGAGGATAAACAGCTTTAGATAGATAGAACCTGTGACCTTTCTGATAAAAAAAAGGTCTCTGATCCCACTGGGCCATTCGACAACCTCATTTCTTTTTTTGTAAAACCCAAAATCAAGATCATGTGTTTGTGTTACAGTTGCATTCTGCATATATTGGGAATTTTTCTTGAGTTGCTCTCTGGTCAAGTTGAAAACTCAGACTTCTCATGCATTTAAATGGAGTTGACACAGCAGAGGTCACAGACAAAGCTGTGCAGAACAAAGTAGACGATCTGACCCTGACTGAGCCGGGTTTGGATAAAATAAGCTTGTAAATGTGTTGCTGTTTACAGTAGTTGTCCTTTCACCCTCTGTTGGGTTAACTTGTAACTTGTTAATAACAAATTGCAAAGAAAATCCATGAGGGAGTTTCAGTGTCTTGCAATATTCTGAAGGCTTCACTTTTCTTGTGTGAATCACAAGACTTCATGCTAATGTTGCTGGAATTTCTAATAGGTTTAAGAATTAGCAAGACAGATTTTCTCTTAATATATCGTCACAAAAGCTGGAATCGTTCTCAGTTTGGTTTCCATGAGTCAGAAAGTGTGAGACAGATTTTGGAGGGTGTGGTGGCCTGTGAAATTAAGTTAAAACTGATTGGAGGCTAAAAAGAATTTAATATTCTGAGTGCAACAAAGCTGTGAGTAAAATGGGAAAAACTGTGAACAAATTAAGGCAGAATTAAGACTTTGAGACTAAATATGACAAGAAAATGTGCAAAATATTTTCATGCTTATCACAGTTTATGGGCCGTTTTCCTGTTTCCACAAACTGAATTTTTTTTTTTGTGGAAAAAAATAGATTTTTAAAAACTTTCTGAAGTGGAAATAAAAAAAACGTGTTTATGATATATCAAATGGGATTATACAGTAGATACAGAGCTTTTCAGCGTTGAGAGTAATAATATTGCAGCATCTTCACCTACTTCTGTTGTTGAAAAGTGAAGACAAAAAATAATTTATATTGAAGCTGCCCAGTTTTAATTTTGAAGCCAGAGTCTGATCACTAGATGTGCTGCTGAAAGTCTCACCAACTCACACGGTAAAATATTCCTTGTTATAAAAATAAATAATAATAAGTAAATGTTCAAATGAATCTTTGAACATACAACTGGAAGGTTAAAACCTAAAACAAATATTTTTATTTTTAAATCCAGACAACGTTCGTTTGGTTTACATTGAGTGGGTGGGACTTAAAAACAGGCTGCCAGCCTGAAGATCACAAGGTTCAAACAGGAGGAGGATCAGTTATATCTGAACATGTTCTTCAACTGGTTCAGTTCAGAAAAGAACTCAGCCAAGAAAACCTCCCATCCTCCCTTCACCCACAGCCTCCCTGTCACACCTCAACTGTCTCACTTTCCACCTTTGTCCTGGATTTTGAAGCTGTTCCATCTTCTACAACATCAAAAGGTATAGGGGGCTTTCTTCTCCCCATCCTGCCTGTCAGTATCTAACAGTCAGCTGAAGGGTCTGAACAGCAACAAGGCAGCAGGTCCAGATGATGCTAGTCCCAAAGTCCTAAAGGCTTGTGCAGATCAACTATGTGGGATTCTGCAGCATCTCTTTGATCTTAACCCAGGAGAAGGTACCAGTTCTATGGAAAACATCCTGCCTTATCCCAGAACCAGAAACATCTCATCCATCAGTTCTTAACAACTACAGACCTGTTGCCCTGAACATCCCACATCATTACTACTACTACTACTACTACTACTACTACTACTGTCATTTAGCAGACGCTTTTATCCAAAGCGATTTACATTGAGAGAACATACAAGCAAGAAATCAAAGAGAAGGAAACAATATAAGGAGGCGGACTGTTTGGAGTCCAGTTTAATTCCGACGCTGATACATCAAGTGTATCAATTTTAGTCTTTTTTTTTAGTCACTAGTCTTGGAGAAACTCCTGTTGGCCCATCTAAATAAGCAAACCAGCACCTTTCAGGATCTGCAGTTTGCTTCCTGTTGTAGGACAGGAGCTAAAACCATCATCATACACCTGCTTCCAACTGTCATCTGGACAAAGCAGGCAGCACTATGAGGATCATGTACTTTGATTTCTGCAGTGCATTTGACACGATTCAGCCATTACTGTGTAAAAAAAACTCCAGAAGACACAAGTGGATGCCTCCACAATCACCTGGATTAAGGACTCCCCAACAAACGGACCTCAGTTTGTGAAACTGAAGGATTGTAATCAGAAGTACAGGAGCACCACAGGGGACTGTACTCTCACCATTCCTTTTCACTCTGTACACCTCAGACTTTCAGTACAGGTCGGAGTCCTGCCATCTACAAAAATACTCTGATGACTCTGCAGTAGTTGGTTGGATCAGAGATGGACAAGAGACAGAGTCCAGAGAACTGGTGGACCGCTTTGTGTCCTTGTGAGGAAACAATCATCTCATCTTGAATGTGAACAAGACAAAGAAGACGATGTAGATTGAAACAGGAGGAAAACCCACCCCTGCATGGAGAGAACATACAAACTCCATGCAGAAAAGCCTCAGCCTTGTTTAGAACCCAGAACCTTCTTGCTGAAAGGCAACAGTCTTACCAACTCTCTTTCTCAATCTGCCCTTTTGTCTATATATCTATCTAATGCTGTTTTAATCTTTTTGATGCTTTGGATGTATCTTTTTCAAGGCACGGCATCAAACATGGATTAAAAAAACAATAAATTAATAAAAAGCACCCAGCACTGTCCTGTCATCTTGTATGATACCTCTTTAATATTAATATGAAAAATAGTTTTAAACACATTCTTTCTGTAGCCTTTGTGTTTACTGATTAGAGTTAAAGCAACATCAAAAGATTTTTACCATCAAATATTAATTTATGTCAGCATGTGTAGACCTTGTTGCTCTGAACGCGTCACGGAGAAATCTGAAACTTTTAGAGACGAGAGGAGGAACTCCTGACAACATGCTGGAAGTTCCTGCCGTCTGAAGAGTTTGGATCTGCACATCCAGACTAATTTAGAAATCTTTGATGTATATTTGGAGCATAAAAATCTGACTCAATCATCTCATTTTATTGGCAGTGAAAAAGCTATCAGTGTTTTTATTATAGTCACCAAACACTTTGGATAAGCTTGTATCACATCCTACATTTTAACCTCATTATTCATATCCCTCATTAAACAAATATTGATCTATTTATTTGATGGCAAACATCATGAGTAATAGCTTAACCTTGTTGTGGCTTCATCATAAATAAAATATATTTATGTGAGCTAATTTACCTGCCAGTAATTATAAACAAGCCCTACGATGTAATTTCTGTGAATAGACAGAGTTCAGTAAAAGTTAAGAGATTCTGAATTATCAGACTTCCTCGTGATGGTCCTGGAGTTGAAAAGGTTTTTATAATTAACAGAGTTGGTCGTGCTTTAATGTTTTACTGAAAAGTGAAGAAGACAGGACTGAAAAATGATGAGTGGAAGATCTCAGATGTAAAGTAGGATGCTTTACTCCGTTCAGGCTTTTAAATCTGCACTTTTGATGCTCAGACTGGGTTTTTGAGAATCAAACAGACTGAAGAGCACAGACTCAAAGTGCGATCAAGTACTCAGATTACAAAATAACACTAATTAGGAGCTCTGATTGCAACTATGAGAGGGCGCAAAGCTTTGAAAACATATGTAGGAATATTTTTTCGATTTGTAAGCATGGTAAAAAGTAAAAAATCAAAGTTTTATTGTTATTTATTTGATCTTTATTTACATAATTTTATGACCTGATGAAGGTTATTATGTCCTAATATGTTCAATCTAAGAATTAAAAGATTTTCTGCGACTCTACATTTTTGGCTAACTGTGTCATGAAATCTCTGTCTCCTGCTTTATGATTGTCGACATTAATCCGATCATCTTGTCATTCACACCTCAGGTTTTATTTGCAAAATTTAAATTCTAGTTGTCAGAGTGTTTTTCACGCTTTATTTTAATGCTTTGCTTCGTGTCTTTTTGTTTCTTAAGCCTTCAAAATAAATAGAATTTATGCTCCAACAGGCTTGTCCCTAAAACCACAAATTTATTGTTCTAATAATGTGCATTTCATCCTTCTTAGTAATCAGTCAGTCCATTCAGCCTCTGCTGTTAATCCAGGACCGGGTCATGAACAGCTTCAGAGAGGATGACCAGACCTTTTTATCTTTCTGGTTCTTTTCTCTGGTTTGTAGAGGGACTTTGACGTGTACTGACCTGTGAGTTATAACGTCTCCAGGACGTCCTGATTCATTCATTTGAGTTGCTAAATATTGAGTTGAGTCAACGGATCCTTATTGAGTGTAATTTAAAGGTTTTGCTGCTGATTTCACAAAAGTTTAGCTAACCACACATTTATTCCAGGAAATTATCCTTATAAACACTCTAGAGCTTTTAAAACAGACACTGGATTCTCAGCACAAATATTATTATAGAATTTGAAATAAGTAGAATTAATATTGTATTTGGTATTAATAATAGATCCTGCTGTTTTAATAAGAAGTTCAGTGTTTCATGCTTGGAATTGCCTCTCAGATGTCTTTCATGAGCTGCATGTGGCCCCTGAATGGGACTTTGAGTCTCACTGATCTCGTATGTCACCGAGACCTTCTGAGGGTAGCTGCTTCCTCGCCTTGTTGAAGTTTGAATCAGAATTCAGAGCAGGAGGTTGCTGGAGCTGAAGGCGAGCCTGTTTGTGCTGCCTTTAATGTTTGAACTCTTCCAGGAACACAAGTGAAATTGGGGTCACGGTTCTCTTCTGTATTCAAACAAAGAGTTACAGGAAGTTACTGGTTTCCATGAAGAACAGCAAGCGAGTGTACATGGAAATCTGAGTCAATCTCTTGCTAGTTTTTATTCTTCAGTTATTGTCTTCTGCTTCATGTTTGGTATCATTTAGAAACATCTGTAATTCTTTGTTGTTTTAATGAATAGAAATAACAGCTGACTCTTAAGGTCAAGGGTTTTTGCGGCGACAGCACTTTCATCTTTGTGCTCCGTCCCGTTGTGCTCGATGAAACATGACAACAAGCAGATGGTCATGTCCTCAACGAGGCTTCGGAGTTTGATGAAGAGAAATATGATCTCTCGGGTTTCTGGCCCATTTGATGAGAGGAACATTTCCCTGCAGTCTCACCATTAGTTTACTGAGATGAGATTCTCCTCCTCAGCTTTTTGTCACGGCTGTGTTAAGTTTTACCCTCCACCTGCATGATGCTGCACTAAAATGCCTCACACAGCAGGTTTGCAGGAAATATGAGCATCTGCTGTGTTTTACCGGTCAACTCACTCGGGAGCCACAGCACCTAAATCCAACAACGAACAGCAGCAGCTTTGTCCAAATCAAGTCGTAACATTTGCATAGAAATTGGTTAGCGATCAGGAGATGGGCACTCAGAAACCTGCCCTCCACTTTTTCCTTTCTTTCTGTGCCAAACACACAAATAAAAAGTCAGACAGTGTTCCTGTGAGGCCCAAAATCACTCCAGGCAATTAGTTCTCAGCAAGGATCAGAGGTGTTTATTGAAATGATGAGAAGCAACAGAGGAGCATCAAACATATTTAGGATGTTTATTTACTTGCTTTTCATCATTCAGATTACCTGTATTTTATAATCATGTATTTAATATCATAAAACTACTTAAAATACATTTTATTCCAGATATTTGGACCAATTTTCATTTAAAATGTGGTTGATCATAAAATCATATTCAACATTTTTAAAGGAAAATATTCCAGATATCTACTCATAGCACACAAATCAAACCAAAATAGAAATTATAATTTATGCAACGAGAAAGACTTGATATTTTCTCTCCTGTTCAGGACGAAAATGTACAAACACATTGCACAGTGGAGCAGTGGGTTAGTGTTGCTGCTCTGCAGAAGAAGGTCCCAGAAAGGTCTAAACTAGGGATGCACCAATACTGATACTGGTATTGAGGCTGATACCATTCTAATGTACTCATTTTGATATCAGTTAGTTAACCGATACCATGAACTGACACTAAAAACATGGAAAATCTGCCATAATTTCACAGAAAATGTTTATTTTTCATTTGAAATTTTATTTTTGTGGTCATTTAATTTTATTATTTTTGATCAAGTTCACCATCACTTGTTGTAACAAGCAGAGAAGAAAATAAAACCTGCCTTCCAGTTCATTGCATGTTTTTTGTGTGGTAGAAGAATCGGCATTGGTACTCAGTATCGGCAAGTACTTCAAGTATCGGTTTGAATAAAGTGATATTGTTGCATCTCTAGCCTAAACCATTTGTTTACTTCACCTACAATATTTATTTCCATCAAACTGAATGTGAGATATTGTGTGTTTGTGGGGTCCGTGCTGATCGTGTTGTAAAATGAGCCTTTAACAAACAAAATTATTTGATAATAGCATTTTCTGTTTCAACTAAAACAGTTGGTTTTAATTTCTTCTTTATTATAATTTTCTAGATGTTTCTCTAAGGCAGTAACATGAACCTACACTGGATCCTTCTCTGTACAGTTTTATTGACACTTTTGTCTGAGTCTTTGCTGCTTTTTTCTGCTCGATATTCTTTAAAAAATTAGTTTTGAGGTGTTTTTTTTTTTTTTCAAATTGAAGGACATCCGTCATCAAGACGTGATAAAAATGGTGCTAACTGGAATTATCCCTTTCATAACATTCAACTGTGCTGGTGTTATACACACAGTAAATAACCCTAAATAATCCATGACTCTGTTCTCTGTAAACCTGTCTGAAACCACTCAGAACCATGACCACCCCCATCTGATTGTGAAAAAGTGTTTTGAAGGGACTCGAGTTGGTGCAAAGATGATAAATGTCAGGAGCTGATAGCTAAACTGCAGCCCAAGCACCAAAATGAAGCAAAAACTGTAGCTGTAGAGAAACTTGATTCTGGTGGCAGCTGCCACAGCAGGAATTATAAGTTAATGCTAGGCTGTTTTGTGAAGCCCAAAAAGCACCTTTCAGTCAAATTTTCCACATCAGCGTGAGTTCTTGGTCCTCTGCAGCCTCTGGCCACGTCAGAGCGCTGCAGGAGAAACAGATGGAAAGTTTTCTTGTTTCTCTGTGAATGTCACGTGTGATTTGGAATGTCAGTGCAGCTATTTAGCAGTGACAGCTTCAGAAAGAAACTCATCACCTTTACTGTGTGATGTACGAGCACGGAGCAGAAATTATCCTGGTGTCAGAGACGCCTGACAGATGTCTCGCAGAGAGGAAAATCAGCACTCTGCAGGAACTTGACGGAGCATTATCTGCCAAGGACGGTTTGTTTTTGCCGTTAGCTGCTGATGCTCGGCATTTGTTTCTCCAGGCGTCGGGCCGTGCGAGATCTGATCCTGGTTAGACGTGATAATACGCTATAAAACATTTTTTAACAACTTTATAAACAAACACAGACAGCAGTGTAAGACATTCATAAAGACTGACTGGTTTTGTTCTTGTATCATCTGAGATACATGATGTTGTGATGAAACATGTCACATCTTCCTTTGTGAGTTGTTCCCCACAAGTATTTCTGTCAGACTTAATTGAAGGCGGCACACAATTTTTGATTTGTATTCATGAACGAGCCGAGCAGCTGTTGTTGATTCATAGTTCATCTTAAGGTGTTTGACTGGACAACAGGAAGTGACTGCACGCTGGATAATTGGCATATAAAATCAGTAGTAATTAGACTCTGTAGAAACGGGTAATTCCACAGAACTTCAGTAGCGTGTCCAGATCCTTCTGGTTGACTGGAAAAAGAACAGTAAAAAGATAAAAATCATTTTTCTTGACACAGACGGAACAATCTGTGCTTCAATCAGGATGAAAATGTTTAAAATCCAATTTTTACCGGATTTCCTTCTATAATTTTAATAACCAGATTTATATAATTTAAGTACATCTCTGTGGAACCTCACTTAAGTTTCCTGGAGTGTAAAATCCTTCCTTTTGTTTCCGACAGGAGAAAATCTCTCTGTCCTCACTGAGACTAAATGTCCCTCTTATCATTAATGCACCATCTTTATGAAACTCCGAGACCTTTCCTGCAGGAAGAATAATAATTTGAACATTTTTCTGCTTTAAAGATTAATAGAAGAAGTAAGTAAAGAAAGATGAATGTTTTACAGTCAGATGAAATGTCAGATATTTAGATCTAATGGGTTTGTGTGGATATTTAGGTCCCAACTACACAAATCTGCACAAAACATGTGACAGAACACACCAACATGGAAAACCCATAATGATCACTGAAATAACCTGAAATACATCAAAATAACAATAAAAATCAGTTGAGATTTCTGTCAGTGAGACTTCTGCACCTGTCGACACGGATTTTAACTGCAGCTGGTTCAGGTCTGAAGGGTTCCAGGCTGCATGTTTCAGCTCCCTCCACAGATGTTCAGTATGATTTAGATCAGGGTTCATAGAAGGACACTTCAGAATAGTCCATGTCCGGCCCCCTTTGGGGGAATCAGATTACCCCCAGGGACACCTTGTGGTCCCTGAGGGGAGCTGGAGACCGTCACTGGGGAGATTTCTCTCCTGAAATCATTAACTCTGCAACCCGACCTCGAATAAATCTCAGATTTCTCACCAGCTTCAACCTCCAATCCAACATGGCGGTGTCCTGCAGTTATAACCTTTTAATTTTCACTCCTCTCAGTTTGTATTTCAATAAATCAGCCTGGTTACGAGCACATCAGTTAGCAGATGTTACTAGTTTAGTAACTGGAATACATTCCCAGATCAGAGCCTTGCAGCATTAGAGTGGACAGAAGTTTTACTTCATATGACGAGGACTCTTCAGGTGCTCCTCCACAGATGAGCTAGCATCTTAACACTGCTGACATTAGAGATGTGGCTGTGTGGAGGACACACAAGTGCTCTTTGAAGTCCCCCGACACTGTTCACCGTTTGTCTCTGTGACCCAGAACTACCTCCTGACAAAGTGCTACCTCATTTCAATGCTAATGTGCTGTTATGGGTATTTTCAAAGCATCGCTGCTGTTTATAATGATTCATCTTACCTTAGAGGCTCCGGTTAATCCTGCAGATCCCTGCGGAGCAGCTGTGTTCCGAGAGGTCATGGAGATAGTGTTTAAATAGACTCTGCCTCCTGTATTATCCCAAAGGGACGACCAGAGGCCTGTAAACAGCTGACAGATTCATGAATTTCCCTGACACATCTACATGCAGCAGGGTTAAGATCACAGGATTAACTAAAATGCAGTTGCTCTGATTGTTGCGTCTTTATGAACTCTTAACCCCGAGGTGTTCGTACGACTGTCTGCAGCAATGACTCTTTCTGCTGTTGAATAGATAACAGCCAAATGAAATGTATGGAAAACACAGATCTGTGTAATGGCAAGAAAAACAATCTCAAAGAGCCTCCAGCTGTTTACTTTATTAGACTCTGAGCTGCTTGAAAATGTATGGAGCTACAACAGAAGTCATCCCGGAACAAAGGAGCCCTTCAGGAGACAAGATGGGGGGGGTTGACAGTGTCAGACGCCAATAAAACAGGTCCTGAATGTCCATCAGACCCTAAAGGTCTCTGTGTCCTCAATCTGCAAGACAAATTTAATCTCAAAATAGTCTTAGAGTCATCTCAGGAATCTAGAGCCTCTTTTTTTTAGTTAATGTGAGTCAGAAAGTTTGATGCAACTTTCAGATGGATTAGTGACCAAACTATGAAAAATAAAGACAAATTCAAGACATTTAATTTCAGAATAAAATCAGCGTGTCTGTTAGAATTTGTTTGCAATGAAGTCACATACAGCAATAAATAAATGCTGTCAGTGTCTCCAGCAAGTGAAATATCAGCATCAGTTAAACACCTGATATGATTCTAAATATTGAAACTTTTATAAAGACAATAACAAACTGCAGAATGAAACAGTTTCATGTTAGAACTAAACAAACTTCCTTGACAACCATCTTATCTTTAACCATCGTTTATTCTTTGGTGTAAAATCCAAAAAAGAAAGAATGTCCCACATAACAAATATTTTAATTTCACATATTGAATTTCATTTTTTAAACGTAGCTAATAATTCAGTTTTTTATATTTTCTCTGAGTTAAATCTGAGAAGTTGTGCCTAACAAAGTGAAACTTGTCTGCTGCTTTTATATCTGTGAAGATAAAAGTTTGTTAGTGTTCATATTAGGATTTAATTACACATTATTAATGTGGGTTTTGTGATTTTTGAGACTTTTCTGGTCTTTGTTTGTCCAAACCACATTCTTTATATTATTAGTTGTCAGATTGAGATACATATTTTTCAGTAAGAGATGTAGCTAACATGTAAACCTTTTGATTTTGATTAGGTTTTTCTAAATATTCATGAGTGAAAAAGATCAAATTGAGATGAAAACAGCTGCTCTGTTGGTGTCTTTCATCCTGGACACATGAAGGTTCTCTCTCCTACCGGCTCTCTTCATATCAGCTGCAGAATCACGCTCTGAGAGTCCAGTCAAGTTTAATCACTCTGCTGCTAGTGGCCATCGCTGTAACTGAGGGGGGAAAGCAGAAGGAAGGTGGAGGTGAGATGAATACCAACCAGGAGGCTGGAGTTTCTCATTATACATGATGGATCAGCATCAGTTAGCTAACCACAGAATAATCTGGTTGAAAATAGGATTTTTAACTAAAATTAAGTTTGATATCTTATTTTAAATCTCCTGTTGAGGATGTTTGAGTTCATGTCATTATTTTCTACCACCAGATGGCATTAAGCAGCTCCTTCAGTCTTCTCCTGTGACTCGGGGTAGAAGGTCCAACGTGTCGTCTGTTTGTTTCAGAATAATTGGGAAGAAACAGCTGTTCATATTGAGAATTGTTCAGAAGGTTCTAGTTGGAAACAAATTATGGAGGAAAAAATCTTAATGCCAGAATTGAATTCCTATAATTTCATAATGAAAGCTTTCTTACAGTTTGACAAGGAGTGAGAAGTTCAGACCTTCCTGTACGTTCTGTTTGTGGTCCTGGATCATGAAGCCAACAGAGACGAGATCCACTGAGCTCACTGAGAATTTGAAGTCCACAGATCTGCTGAGGTTTCACACTCTGCTGAACATGTAGCTACACTGACATCTGCTGGACATTGAAATCACTACAAGAATCAAAGTGCACAAAATGAACTGTAAAAGATTCAATTCTGCATAAATATTTATTATGAAACAGATGAAAAGCGTTCCTATTTTGTATTTAAATTTTGCTTCACTGCCAGAATGTGAGGATAAATATTCTGTAATATTTACATTGATCTTATTGGTTTTAACTAGATTTAGATATAAACTGTTTAAATATGAGTTTATTTTTAAAATGCTTTGTCTAATCTTCTTTCCTCTTATGTTCTTTAACATTATGTAGTCAAATTTAAAATGTCAGTAACTAGTAAAAGTAGGTAAATAATGATGGATCATATTAAATGGTGTGATTCACAAGATAAGCATTCAACTTTTAGAAAACGTAAGGAATTATGACATCCTTGAGTAATATTTACAGCACGGCCACAATCAATTCATACTGCCTATTTTCAAATTTGACATTAGGTTTTTTAATTAGAAACATTCTTAGTTGTTTTTAATGTGACAGAGTAGATTAAAGGAAACATTGAAATTGAAACAGAGACAAGACAAATTTTAGACAAAGTTTGGTTAAAAAAAAAAAGTTTGTATCCATTGTAAAATAAAAACGTCTTAGTATTTTAGATTATAACCTTATAAGATGTTGTTGTTCGTGAGATTGATGCAGTGTTGCTATGTGGACAGCAGGGGGCGCGCGCTCCCGGTCTGTTTCAGTTTACTACCGGTAAAAGCAGCGAACATGAACACTGTGTTGTTGTTGTTTAGTCAGGTGATACAACCCTGAAAAATCAGCTTGGTAAGACTCTCCGTTCAGGCAAACCAGCAAATAAACAAAAGTACGTATTAGATTAGAAGGAGGGTCATTGTAATGACTTTCAATCTGATATTTGTAATAGATACGATGCTTGTTTTAATCTGTCCAGGTGAGGTGAGGCCTGTTGGATGGAGGCAGACTGTGAGCATGAAGAGGAGGCTGCAGCCATGCTGTGGTCCGTCCAGGAGGCTGTGGAGAGGCAGACCCTGCAGATCGGAGCCTCCGCCTGCGGGGCCACTGCGGTGGTGGACGTCTTCAAGGCCCTCGGAGTGGAAGTGTCCCCGGAGGAGGCGGACCGCTGCGTCCAGACCCGCCTGAGGAGGAACGAGTCCCCGCTGCCTGATTACCTGCTGTCCCGCAGCGAAGCTGGTAAATACCTTTCTGCTGTAAAACCAAAAACTATCTGAGTTATATTACACCATAAACATGCACGTGGCATTTCAGGTAATGACGTGCATAAAGATCCTGTCAATCGGACTTATTCCAGCTGTTACAGATGTTCACCTTCAATCCATTAAAGACCATTTCCTGTCGATATAACATCTGGCAGTTCTGCTTAGAAGGTGTTTTCGTGAGTGAGAGGTTTATTTCTCTCAAATGAGGCTCTGATTCATTTTGACATTTTCTCAAATTCCTTCATGAACATTTTAGGCTTTTAGCTCTAACAGTGTTCACCGGATGTAAAACATTTCAGGTGTTATATTTAGGTTTTGTTGCTTCTGAAAGATGAAAAAGACTAATTTTAATTGTAAAAATTCTATAATATTTATTAATATTTAAAGTTAACTGGTGTTGTGCTGAAAAAAGAGCCTTTGCTGTTTGCAATATGTTGCATAATGCTGTAAATCAGCCACGTGATCACTGGTCAACTTCACGTCCAGATAGCTCACGTCTTCTGTTTGTGAAATCAAAAAGGTGCGACTCACGTTCAGCTCATCCAAGGAGCACAGAAGGCCAGTAACGGGAAAGTATTTGGGAGATTCTTCCACCTTTATCCTCGCCGGCAAATCCGACTGGTCCCCTGGCTCGCACGCTGGATCCGTAAGGGTGCCGTTCCCATAGCAACCATGAACATGCAGCGCGGTGTACCGGAGGGCGATGAGGTGCCTGATGCCTGGCACCATCAGCTGATATTTGGAGTTGCACCTAATGCTGTTTTTATGACCAACCCTTTGGATGTAGGTGAGTAAAGAGAAGTAAAATCCAGCTGTTAGTGTGTTTTAGATAATTCAGGTTCATTGTGTTTGTTTTAGTAAGTGAGGAAGAGATGCACCAGCGACTCTGCAGTGACTCAGTGCTGTTGATTCGTTGTGAAGATGTTCGGCTGAGATTAACGCCTGATTGCTCGCTGTCCAGCCTCTCCGAAAACCAGTCCGACCCTCGGTGGCGTGCTCTGGATGTCGAGGGTACAGTCACTACTTTTGATGCACGTTTTGCTGCTAATATAGTGCCACATAAACATGACTGTTCTTTTTATCTACAGGTCAAGTGAAGAAGATGATCCAAGAGGAAGAAGAACAGGATCAACACAAAAGGACTCACATCCTGATTCCTGCAGCTTATAGTTCAGGCGTTACGCTCTTTGCCCTGCGAGAGTCTGAGCTTGGACAGGAACTCCTCAGTGCTCCTGAAATCACTTTGTTATGACAATCGAGTTTTAAAAGACTTACAGTATTTATTGTGAAAATCAGGATTGGGTGAGGCTGCTGAAGTGAAATGACCAGGGATGATATTTCCTGTAATAAAGGTGGACTGTCAACGGTTGTTTACATCATCCATAATTTAAAAATTTACCATCTTCATTCTGGAAATTTCTGAAGAGACTGAGAATTTCTTTATAAATGACTGATCTCCAGCTTAGATTTCATTTGATTTGGTTCAGAGTTGTAATTCAGCAGGTGGGTCTTCTGTGTTCAGCGGTTGTTTTCCAGGAGAAGCAGTCGATTGTTTCTGAACCAGGATTAAAAGTATCTTTATATTTCTAAGCAGATTTAAGACGATTTGTGTTGGTGGCCACAGAAATGTGCAGCAGTTATGAGTTGAAAGTCGCCTTTAAAATATATTAAATATTTGATGTTGAATATTTTGTTTCATTCTCTTTTTGTTGATTTTTTAATACAGCAACAATTTTTTAAAAACACCAATATTGGCTTTATAGATTATCACGCATAGATTTATTATATACAGCCTATGTTCAATATAAATGTCCTGAAAACAAAGTTCCAGGATGAAGGTTTCCCCTCCACATATTTAAATTAATTCTTATTTCTTGATTTTTTTAAGCTAAATTGATGTTAATTCCTCAGTATTTTGTATATGTGATATTTAATGTTTCTGAGGTATAAAAGTTTGAAATTAAAATAAGTTTATTTAATGATTAATACATGTTTGTGTATTATTTATAATATATAAATGTGTATAATTTAGGGTTGCAACATATGAATTTATTTTAATTGAAGCTACTGTGATTGGAATATAAATATTTTTTAGAAATTGAAGTTGATCCAGTGATATAAATAATTTAAATATTCTTAGGATAGCAGTTAGCTTGAAAGCTAGTTGATGAGTAACTCCATTTCCCATGATGCTCTGCTCACTCGCCAGAGGAAGTTGAGGAATCCCAAAAGTTTGTCCCAAATCAGTTGTGCTGAGCTGGTGCAGCGCGCGAACATGTAAGTTATGTGCTTTTTTTTGTATTGGTTATTGTTATTGCTGTCTNTTACTAAATCTGTTTAGCTTTAGTCAAAATGTTGCTGCAGCGTGTCTTTGTGTCACGTGGGGTTTGTAAATTGTTTGTGTCGCGTGATAAACTTTGCAGCTCCGGCGGTGAGCTCAGTTCGCACGCGGCGAGCAGAGGGGCGGTGTCACATGTGAGTGTTGAGCTGGGCTCCGACTAATTCCTGCAAAACACTAACTCCTACACAGGTGAGCGTTTTATCAGCATTTATTTATGTTAAGTCAAATATCGGTAATTGTTTGTATATAAAAACCGTAAATACATTATGTTGGTTATTTGCATTAGAATTCTACATATTGTTTGCACTTTTGACAGTATAGACATATCTTAATGTCACAATTTAGAAATAAAGTGGATTTGTTTATCAGATTTACTTTGCAAAATGTATAAGGTCTTACTATTGAATATATTAGACTTAAAAAAACCTTTTTGTAAATAATTAGTTTCAGTTGTTGCAAATGAATCACATGAGCAGGATAATTGGGCTAATAGTTGAGCATGTGCACTGTGTGTGCGCAACAGTCAGCCCTTTGTGTTGTATCTTATCCCAAAGAGGACTCAGCTCATCTTTTAGACAACATATCTGCACAACTCAGCCTTTATAACATCAAGTTACACAACCGTCTAAGTGATGGTTTGAACTTTGACCTTTTGTTTGTTTGACTTGTAAACACGAGTCTTTGTTTTCCCTGTAACATCCTGTAAACCAGAAACTTTTCATGACTACACTGATCCTCTGGTTTTAGACTCAGTGTGATCCTGGACATAATGGTTTGGTTTTAACATATAAATTAGTTTCTATCTGCAGTTGCCGGTGATTGAGCAGCGCCTGCATTGTTTAATTGTTGGCTTGTTTTTGTTCAAGTTGATTAGATTCCTTTTAGAGTGAACCAGATAATATACGAGCCCCATCCTGAGAAAAGGTCAATGCTTCTTTACAGCTCTGTAAACTGCTGTAGGTCAGCCTGCACATACGATTAAACTGTGACTTCAGAGGCGATAAAAGCTGAATGAGAAGCTGTTAAATACCTGCCTGTGCTGTTACTTCTATCAGCCCAGACGCCATGGCAGAGCGAGTGCTGGTGGTTGGAGGTGGTGGACGAGAACATGCGTTGGCCTGGAAGTTGGCTCAGTCGCCACAAATTCAACAAGTCCTGGTGGCTCCGGGTAACGCAGGCACAGCCAGCTGTGGCAAGATCAGCAACTCGGGTGAGTAACAAGTCTCCCAAACCCTCCCTAAAAATTCACTGAGCTATAATCTATAATATCTATAATTTACTACAAGATGTATAAAATAAAATAAAAATATGATTTTAGACGTTCTTGGTTATCGCTACACAAATAGTGATGTCATTTGGACAAATACGTGTCTCTACAGCACTCGAGACCTTTTTGTCCAAATTAAATGATTATCATTATTCTGAGTCAATACACTGTAGCTTTAAAACTGAACATTCAGCTCAGTCTGATCCCACTTTGTGCAGATAGATTTATTGATTTCTACATATTTTTTAATCTTTATAAAGTCTTGATGACTAGCAGGGTGTTTTGGATTTTCCTCTAATCTGTAAAAATAAAAACTTTTGGGCTTTGCATGTGATTTAAAGGCCATTAAACATTTAGAAATGTAAATAAGTGAGAAACTTCAGGAAGAAAAAAATGTTAAAGATGGAATAAAGAGTCAGACAAGGAGTTTTAGAAGTTCTGTGTTTATTTTTTCTGTAAGAACCCCCCCAGAAGCATGACCCTCACAGGATGTTATGTGCTAATGGAGCTGCTGCTTCTTTAATGTGCCAGGAACCTTTTACCAGAAGTTTAAGAATCCATCTTCCAAAGATGGAAAAATGATTTAAAAAACAGGAAGAAAAGCAGCTGCTGTTTCTAAATTTAAAGGTCACACTGAATTATAAATCACACGTCGTCACCAGAGAGCATCATGGGAATAAATTGATTCCTGACACTTCCTCTCTGTGTACAAGAGTTTAGAAGTTTTTCTTTTAGTTCTCAGTAAAGTTTGAAGTGGAACCAAAAAGCTGAATATTTGTTTTATATTACATATTTAAACTGTTACACAAGCAGAAATAAACCAGTAAAAACAAGAAAAGCATCAAAACAATGTGAAACATGTGTGTAACTAGTACTAGAACCTTATCAGGCAGCTGATTGGTCACTCTGCTCCTCCGCCTGCAGAAGTGTCGGTCAGTAACCACTCCATCCTGGCTCAGTTCTGTAAGGACCACCATGTGGGGCTGGTCGTGGTCGGGCCTGAAGGGCCGCTGGCGGCAGGTAAGACGTCTCAGTGTCAGCTTTTCTCTTCCCCCGTGCAACGAGACTTTGACTTGAATCGTGTCCTCCAGGGATCGTTGACGACCTGACGGCAGCAGGAGTGCTGTGTTTCGGACCAACAGCCAAAGCGGCTCAGCTGGAGGCTAGTAAAAGCTTCGCCAAGTCCTTCATGGAGCGTCATGGCATTCCCACGGCTCGTTACGGCTCCTTCACTGACCCGGAGGAGGCCTGCAGTTACATCCGCAGGTCAGTTTAACCTCCACATGAACACAATTCTCATTGGTAACGTTGGTGATCCAACACAAACGTGCTGGTTTTTGTTATTTTGGACTCTCCAGCGCCGGTTTTCCAGCTCTGGTGGTGAAGGCCAGCGGTCTGGCTGCAGGGAAGGGGGTCATCGTGGCAAAGGATCAGGACGAGGCCTGTCGAGCTGTGATGGACATCATGAAGGTACGAAGCATGTTTGGGGGGAACCCAATATTTATAATGGCAGATTAATGTGTTCTGCAAAGGGTGCTGGTTCGGGGTGTATCACTATGTTCACACTGACAGTGCTGGTCAGAGCACCACTTCAAGCCACTCAGAGCAGGAAGAATATGAGGAGAGGAATCTGGGGTTCTTCTCTTTATTTATTTTCTCCACATCTGTTACATGTTGGATGTAGCAGTGGAACAGAAAAGGATACATGTGTGGTTACCTACAAATAATAACAAGGAAAACTTAAGTAAACCTTTCCACAATACACAAATAAACTTAACATCTGTATTAATCTGCAAACTGCTCACATTCAGTCAGAAGGTAATAACACTCAGATATCACGATCCACCAGCTTGCCATTACACACATCTAACAGGTAAATCTCCGTTTTGTCAAACTAAAACACATAATATCCTCCTAGACAACTAATAACTTCAACTTATATGAACGTAACAATCTATATACAGTACTTACTCATAATTTACGCACACACACAACTCAGTAGCGGAGCTGCAGAACTATGCAGCAGCACGCTGAGAGTGAGGAGAAAGAAAGAAAAAAGAGTAACGCTGAAACGAGCTTAACGATGACGTCACTTCCGATCATAATTCTCTAGATAACTCCTCCGATAAAATAACTTCAAAGTAACACAAAGACATTAAAAGGAATTTAACCACAAATAATCAATAAAACTTAAGACTTTGGGGGCTTTTCTACGGCCGCCCCCAAATGTATGATAATACATTTGTCCATCAATAAAGCCATCAAAGTCTATGGTTGTGAAGACATGGCAGGAATGGCATCATCATCTCCAGATGGTAAGACAGGAAGGACGATCAGCTTGGCAACTGGCCGAGTGTAGACTCTATTTCACATCTGCCGATCGGATATGTCCATCAGGGCTTGGATGAGTCTTAACAACTCTACCGATAGGCCATGATGCTCTAGGAAATTGTGGGTCAGCGATCATCACCACACAGTCTTGGCTGAGGTCGGCTGGTGAGGCCTGCCACTTCTGGCGAGCCTGAAGACTGGGCAAGTATAGTCGAATGAACCGGGCCCAAAAGCGATCAGCCAGAACTTGTGAGTGTTTCCATTGACGACGGCTAATGAGCTCTTTCCCTGGATAGACGACTTGAGGTAGTGACCCATCCGGCTGCCCCATCAAGAGCACATTTGGGGTCACAGGGTCCGGGTCACTGGCGTCAGCAGACACATAACCCAAAGGTTTGCTGTTTAAAATACCTTCCACCTCAATGAGGACGGTAAGTAACACTTCTTCTGGAACAGGTTGAGCTCCCACTGTGACATAAAGGGCGCTCTTGACCAAGCGTATTTCCCTCTCCCACACTCCTCCGAAGTGTGGGGCTGCTGGAGGGTTAAAATGGAAGGCTATCTTCTGCAGGGCGAGGAGCTCTTGTAAGGCAGGATTGGTTTGAGCAAAGGCCTCCCAAAGTTCCTTCTCTCCTCCCCTGAAGTTGGTTCCCTGGTCAGAGAAAAGCTTAGCCGGCGTCCCCCGGCGGGCAATGAACCGACGAAGGGCCATCAAGAAGGCGCCAGTATCAATACTGGTCAGAAGGTACCAATGTACCCTGGTGGTCAGACATTTGAAGATGATCCCCCATCTCTTTTCTCGCCGTCGACCCACCTTGACCTCAAATGGCCCGAAACAGTCTACCCCTGTTGAGTGAAACACAGGCTTGAATAGTCGTAAATGAGCCGCAGGGAAATCAGCCATCTTTGGCACTTCTGGTGTAGCGCTCCATCTTTGACAGTCAACACAGCCGTGCTGGTGTCGCCTAACCGCCTCACGCCCTCGTAGGATCCAGAAGTAAGGACAAAGTTAAGCGAACACCTGTTCTGGACCTGGGTGATGAAGACTGCGGTCGTATTCTTGGATAAGGAGCCTGGTTGCTGGATGGCATGAATCCAAAATAACTGGATGACAAGCAGTCAACTCCATGCCCTCTGCTTGACGGAGACGCCCCCCAACCCGTATAAGGTCATCACTCTCATCCCACTCAGGTGACAGTGAGAAGCCTGCTGCTTCTAGGGACTGATTTCCCAGTTTTAAGTAAACTGAGCTCAAGGGGGAAGCTATCCTTCTGAGCTCTCTGTAGGATTTGCTGCTCAGCTTACAGATAATCTTCTGAAGAAGGTTAACCATCAACCATGCGAGCACTGTGGTTGAGTCAGACCACAAGACGACTTGGTTGATGCTGATCGTGAGCTCTCGTTTGAGGACTTGTGCGAGCTGTGCCCCGGTAACAGCAGAACGGAGTTCTAGTCTGGGCATCGAATGAGACAGTTTGGGAGCCACCCTGGAGCGGGCCATTAGAAATGAGAGATGAACCCCACCTTGTCCATCGGTGAACCGAAGGTACGCCACAGACCCGTAAGCTTCCTCAGAGGTGTCACAGAAAATATGCATCTTGGTTACGAGTGCTCTGAAGTTCACCTTCTCAGGTAGGTAGGGTCAGGGAAAGGTGATCTCAGGCAGGGCTTTCAGCTCAGCCTCCCAGGCCTTCCACTGCTGCAGTAGTGCCCAGGGAAGGAGTGGGTCATCCAATCCACGGGGCTTATCCCACAGGTGTCCGACCAGTACCTTAGCCCGGTGGTATAGGGTAGAATGTAACCCAGAGGGTCATATTGGCTGGCCAGAACTTTATAGATGTTGCGCATTGTCGGAACCTCATACTTCACTGGGCGATACTTGTAGCAGAGGACATCACAGTGGAATAGCCAGCTTAGCCCTAAGGTGGACTCTGGAACATCTGCCTTGTGTTGTGCTAGCCATAGCTCAACACTAGCTGAGCAGCTCTCCTGCGGCAGGTGGCTAATGACCTCCGGTTTGTTGCTGGTCCATTGTCGGAGCTGAAACCCAGCCGATGCTAACAGACTACTTGTCCACCAGATGTTTCGCCTCAGCGATGGTGGGGACGCTCTGGAGGCAATTTTCCACAAAGAAACACCTCTCCACCGACTTCCTCACGTCCTCTTCTGGTTGACTGTTGTACTGGACATGCATCTGTAGAGCAAACGTGGCACAGCAGGGGCTGCAGGTGGTTCCAAATGGCAACACCTGCCACTCATAGATGGTTGGGGCTCCTCACGCCAAAGGAATCGAAGAAAGGCACGATCTTCAGGGAGCAGGTGAACCTGATGGAACATTCCCTTAATGTCCCTGCTGATAGCCATAGCATGTTCTCTGAAACGAAGCAGGACTCCCAGGAGTGAAGCCCCCAATGTTGGACCAGGTACCAGGTAGGTGTTAAGGCTTTGCCCTCTATACATGTGTGAACAGTTGAAGACCAGTCGGTTCTTGCCATTATGGCTGACCAGGTGATGTGGGATGTACCACGCCTCACCATCTTGCTGGGCAGGTTCTTCTGCTCCGCATCTGATAACGGAGCCAGCCTTAATCAGTTTTTATTCATTTCCTCTCTGTAGATTTTAGCCCATGCGGGGTCTCTGGTCAGTCACCGCTCTACGCTTCGCAGGTTAGGCATCACCGCTTCCTTGGAGCTATGTAGGAGCGGCATGTCCTGCCTGTGGAGCAATGTGGTGGCATAACGGAGGATGCCATAAACTTCAACTCTGATGGTCTTGGTCTCAAGAAGGCGTACGGCCTCCTGATCTTGCTTGGCCTGAGTGACTAATTTCTCACTCCTAAATGGGACGGTATCGACCTGCCAGAGTCTTTCAATATTCTTCATCAAGTCCTGCACCTGAGGGCCTACCGCTGTCAGTAGACACTGCTGCAGGTAAACGAGGTGGCGCAGTACACGAGCTGGACCAGTACACGAGCTGGACCTTGCAACGCCCAGCCCAATTTAGTATGGATTGCAGCAGGTCCACCTGAGGGTCCCAACCTGACAGGTTCCATGGGAGTGAGAAGATAGGGGTAGTCACTTCCGATGAGAAGTAAAGGCTTGATATCTGTGAAGGGTATAATAGGAATCCAGATGAGGTAATGGTCGGTGTTCCTCAGCTGTTCCATGGGGTAAGTGTGGTGGGCAAGCCCGATGATTGACGCGGTGAATGCGTCAGTGATTTTGAATCGGGTTCTTGGCCTGGTGGGTGGTGAAATGGAGAAAGACACCGATACCCCACTCAGTCTGCACTTCCTGTCGGATGGTACGTAGAGGGAGTTCTTCTGGAGTTTTCTGCATCCCTAGCTTATCTACAGCCTCCGGGAGCAACATATGCCGCTTTCACACATGGGCCAAAAGGTGTCGGGTTAGGGTCGGGTCGGTCTAGTTTTGTTCACACACTCGCCTCTCGAATGCGGCCGTGGGCGTGAGCAGTGCGCATGTGGGTGGGGGCATGGGCTGTTTTGTTTACCTTATCAATGGCGGAGGTCTGTGATGCAATTCTTAAGCACACAAGACTTGTAAACACACCACACCAGCACATTATGCAGAAGACAAGGGTGGGAAAGCTAATCATAAATCTCTGATGCTGCACCTGTCTGACTATTTAGTCTAAAAATAAAGTTTCGATGTTTCTGATATTGTTTCTGTCTTGTCCTCTTCATTACTAAAACATTTAAACTAGTTACTACCAGAGCATGTTCATTCTGAAAACACGCTCGTAAATTCGTCTCCAAATAAAAACATGCTGCTGGGATTTTATTTACACAAATCCCATGTAGCCTCCACATATTTCTTTTAATAAGGCTGAATGGAGCGGTTATATATTGTAGAGTAAAGAAACACCTATTTTTTCTCTTATCCGCGCTTTCTTCAATTACGTTGAACAGGAAGCTTGACTGGATTCATAATAAAAGCATTCATATTTGCTTTAAATAAAAGTGACCAAATAATGAAAGATTCTTAAACAAGGCATCATTTTCAAGTCGAGTAATATAACCAGTTATTAAAGAGAAGAAAAAGGAGATACAATTGTTGTTGCTCTGCAAAGTTTATTGCACACTTTTTATTTTATTTATTCCCAAAAGGAAGCAGACAGCGTCTCAGCAGCACCCGGTCACGTCTCCCTTCCTCTGCAGAGAAGCTCACTTCTCTGTGGCGCACGGTCTTTGATTCCATATCTTCTCCATCAAACCACCAACGTCGACCTCGGATACAGAGATAAAAAAAGCGGTCGTCAGTCTCTTGCATGTTGTGGGAGCCATAACACATAACACAGATGGCTAAGAGCTAGCCGACAGAGCTAGCTCATCTGCACACTGTGAGTTCACTACAGGAGTTTTTCGTGAGCTGCTTCAGTGTTTAAACCGATACCATTCAGCCCATGTGTGAAAGCGGCAATAGTTCTCTCCGAACCATCATCCAATATGGCGTAAGTGTTTAGAGTTCGGTCGCCATAGTGAACTCGGACCTTCACAACTTTCAGAAGGACCCGATTACTTTCGGCAGGTCGGTCTAGGTACAGCACCTCGGCTGCAGCTCTTGTAGCTGCGACTGTGGTTGCCGTGGGCTCTCTCGGTGATCTAGTGTTGACTTCATGCAACACCTGGAGATGTTTACCCCGACAAAGGCTACATGGCTTCTTTAAATTACACTGTGCTGCCTGGTGTGATCGAGCACAGCGACGGCACCTTTTGTTGACCTATATCCAGTCAGTTAGCTGATCCTTGGACAGTCTCAACACCGCTCCACACTGGCTGAGGTAATGGTCTTCGATATTGCAAAAGGGGCAGTACGGCTTATTCTTGTTCCCCTTGTAGGAGTTGCTCGGGCCTTGTTCGCCAGATTTCTCAAATGCAGCCTTTCCACCATGCAGGACTATAGTCGCTTGATGGCTCTGCCGACCATATGGTCTTGGAACAGCTCTCTCCTGAGCCCCTCTGACTGCTAATTGTCCTTCACTGTCCTGGCACCAGGTTTCATACTTTAAACATTCTGATAAGTCAGATAAGGTGTGGGTTCGTTTGCCTTGATGATACATGCAGTAGCGAAACTCTGTTCTTGCTTCGGGTGGCAACTTATTTAGCAAACGGGCTACATGAGAGCCACACTGCAGCTCCACTTCTCCTTCAGGGCCCAAGGTATGTAACATATCCACCAGGGACTGTACTTGAAGCGAGAACTTGTCAAATGCATAAATGTCTCCCCATTTGATATCTGGGGAGCCCAACACAGCTGCGATGCGTCTTAATGCAATCTGGTGGGGTTGACCGAACTTATCATTAAGGACAGCCATGGTGTCAGAGAAGGGCATCGGAGAGTTAAGATAAGCATCATCGATTAGACGGGCCTCTTCCAACTGCAGATGATCCACCAGCACTTGATACTTGAATTGTTCGGAGGCATTAGGTGACAATGACATGTTCTCTAAAGAGAGCTTTAGGCAAGCAAAATCACTTGGGTCCCGCCTGGAGAAATTGCGGATTAGTGGGCGTGGCCCAAAGTAATTGTTGTCAGGGAGGCGGGAGGTGCTGTTTGGGGCTGCACCCCTGATCCGCCTGAAAATTGACTCAGCCTGTTCCAGGCCTGAACAGCTGGTATAGGTGTGGTTGGTTGAGACTGTTTTAGATCCCCAAATGTCCGGGTTACTGTTGTTGGAACCACTCCCACTTTAACATAAAATTTATCAGCTGGTGCTTGCTGTAGACTTATTGGTGATGGAGGCAGTGGATCTCCAGGTACTGTGTCTTCCCACCCAGGATTTGGCCATGGGGGCGGTGCTGGCCAATCGTCTTCTTCTTCCCCAGCAGATGGCACTGATGTAGATGACTGCACCAGCTCCGACCCACTCATCGCTGGAGGAGATGGAAGTTGTAGGTTCTGAACAGCTTCCATTAACTGTCTCATGTCTGCTCGTAGTGCTCTGAGTTCGACTAAATCTGAAGACATGCGTTGTTGGGTCTGCTGAAGAAGATGTCTCTCCCGGCGCATGTCTTCTTGTTCTAGACTGAGATCATGGCGGGGATATCTGGGCTGCTGCACTGCATATCTGGGGATGGAATATCCCTGCAACGATTCAACTGGACTGTTTTCAGGTGAGAAAGAGGGAGCTAGCTGGTCTTCTTGTGGGCGCTGTAAGCCCCACAGCACATGTCCTCATTCAAAGAGGAAGCATCCCACCTCTTTACATGGCTTGATGGGGTGGAGTCATAAGTAAAGAGGAGGGGGGTCATCCTGGCCTTGCCCTCATGCTGAGGAGTCTCTATGTCTTCTCTCCACCTTTCCTGTATGTGTCCCAGCTGACCCACATCATAATCTGCAAAGCGGACCGGGGCCGAATACGTCGTCTGGGGCGGGAACCATGAGCTTCATACACTGAGTCTCCATCCATCTTCAGTGTAAAGTGAGTGATCTGGGCTCGAAGGACCAGATGTTTAGAGGGAACCCAATATTTATAATGGCAGATCAATGTGTTCTGCAAAGGGTGCTGGTTCGGGGTGTATCACTATGTTCACACTGACAGTGCTGGTCAGAGCACCACTTCAAGCCACTCAGAGCAGGAAGAATATGAGGAGAGGAATCTGGGGTTCTTCTTTCTTTATTTTCTCCATCTGTTACAGGTTGGATGTAGCAGTGGAACAGAAAAGGATGCATGTGTGGTTACCTACAAATAATAACAAGGAAAACTTAAGTAAACCTTTCCACAATACACAAATAAACTTAACATCTGTATTAATAATCTGCAAACTGCTCACATTCAGTCAGAAGGTAATAACACTCAGATATCACGATCCACCAGCTTGCCATTACACACATCTAACAGGTAAATCTCCGTTTTGTCAAACTAACGACAACATTACAAAACTACTTCCGGTTCGGGATGAACACAGCAGCTTTATTATTACTCGGGTACTTCCGCTAGCGGTTAGCCTTGGTTAAACTCCGAAAATGACCTCAAACACATAATATCCTCCTAGACAACGAATAACTTCAACTTATATGAACGTAACAATCTATATACAGTACTTACTCGTCATTTACGCACACACACAACTCAGTAGCGGAGCTGCAGAACTATGCAGCAGCACGCCGAGAGTGAGGAGAAAGAAAGAAAAAAGAGTAACGCTGAAATGAGCTTAACGATGACGTCACTTCCCATCATAATTCTCTAGATAACTCCTCCGATAAAATAACTTCAAAGTAACACAAAGACATTAAAAGGAATTTAACCTCAAATAATCAATAAAACTTAAGACTTTGGGGGCTTTTCTACAAAGCACGTCAACGTTTCCTGTTAATATTTAATACTAAAAACTTTCCTCTGATTTCACTGAAATAAATATTAAAACATCTTTTATAGTTAAATTGTTGGAGCCAGAACATTATGACCACTGAGCAGGTCTGAGCTGGACTCTAGTAAACCTCCCAAAGCTCTGCTGTGGTATTTGACACCCAGCTGTGGACCAGATGTTCCACATGTTCTGTGGGATCTTGTTGAATTAGAGATCGACTCGGCTTCTTGTGGTCACTGTTTGGTTCCTTTAAAGGACCGGGCTTTTGGATCAGCAGGAGAGACGGTGGTGGTGGAGGAGCTTCTGGAGGGAGAGGAGGTGTCGGTGAGTCCTGCTGCAGCTTCATCTGATCCAGTAAATTCAAAACAATCCTTATTGGTTTTTTTCTGGTTCTTGTAGTGTTTGTGTTTTAGTGATGGAACGTCTGTGTCGCCGATGCCTCCAGCTCAGGACCACAAACGCCTTCAGGATGGAGATCTGGGGCCGAACACTGGCGGTATGGGAGCCTACTGCCCGACTCCTCAGGTACCACCAAGCAGAGTCCTTCTGCACAGCCAGATGTTTTCATCTGTTCTTTTAGTTCCTGGAGAGATTTTCAAGCTGTTTGTTCTTCAGGTCAGTTCGGAGGTTCTGCAGCAGATCAGAGAGACGGTTCTTCAGAGAACTGTTGACGGGATGAGGGAGGAGGGAACTCCGTATGTTGGTACGTGTCACTTCCTTTGATCTTTGTTTCACTGTAACAACGACATGATCTTCGTTTCATGTTTTCCTTCTGTTCAGGTGTTCTGTACGCAGGGTTGATGCTGACCAATCAGGGACCAAAGGTTCTGGAGTTCAACTGTCGCTTTGGAGACCCTGAATGTCAGGTGTGTCATGTGACCTGTCAGCTGTTACTGAAGCACTTTTCTTTCTAACTAAATGATGCTTCATGCTGATGTTTTCAGGTGCTGCTGCCTCTGCTGCAGAGCGACCTGTATGAGGTCATCATAAACACCGTGAATGGCAAACTGACCTCCGGCGCCCCCGTGTGGCATCAGGACAACGCTGCAGTCACCGTGGTCATGGCCAGCGCCGGGTACCCCGGGTCCTACAAGAAAGGAGTTGAGATCACAGGTAAAGGTGTCACGGTTTCTCTGTTCAACAAGATCTCTTCATTCTGAATCTTTGTTTCTAAACCTCCTTCAGGTCTGTCTCAGGTCCAGGACTTGGGCCTGCAGGTGTTCCACGCCGGCACCGCCCTGCAGGGGGGAGCCGTGGTGTCCAGCGGCGGGCGAGTCCTGACGGTGACAGCAGTACGGTTGTCCCTGGAGACCGCTCTGCAGGCTGCCAATCAGGGCGTGGCAGCTGTCGGCTTCCCGGGTGCCGTTTACCGCCGAGACATCGGCCACCGGGCCATCAGTCATCTGACCAAACACAGGTGTGTGTATGTGTGACAGCAGCTGAAGTCTGTGTGTTTCCATGTAAAGCATCAAACTGAGTTTCACTTTCACAACAACAGCCAGAACTGAGTTTTAATCATGTAGTTATAATTCTTTCACTGCTTCAGCAGAAGCCTGACGTATAAGGACAGCGGCGTGGACATTGCTGCTGGGAACAAGCTGGTGGACATGATCAAGCCTCTGGCCAAGGCCACGTCCCGACCCGGTAACCTCAGCTTAATGACTTGTTGTGTTTCTCCTGTTGGATCTCAGATCTCTTCACGGGGAAACAAACTGCTGCTTCTCAGTATTTGTAGTTTTGGTAGAATTTTCCGGCGTTGCAGTAAACGGATCTTTAATTTGCCGTCAGGGTGCAACGCCGAGCTCGGAGGGTTCGCTGGACTGTTTGACCTGAAAGCAGCAGGGTTTGTGGACCCGATCCTGGTTTCTGGGACAGACGGTGTTGGAACTAAGCTGAAGGTGGGACCTGTGAACGTGATGACGAGTCCTTCATGTTATCCACCTTCATACAAACATCACAGCTTGTTGTTTATCCATCAGGTTGCCCAGGCGTGCGGGCAGCATGGCGGTCTCGGTCAGGATCTGGTGGCCATGTGTGTGAACGACGTGTTGGCTCAAGGTGCAGACCCGCTGTTTTTCCTCGACTACTTCTCCTGCGGCAGCCTCGACGTCGACGTTGCGGCCTCGGTGGTCGGTGGCGTTGCTAAAGCCTGTGAGCTGGCAGGCTGCGCTTTGCTCGGTGAGACAGGATGTGACGTTTGAACAGTCTCTTGCACTTTGCAAAATAAAACAAACTACAGCCTGACGTATATGTGCTGCGTTCATCCGTGGACAGGAGGAGAGACGGCAGAGATGCCGGGCGTCTACGGTCCAGGAGAATACGACCTGGCTGGTTTCTGCGTGGGGGGGGTGGAGCGGGGAGCTCTGCTGCCCCGGCTGCAGGACATTACAGATGGAGACGTGCTGATCGGGGTCGCCTCCTCTGGCGTTCACAGTAACGGGTTCAGCCTGGTCCGCAAAGTCTTAGAGAGGACGGAGCTGAGCTACAGCTCGCCGGCTCCGTTTGGGAGACCAGGAGAGACTGTCGGTGCGTCACTGCAGATAAACTTCTTGTTTCTGTTTGTGTTTTTTTTTTTATGCAACATTTTTCAGATTTGACACACTTCATACTTCATATTGTTACTTTAGCAGCTTGTGAGACGTTTCTATATTAATCTTCTCTAAATCTCATTCTCTCATTTTGCTTTTAGGTGAAGTTTTACTGACTCCTACAAAGATCTACAGTCGTCTGCTCCTGCCAGTCCTGCGTGGCGGTGCTATTAAAGCCTACGCACACATCACAGGCGGGGGGCTGCTGGAGAACATCCCCCGGGTTCTACCCCGCCAGCTGGCTGTGGATTTAGGTGAGACAAAAGAATTTTAAATTAATTTTATGTTGACGTCATCAATCTGGAACAGAATCATTTCCCTTCATGTTTTATTCATCATCATTTATCTGAACGTTTCCTGTTCAGTTCTTGTTGACACATATCGAGTCACTCTGTCCTCAAGTCTTTGTCTCATGACCCAGATGCGTCTCGGTGGAACATCCCTCCTGTTTTTTCGTGGCTATATAAAGAGGGGCGTCTAACCGAGGAGGAGATGACCCGAACCTTCAACTGTGGCGTTGGCGCCGTGCTGGTGGTCGACCCCGTTGATGCTCAGAGGGTCCTGCGTCAGCTTCAGGTCCACGAGGACGCCTGGATCGTGGGCTCACTGACTCACAAACAGCCTGGTGAGACTCAGTTGTTCAGATTTTAAAGGAACAGTTTTTTCTAAAGATCCAACAAGTCGATTTTCGATGTCATGCTTCTTGCAGATAGAGGTCCAGTGAAGATCTCCACAGATCTGAAAAGTTTTATTTAACATGTTTCTGTTCTTTATCGTTCTGACCTCGTTCAGCTCGGTTCTGATGACAGAGAGTTTGTGTTTTGGGTGATGAGAGTCAAAAAGGAAATGCGGGTCTGTGTGTGAAGGTTTCCTGCAAACGTCGAGTCCTCCATGTTCACCAAACTGCTTCTTCTCTGGTGAACTGGATGATGTTAATGGTGTAAAACAATCTTATAGTCAGTATTGTGTCTGAAGCACAGACCTGGAAAAACTGTCATTATATTTAAAATATCTGGTAATAGACCAGAAGTCCATCTGGTCTGGAGTGAAACTGGTTCTGCTGTTCAGAACTTCATGTTCCAGGAGTCGTTTCCTGCATCTGATGTAGGTGATGAAGGTGGAAAGTGAAGTAACATAAAAATAGACGAGAGTTTCTCCTGGTCTGGGATTCAGAATCAGACTGGATCAGAACACCTTATAAACCTGGAACTCTACGACCAGGATCAGATCTGAAGAAGTCTCGTCAAAAGTCTGGCTGCTTTTTTTTTTTTTTTTTGGTTAAACTAGAATCTGTACAAACCTTTTAAAAAGCAGTTTTTTGTTTCTCCTTCATGCAGGAGCAGAACCTGTGGTGGTCCGTAATCTAAAACAAAGCCTGCTGAGTGAGGGAGCAGCTTCTGGTGCTGAGTCAGAGGTTAAGAGTGGTGGTTGCCATGGAAACAGCATCACACCACGCAAACGAATGAGAGTGGGGGTTCTGA
This sequence comes from Pachypanchax playfairii, assembly GCA_006937955.1. NCBI lineage: Eukaryota > Metazoa > Chordata > Actinopteri > Cyprinodontiformes > Aplocheilidae > Pachypanchax > Pachypanchax playfairii. Next base: position 170,253 of record SSNP01000105.1, read on the forward strand.
TCTCTGGAACAGGTGTGTTAATACTAGATTTGATTTGAAATCTGTTCTGAATGAAACTCTTCAGTCTCATCGTTGTGACGTGAATTTACAGTAATTTTGTTTTTCCAGGCACCAACTTGCAGGCCCTCATCGAGCAGGCCAAGCGTCCGTCCAGCTCAGCTGAGATCGTGGTGGTCATCTCCAACCGCCCCGGCGTTCAGGGGCTGAAGAGAGCGTCGCTGGCTGGAATCCAGACTCGGGTATGTTTGAATGTTTTTCTTAATTTGACTGTAACTCTGTACAACTAAACACTTAATGTTCTAATTGTGTTCAGAGATCCACAAAAAGAAAAATATAGACGTCCAATCATAAATAATTGTTAGTCCTGTTAGTTTTTACATGATTTCTGAAAGAATTCTGAGTAAATATATACAGAGTAAAACTCAGCAGGATATATAAAAAATATAAAACTTAAACCAACAAATGTTGGACATCTTGTTTATTTTTTAAAAAACAAAAAGTCAGTTTGACATTTTCAGTTTTTAAATTTCTTCTACAGAAACATTTTAACATGTCATTTACTTCTTGAACATTATTTGTGCTGCAACATGGTTCTGTTTATGATGTAAAGATGTTCAGTGACGTTTGTTTAAATCGTCTATTTGGTTCCAACTAGGTGGTCGACCACAAGCTGTACGGGAGTCGTACAGAGTTTGACGGCACCATCGATCGAGTTCTGGAGGAGTTCAGTGTGGAGCTGGTGTGTCTGGCAGGATTCATGAGGATCCTCACTGGAAGCTTTGTGAAGAAATGGAGCGGTAAAACTATTTATGATCAAACATTTCACCAGGATTCATTAAAACGAGGGCCGGGACTCGATTAAAAATTTTAATCTAATTAATTAGAGGCTTTGTAATTAATTAATCAAAATTAATCGCATATAAATATTTGACCAGAGAACAGTGAGAATTTTTTTCAAACGGAGTTTTAGTATACCATTGAATCATGACTGAATACACATAAGCTTAAGCAACAAAATATTGTTTATTTTTGTTCAACCAAGTCCAACAGACCAGTGCATTAAGTGTAGAAAATGTCTACACTTGTACTCGGAGTCGGGCTAACGTCCACGCTAGCTGCTATATGTTTAACATTGAGGTGATACTTCAGGCCCGATGTGCTGCGGTGATGTGCTAATTCCTTGCTGCATAGCTTGCACACATCCACGCTTCCATCCAGTCATTTTTTAGAACAAAACTTCCCATCCACGGGGCCAATCAAAGCGGTCGCTTCTTCATTCATGTTCACTGTGGTTTGTTGTTGTCCTAAATAATGAACGCTGGTAGGTGCTCCAGTATAATCGGTCCGCTGAAACTCATCAGAGATGTTCTGCAGTGCTTAAATAAGTGCGATTAAAATGCGTTAAAAAAATTAACGCGTTATTTTTGTGTAATTAATTAATCTTAATTAACGCGTTAAAGTCCCGGCCCTAATTAAAACGTCTGAAGGTTTTATTTTTTCAGGTAAATTACTGAACATCCATCCGTCTCTGCTGCCCTCGTTCAAGGGTGTGAACGCTCAGAAACAGGCTCTGCAGGCTGGCGTTCGGGTCGCCGGCTGCACCGTCCACTTCGTAGCTGTAAGTACAAACAGCATTTATTCTACATCCTTAGTTTCCTCTTAGTTTTTATTCTGCTGTTTTGAGCAGAAGCCACATTATTATTAATAAATAGATTTTCTTTTCTAGTTGAACACGGATCAACGAGACCAGTTTCAGTCTCATGTTGTTCACACATTTCCACTAAACCTGTAACATCAGAATCTTTAGAATTAAGTTTCTGTAGTTTTATTAACGTTAACTTGTTGAAGCTGAATGATTTCAGTTTGGAGAAAAAGATTTTAGTTTAACTGTTTCATTCAAACACTTTTTGGTTAAGTTACTACTAGTTTTGTATTTTACTGCTATGGTCAATTGCTAATAGCATCAGCTAGCTGTAGCAAATAAGATGTAAATGGTTTAACGGTCTGTTTTAAGGGTGGAAGTTCTGATTATTTCAGTCAAGCTGTTAGTTATAAATAAACTTTATTTCTCCAAACTGAGGTTGTTCAGAGATCATGTGATAAGTTATTATTCACAAGGGTTTCACAAACTCACTTCAGAAGATCTGAACTTTAACATTGACAGAATGTGCTGAGAGGCTTTAAATTAGCTTTTTACCTTTAAGTTCCAACTAACAAGTTCTATAAAACTTTGTGTCAGACATTGAATCTAGATGCACTTCAGTTGTTAAACAGCTGCTGCTGAAACATTAACTTGTAACACAGACTCATTATTTGTTGACATTTAAGAGTAAAATGTTAATTTAAAGCCTCGTTCCATCCCAGATATATATATATATATATATTTCAATCACAGGTGGGATGCAGGTGATCTGACAGCAATTTGCAGTTTTAGTGGAAATGTTTAGTTTTTAAAACAGTGAGACGATGCCGAGATCAGCATCATGATGTGGCGTCTGCTCCAAGTAGCAGCAGAGAAAAGTCAATGATGAGGATGTAGATAAATGACGTGTCTCTGAACTCTACAGGAGGAGGTGGATGCAGGCGCCATCATAGTTCAGGAGGCGGTGCCTGTGATGACTGATGACACAGAAGAGACGCTGTCTGAGAGGATCAGGGAGGCAGAGCACCGAGCGTTTCCCACGGCGCTGGAGTTGGTCACCAGTGGGACTGTCAAGCTGAGTGATGGTGGACGCATCACCTGGAAGTCACAGAATTAAATGATCACGAACACCCCACCCCCTCAAAACGACGACAAGCCCCTCCTGTCTGACATCTCGTCTACATCAGAGCATCTGAGTCTGAACCAGCTGTTTTTGGTTCTGCTCATGAGTTAATGGAACAGTTTGGGCTTTGTTCTGCTGACATCTGATCAGCACAAGAATGAAACACATTTCTCCTCCTGAACGAGTCTCACGTTTCACAAACACTAGTTTTAAACATTTACACAGAAAACTGACTCAAAGTGAAACTTGTGTTTGTATTAACAGCATAACGATCTGATGGAAGTAGAACTTTAACCACGTTTGTTTCATCAGATTCTCACGCCACCAAGTTACAACACAAGTTACAGATGAACCTCAGAATAAATTCAGTGTAAATGTTTAGAAACGTGCAGCAGGATTTTGTTCTTGCTGACTAGCCGTTAGCGCTTTAACACAATGAATTCTGCTGCAGGTGACGTTAAAAACTCGACCGACTCAGAACAAAATCCAAACTGATCCTTCAACCAGTTAAAAACTCAATAATGTGCCTCAAAATATTCAGCAGGTAAAATCTGAACTTTAAGATGAAGTTTTGGGTTTTTGTATAAAATACCAAATCCATTGATTTATCATTATCTGCTACTAATTAACTCTCCAAACGGTTAATTAACCAGGCAGGGCCAATTATATTTACCTTCATGGTAGTTTGTGTCCAGTGTTTTGACAAAAAGACAGAACAACACGGTACTTTCCTAAAACCTCACAGTCACATGAACCTGATCTACACAATCTTTAACCCACGTGTTGAATTCAAGTCCTTCGGAGCCGCGATCCTGCAGGTTTTAGTTGTTTTTTAGCTCCAATACACCTAATTGAATTATTTAATTACTTCATGTCAAGTTCCTGTTGACAACCTGCTCATCCAAACCAGGTGTGTAAAAGCTGAGGAACATCTAAAACCTGCTGACGCGCGAGGACACGAGTTACTGCTGGTTTAGACTCTGATGCTACACTGTAAAACTAAATGTCAGATACACTAAGGGCTTACCGTACCTACCTGCATTATGTGAAACTAGTCTAAAAGCATCAGCTAACGTCAATGTGTTACATTTCTGTTTGCAAGTTACATGTTTGTATTAAATCTACATTCCAGTTTTAGGATTTGCACTGGTCTGACAGCTGGACCTTTGAATCTGTGCTTGAGTAAAAAATATTAAACTACTCTGAAAAAGTAAATCTGTCAAGTTGATTCATTTTAGTTTAAACTGAAACTTCCTTGTTTGTAACTGTCAAAAAAAACATGTTTATTCATCAGCAATTTGTAAATTCTTGTTTCTGCCAAATTCTCTACAAACATGTCGAGTATTTGTTCTCGATAAAAAACAGGTTAAAAGTTACAACTTAAAGAATTCACAAATAAACTCATTTATTTATAGTTTCTTTATGAAAATATAAATTTGTGACAGTCACAGGATTATTAATGGAGCTCAGATACATCGATGTCACTAGTCTTAAACAACACTTAGATGACCAAACAACAACAAAATCAGCTTGTTCACTTTGTTAGAGCAACATTAATCTTGTTAGTTGGTCATCGTAGCATCGATGTGTCTGAGCTGTAAATTTAGAGTTTCTATCTGTGAATTCATGAAATTGTAACTTTTTAATTATCTCATATAGAACAGATACTCGACATGTTTGTATAGAATTTGACAGAAACAAGTTTACAAACTGCAGATGATGAATAAACATCTTTTTGACAGTAACTTCACCTCATAAAAATCTATCATTTGAAGTCTGACAGAATCCTACCATGAATTTAAAAACATGTTCTGACCTGGTTCAAGTTTGTTGGTGTCTGTGGAAGCGTAGAACCGACAACCTTTCATTTCCAGCTCTGGTAGACAAGCATGACTCTCCCTGCAAGCCGTGTTGACCCAATAACCTGATGATCTCGTCTGTAGAGTAAAAAACAATCTGTTTACTTCATATACAGATAATTTCTTTGTGAACATCACAGCAAGAACGTAAACAAACCCGGGTTGTTCTCAGCGATGGTGATGAGGTAGAACAGGCCTTTACTGGACAGCAGCTGAGGGACTGCAGGCAGGAAGCGGTCGGTCACCTCTCTGCCTCGATCCCCACCTGCCCAGGCAGCTTCTATACCTCTGCTGCCAACCTGGAAGGAAAAAACACATGAAAACCAAGAACACGTGAACCCAGTCCTGAACTGAAAACACTGATCTCACCTACTTCCTCTGAAGGAGTGACCACATAAGGAGGATTGAAGAGGAGGACATCAACCTCCCCACTCAGCCGAGGAAGAAGAGATGTCACCTTTAAATAAAGTCAGAGTTTAAACTCCTGCTTGGATTAATACATACAGAGTGTGAATCTCGGGGTCTTACCAGGTCTGTGAGGACCGGCTGCAACGAAACACTGTTGCAGGAAGCAGTCTTTGCTGTGCACTGAGCTGCTGCAGGATTCACATCAGTGCAGCTGTAAAACCAACAAGAACCACAGCAACGCACAACAATCACCATTATATCAGTAACAAACTGCTTGACGCAACAGTCCTGACGTGCACGTCACTTTGTTTCTCTGGTTTCTGGCTGAGTGTCAATGTGACATGAACTGAGACTTAACTGTGAGGGTGTTTGAGTTCAGCAGCCTGACAGACTGCTGTCAAGCAGAGATGTGCAGATCAATACGGAACTGTCAATACCTCCGATTCCAGCTTTAGTTTTTGGAATCGAGTATTTTTTATATCAATATTTTAGTCATTTGAAATCAATGTAATTTGCCGTTAACTGGAAAATTGTGTAATTCATGCTCAGTTGGTTGGAACTACTTCTTCCACCAAGAAAAGTGTGTGATGGTACAATATAAATGCAGAAGGACGCTGAGCGGCACGGCGCTCCTGTTGTAGCAGTGCACGTTTATTCAGCTGGAATCAACACGACAGAACAAACAGTCGTGTGTGATAGAGGCCATTTCATACACATTTCAGGACTATGTGGTTATTTCTTAAGTATTGTATACTTCTACACCAGTGTATTGAATTTTAGGAGGATCTAGTTTGTAACTGAACACAGCTGGGATACATGGACTCCTCTCTCTATGTTTAACTCTACGGAAATAATGTTGGTTACATACTGTAACCCCAGATTCTTATGCGCATAGATGAAGCAGGATGTAGTCTGTCTCACTGGGTCCATCCAGACCATCAACATGAAGCACCTGTTTGAGCAGAATAATCCACAATCACTCAACCGTCTATCTGTAAACGTGTGCTCCGACCAATGGTTGAACCTCAGAATCAGGAGGAGCAGTGTGGTTTTTGTCCTGGTCGTGGAACACTGGACCAGCTCTATACCCTCAGTCTGGTGCTCAAGTGTTTATGGGAGTTTGCCCAACCAGTCCATATGTACTTTGTGGATCTGGAGAAGGCGGCGTTCGACCGTGTGCCCCAGGACATCCTGTTGGGGGTGCTCTGGAAGTACGGGGTTCAGGGCTCTGTGCTAAGAGCTGTCCGTTCCCTGTACAACCACAGCAGGAGCTTGGGTCACATTGCCAGCAGTAAGTCAGACCTGTTTCCGTTGGTCTCCATCAGGGCTGCCCTTTGTCACTGGTTCTGTTCATTACTTCTATGGACAGAATTTCTAGGTACAGCCAGGAAGGGGTCCAGTTTGGGGACCACAGGATCTCATTTCTACTGTTTGCAAATGATGCAGAGAATAGTAATGGGAAAAATGAAGCGAGGCACCGGAGCTTGTGTCGACCAAAAGTGGGCGTGCCAAATGGAGCCCCGCTTCGAGAGTTGTATCAGGAAGGGAAAAACCACGTGACCGAGGTCTCGGTTTGTGCGGGTGACGTCACTTGCTCGGCCAGCGTGTCGCTCATAGATATGTATATATATGATCTATATAATATCTATGGTGTCGCTTCTTCATAAACTGTGGTGTTGTTGGCGTTTGGAGAGATTTAGTGAGTTGAACTCAACCCAGAAACCTTGGAAAAACTTGTTTTTAAATAAAAATAAGAAAAACTATTCACTTGTTGGAAACGTTTATTTTAATTTACTTTATTCCCTTGACCTACAAAAGCTTTTCACATAAAACTATAATATCTGTGCGAGTACTGTGGTTTTTATTATTATTTTTTTCATTTTATTCTTATTGTTCTGTTTTTACATTTTTTGTTTCCATTAAGCTTAATTTTTTATAATAGGTAACTTTATTTTATATTTCACTTTTGCACAAAAGGAGAGCTGTACCCCAAATTTCGTTGTGCCTGCATACTTTGCAGTACTGTGAAATGATAGACTGTCTAGAAGAGGCTACTGTGTATAGCATGCCCTGTAATACAGTAAATCATCCAGCAGATGGCAGTGTCTTGAAGCACTTAGGTGAGGCCTCAAGTAAATTATTAATTAAATTATTAATATTGTAAATTCCACCCACCCACAATGCAAATGTGCAATATTCTACCTCACTATCATTCTGTGAATGCTGCAAATAACATTATTGTGTGCAATACATTTTATCTGTGCAATACATTTTTATGTCTATTTTTATTTCTTGTTCTTTTTTACTATTCATATCTTTTTGTTTTTGTACATATTGGCAATTTTGCATTTTATTCTTTGTACATACATATTTTTTATCTTATTACTGTTTGCACTGAAGCAGGAGAAGCTCTCCAATCTCGTACGTTGTATAATGACAATAATGGGCATTCTATTCTATTCTATTCTATTCTAAAGTAGTGAGCTATTTAGTAACAATATGTAGGAAAGCCCCGTAGTTTCATGGGGTTTCATTTTTCCCATCACTAGCAGAGAATAACCTCTGACCACAAGGGGGCGCAAAGACAACTGCAGGAACACTAACAGCTGAAGTCACAGCTGTAACTGATCAATGAGCATCATCTCATCCTGTCTCTGTCTACAGGCAGAAGGGAGTGAAAAACAATCAATGTTTGAACAGGCGCTGAAGATAAATCAAAATCAGAATAACAAATATGAACAAGAACCAAATACATTTTACATGTCCAAGCTACAATAGCGCTGTCAAAATGTGAATCTGAACACATGGCATTAGCAGCAACAGCTCAGCAATGTCTATATCGGACTCATCTATCCAAAACATTGATGAATATGTAACACCTAAAAATTTTGAAGACAATCAGGGAACGATCGCTTTGTCAAAGAATCCGGTGAACAAAGATGGAAACACACTGATGTAAAATACAATTTCGTAAGATTTGTGTTTCTCAACCTGTGTACACGTGAGGGCATTAGACTGAGTGCCCACAGGTGTTTTTGATTCAGATGTGTTGATTGCGTCGTAATAAAAGGACAGTGGAGGGCTCGTTGTCATTCTCTTGCTTCAAATGGGATGACTGACCCGTCCGTCAAAAAGTAAACTTTTGAGTGATGTGCACGATCGTCCTAAATCGGAAGTTGGAACTACATTTACTCAAAAGTCTCCGAATAACTCACATATAAAGAGCAGAAGGTCCAACTAGTGAAGCTAGAAACGCAGACACAACTCCTGAACCCGAACCGACCTCAAGACAGACGCATGGGCTGCAAACAGCGAGGAAAACAATATTTAGTTGATTAAACATGATATAAACCGGGAAACACAAGCGATAAGTCAAACCTCGTCCGCTGCAGCCTCTTCTCATCTTTCTCCAGCGCGTCAATCAACAGGAACGAGTCCTGCGCAGGTTCGTATACGTCCAGAAAGTCTCCACGTCCTACGTGACCGTAAACAGGTGTGGGATAACTGCTAACAACGTCCATCACCTGCCCCCGGCTCAACAACACTTTTATATTCCACTCAGACGCGTAAACAGTTTTTAAAACTCGTTTTAAGAAGAAAAACCGCCAAACGTTTTCCAGTTAGCGTGTTTGGTAACTCTCGCGTTCACCTTCTCAAGTAACGGTGACGTCATTCGTTGATGTGTTTGAATAGCGACGTCTTGCGGGCAGGAGGAGCTTCAACAAAATGTTCCAGGAATGTGTCTGAATAATATAACTTCACCCGATAAATCATGAATCATGGCTTTGGAAATGTCATTAAATTTTTAATTAAAATTGTAATTAAAATTTTAATTTCATTTCTAATTAAATTTTTAACTTAATTTAATTTGGAATTAAAATTTAATTTTTAATTCAATTAAAATTTAATTTAACATTTAATTAAAATTTTAATTAAATGTAGTTTTTAATTTAATTTATAATTAAAAAATTAATTCAATGTTGTTTTTAATTAATTCAATTTTTAATTTAATTTAATTTAGTTTAATTTCAATTTTTTTCCAATACTTTAAATTCAATTAAATAAATATATATATATGTATGTATGTATATGTATATATATATATATATATCGATGAAGGAATGACTCTGAGCCTTTTCTTATTCTTTATGTTTAAATGTTTGTTTTTAAAACTTCATCCTAACTTCAGTCAAACAAAGTGCGAGTCATGAATGACCTGAAACTAGAAACTGAGTCTCTGAGCTCTGTGAGGGCAGAGCAGCTTGTTTCAAACCTTCAGCTGGTTCTTATAGAGAACTTGATGTTCTGAGAATCTCAGGATGTCAGCAGGATCTTCAACAGGTTGATAGTCTCTGTGGGGTTCAGTCTTCAGTCCTTCTCCTCATGTAGACAGAAGGACCTCTACCGGTCCATCAGAGCTTCTCTAACATGATCTCAGCTGAAGTCCCACAGTCAGAAGGTCTGGACTGATGAACCTCCAACATACTGAAGAGTCCTGATGGACTATTTTGTACCTCTGAAGGTTGACATACAGCCTTCAGCTGAAGGCTGATGGGCTTCAAATAGCTGGTGAACAGCTCAAAGTTCAACTTCTTGTCGGCTCCGAGCTCAAAGTCCAAAATCTGAAAAAAATCTTGATATTTTAAAGATATTACATACCGAAAACTAATTTCTAGTGTATTGAGTGATAGCTCAAGGAGATAAGAGAGAGACTGGCATGCCATAAGTTGCAGGTTCAAGCCCTGCTCACTACAGTTTTAAGTGATTTTTTGGCTTATTTTTAGTAAAATTCAGCAAGAGCCCACTGGGATTTGAACTCACAACCATTTATATTATTAGTAGCCAGTCTTCTTACTGACTACGCCACGCTCTCTCTTAATAAAATATACTTTTTTCTAATATTTGTCTTTTATTTTAGGGTTTTTTGCCACCAAAATGTTTTGATCGCCCGAGTGCAGACCGACTCTCTCTAAATTCCTCATTTTCCACCCTTCAGGAGCTCAGAGATCTCCAGAATCAGTAGATCTGATGGTTTTCTTCACCCTGAGGGCTGAGCTCCTGCTGTTCTTTACTTTAACCTGATGTTCAGCATCTTTTTAACCCAAATAATCAGAAACTCTTCAGGAAGACTCTTGAGTCCACGAGCTGCTGCCAACTTTGAGCTGATGTTCAGATTTATTAAAAAGATTCTGATTTTACAAGATGGAAGTTCTCACATCTTTATCTTGAAACAAACTTTTATTTTCTTCGTTCAAGCCTAAAATCTGCTGACAGCAAACTGCCACATTTATTTACATCATCAACATTTACAAACACAAGTTCATTTCAGACTGAATTCATCAGGGAAATTTAAAATTTAAAAGACACATTAACTTCATTAAATTAGGTTAATTAATTTAGTCTGATCAAAAACCCACTTGATATAAACAAATGACAAAGTTTTTATTCTTTACAACAGATTAACATTTCAGCAAGCTTTATTTTGGTAAAATGTTATTGCTGAAATCATTTAGTACATTCAGATTATAATCTGTTTACTTAAATAATTTTTCAATTCAGACCTGAACCACCTGCAGATAATGATTTTGATGAGACTGAAAACGAGTTCACACACATCAGGTTTAACATTCTTCAGTTTAGAAATTGTACAGTTAACATTTTATTTTCCTTTCACATATGCAATTGTCCAAATTTTAGCATGTCATTATTTTTTATTGTTTAAACTTAAGTGTATTTTTTTATTTTAACTTTAATTGAGTTAAACCCTCAATTTCTTTTTAAAAAGTGGCCATTAGAAATCCACCCTCCAACCACAAGGTGGCAGCAAAACAACTCCAAAAACCCACTTTCAGAATAAAACTGGACGAATACTTAGAATTAAAAAAGTTTTATTAAACGCTTTTCATTCAGTCCATCACAGTAACAGAGTGAAATATTTTCCCTATCAACTATTGTACAAAAGTGAAAAATACAGATGCTACATAAAAATTGTTGAGAAAGTCTTAAACTCCAAACTGCGTTTCTAAAGCATGAAAGTGGCGTATCGAGTGCAAACATCAGTAAATAAAACAACATTTTCACACAGTGCAGCAAATGCAGCAACAACTTTAGGGAGACCAGTCACGTGACAGGAAGTGATTTGGCTCCAACAACAAATGAACAGATTTGCATTTTTGTCTGTTATCACAATCATCCAGCTGGTTCATTAAACTCACTGATCATGAAGTTATCGTCACACATAGATTCCGAACAAATGGACCCCCGAAGAACTTCTGCAGAGAATCTGAGAGCGTCAAACTTTTCTTGGGCTTTAAAATTAAACCTGTGTTAAAATATTTTGGTCATTTCAGAGTCTCCAGCTTGATGATGATGAACCCCAACCATTTGAGCAGCAGGCGTGTCTCCAGGTTCTGTTGTCATGAAGGACAGTGAGAGTGGACAGCATCTATAAACTGAAACAAAACGCTAAAACACAAAGTTAAGAAACTAACCCCGGTTCTCTGATACATGAGTGAGGTCTCTCACATATGGGACACGTTCTCACGCTGTTCCCCCAGAAGCTCTATTACATTACGCCAATCTCCGACTGGCCGTCAGACGTGATGTCTGCTCCCCAGAGGAGGAGTGACTTCCTCCTACTATAAGAGCTAGACGGCACGTCATCACGTCAGTCTAAGAAAGCACACCTCTTCTCGCTCTTGGCAAGAAGGGCGGTCTGGTGAGATACCTCACTCATGTATCAGAGAACCAGGGTTAATTTTTTAACCTTGCGTTCTCTTTCAACATTCGTTTCGGTATCTCACATATGGGATATCGAGACTCCCGTATTGCCAGACAAGCTTACTCGAAGACCAAAAACTCTACACAGACACCCCTTGTGACGCCCCCACGCTCAGTACAGTCTGAGACAGTGAGGGGCCAGTAACGTCCAGTCGATAAAACCTGGCAAAGGTGTGAGACGTAGCCCAACTGGCTGTCGCACAGATTTACTTTACCGAGGTACCCAGGAAGAGTGCCCACGAGGTAGCCATGCCCCAGGTGGAATGCACACGCAGTCCCACAGGAGGCTGAAGCCCACAGCTTTTGTAGGCTGCAACTAAAGCTTCCACTAACCAGTGAGACAAGCGCTGTTTGGAGAGAGGCTTTCCCCGGAGAGGCTGAGCCCATGATACAAACAACTGCTCGGATTTCCGAAACGCAGCAGTCCTGTCCACGTTTGTGCTTAATGCGCGCACTGGACAGAGTGCGTGAAGCCGCTGGTGTTCCTCCGAAGAGAAGGGAGGAGGTGAAAATGCAGACAACTCAATCGGAAGGCAGGACAAAGTCGGATTAAAGACTTTTGGCATAAAGGAAGGGTTAGGTTTCAACAAAACCCTGGAGTCCCCCCTTAAAAACTTCATACATGACGCGTTAACACACAGCGCTTGTATATCACTCACATGGTTGGCTGAAGCTTTTATCCAAAGCGACTTACATTGAGAGAACATACAAGCAAGAAATCAAAGAGAAGGAAACAATATAAGGAGGCGGACTGTTTGGAGTCCAGTTTAATTCCGACGCTGATACATCAAGTGTATCATTTCATTTTTTTTTTTTTTTTTTGTAGAGATAAATTCTCAAATCGCTATCATAAATCATAAATTAATCCCACATTAAGACTGAAAGTGTTCTTTAAAGAGGTGAGTCTTAAGTCTGCTCTTAAAAGTAGCTGCCGACTCTGAGGATCGTACCGAGTTTGGTAGGTCATTCCTCCATCGGGGGATAACAGAGGAGAAGAGTTTGGAACATGATCTCATGCCACGTTGTGGTGGAAGCGCTAGGCGTCTTTCAGCGGCTGAGCGTAGCTGACGCGTGGGAATGTAGGTTTGGATGAAGGAGTGAAGGTAAGTAGGAGCTGTGTGTGTTAGAGTCTGGTAAGCCAGAAGCAGAGCTTTGAATTTGATGCGTGCTGCAACTGGAAGCCAGTGCAGGGAAATGAGCAGCGGAGTGACATGAGTCCTCTTGGGCTGGTTGAAGACCAGACGCGCTGCTGCGTTCTGAATCATCTGCAGAGGTTTAACCGAGGACGCCGGAAGACCGGCCAGCAAAGAGTTGCAGTAGTCGATCCGGGACAAGACCAGGGCCTGGACCAGAAGCTGTGTGGTGTGGTCTGTCAGGAAGGCTCTGATTTTCCTGATGTTGTAAAGCACGAATCGACATGCGCGAGCTACGGAGTTAACCTGCTCCTTGAAGGACAGCTGGTTGTCCAGTATGACACCAAGGTTTCTGGCGGAGGTTTTGGGGAACAGCGTGATCGAGCCAAGCTGCACGCTTATCTGAGGAGGTAAGGAGTTACTGGCAGGACAGACAATGAGGTCAGTTTTGGACAGATTAAGCTGAAGGTGGCGATCCCTCATCCACGCCGAGATATCTGAGAGGCAGGCAGATATCCGCACTGAGACGGATGTATCGTCTGGAGGGAAGGAGAGGAGGAGCTGAGTGTCGTCAGCGTAGCAATGGTATGAGAAGCCATGGGAGCGAATGATCTCGCCTAATGAGGTGGTGTATAAAGAGAAGAGGAGAGGACCAAGGACCGAGCCCTGCGGGACACCCGTCGCCAGCTCATGCAGACTGGACATCTGTCCATGCCACGAGACTCTGAAAGATCTTTCCGCAAGGTACGAGGTGAACCACAAGAGGACTGGTCCCGAGATGCCAAGCTTAGATAGCGTCGAGAGGAGAATGAGGTGGTTGACGGTGTCAAAAGCAGCAGACAGGTCAAGGAGTACGAGTACTGAGGAGAGACCAGCCGATCTGGCAACCCGTAGTACCTACCTGAGACAGTGGTTCAAATGGTGACCACGACAGAGCGCTCAGCACTGTCGTCAGATCCCATGGAGCGACCAGGTTCCTCAAAGTCGGTCTGAGGCGCCGTGCGCCCTTCCTACACTGACAGATAAGAGGTTGTTGGCCAGCTGTCTCCAAAACCAACGTGAGAGGCCGATATAGTGGCCAAATACACCAGGTGGAGAAAGCAAGCCCCTTCTCCAACAATCCCTGAATGAATGTTAGGATAACCGGCACGGGGCTCTGAAACGCAACGTGACCCGAATCCACGCACCACTCCTCAAACACCCACCATTTACCATCATATGCATTACGAGTAGACGCGGCTTTGGCGCTCTGTATCGTGGCAATGACGTTATCAGGGAGGCCCGCAGAGGACAAGTTCAGCCTCTCACGGGCCATGCCCATAGTGCCAGGCGTTCTGGATGGGGATGGAATATCTCTCCTCGTGCCTGTGTCACCAGATCACTGAGTACAGGCAGCGGCCATGGGTGGTTGCACGAGAGCTGAAATACTTCCGCCATCCAGTATCGCTGGCCAGTAAGGCGCCACGAGGATCAAAGAGCGTTTCTTCTCTCTGACTTGGGAGAGAGTAGCAGTGATCAGCTCTAATGGAGGAAATGCATAAAGAAGGACGAGCGGCCACTCGTGCGCAAGTGCATCCAGACCCAGTGGTGCGCTCTGATCCATCAGTGAATAATACAGGCGACACTGAGCGTCCTCTTGTGACGCAAACTGGTCCACCTCGGCTTTGCCGTATTTGTTCCATATTTGGGACATGACCCTGCGGTGGAGTTTCCAATCCCTGTAGCGAGGGCTGCCCAGTGAGAAGAGACCTGGGACATGTGTGGCTCTCAGTGACAAGAGGTGGGAACAGGCCCATACAATCAGTCTGTGTGCCAATGTGTGCAGCTGATGTGAGCGCAGCCCTCCTTTTTTGTTGACATACGCCACCACTGTGGTGTTCTCTGTTCTGAACAACACGTCCTGCCTCCTGATAAGAAGCCGAAAGTGCTGTAACGCCAGCCACACGGCTTGGAGTTCCAGGTAGTTTATGTGGCATTGCTGCATCTGCGAACTCCATATTCCCCACACTGTTTTGCCCTCGTGTGTGGCGCCCCAGCCGCAAAGAGAACTATCTGTCGTAATAACTTTTCGTGCTGTGACAGTGCCCATGGCAACTCCCACAGTCAGAAAAGCTTCGCGTCTCCAAGGACACAGGGCGCGAGCGCACTCCGCTGTCACCAAGACGCAGAAGTGTCCGTGACGTGAGGGGTTCAAACGCAGCACTGCAACCCGCCGTTGAAACGGTTGCATGTGCAGCCTGCACAACTACCAGTGCTGATGCCATTAGACCCAAAAGTCTGAGGCATGTCCTGTAGTGGAGCAGTGTGCCATGGCGGAAGGTGGCCAGACCAACTGATAAAGCTTTTATCCTGTCCGCCGACAGTCGTGCATTGTAAGCGACAGAGTTCAGGTGTAGACCTTTAACTCTATGTTCTGAGATGGGACAAGGACGCTCTTGTCCCAATTCACCACAAATCCCAGGGATGCCACGTGTGATAGAAGCAGCCTGGTGTGAGCCTGGATTTGGTGAGGACACTTTGCTGCGCTACTGGGGCGCTATTGCTGCCTCTGTGCACTTCACAAACACCCAAGGGCTCAGAGAGAGACCCAATGGGAGTACTGTGTATTCGTACACCGCCTCCTGGAAAGCAAATCTTAGATACTTTCTGTGAGGAGGATAAATAGGGATGTGAAAATAAGCGTCTTTCAGATCTATTGACACGAACCAATCCCCCTGACGCACGAAGCGCACTAGAGTCGTATGTGTCAGCATTCTGAACTTGTATGTTCTCATATATTTGTTCAGAGCGCGCAGATCCAATATGGGACGCAACCCCCATCCTTTCTTTGGGACAAGGAAATACCTTGAATAGAAGCCCACCTGGCATTGCTCTGGCGGTACTACTCGGATAGCTCCTTTGCTTTTGAGAGCTTCTATTTCCTTTTGCAGGATTAGAGCCCCTTCTCCCTGTGGTCATGAATGCAGCACGCCACTGAACCCGGGGGGGGGGAATTGACGCGAACTGGAGCCTGTAACCCTTGGTGATGGCCTTCAGAATCCAATTCGACACTCCACACCCTTCCCACTGTGGAATGTGGTGTGCGAGGGGACCGAGAGGCTCCACGGAAGATGTAGGCACGCTCTCTATATCCGCCTGCTGTGTGAGAGAGGAGCGCTGTCGCTCCATTTGTGATGTAACAGCACCCTCTAGTGGGAACAGGGGGCCCCGCAGAGCTGGTGTGGTGGGAATGTTCATCTTGTTTATGTTTTGCAACATGAGTGATTGCGCCCTTGGCTTGGGAGCTGGATGCCCAAAGGAACACACTTTTATTTCTTTGCATTAACTTTTTTTATTGAACATTTTTGAGGAGGACAAAGGCACTGGTGTGTGCTTGAGTGCTGTGGCTCCAATGAGCTGTCTGCAGAAAATGTCCTTCTCTTCGGGCCGTGAACATCTAGCGCTGTCGCAGCAGCCTCCACACGTCTCTTTCCAGGCCTTGAATGCACCTCCTGAACACTGAACTGCTGTTGGGAGGGGAGAGGCGTCTGGCCTGACCTGCTCCCTCTCCTCAGTGGACACGTATTAGGAAGCCTGCTTCTTTTTCTTCGCGCCCTGAGTGGCAGGTTGGCCCTTTTTTCTCTGTGGGAGAGGCTGAGCCATTTGACCCTCTCCTGAGTAACCATAACTCCCATTGCATGGCCACATGCTTGTACAGCGCATCGGTGCAGGCGGAGGCAGAGGTCAGTGACCACGCACAACTCATCCCACATCTCCGGGCTGGGTGAGGCCGACATGTCGTCCTGTAACTCCGCCTGATAGGCTAGCAGCTGTGAGGACGTGTTGAGGGCTCTCACAGATGTAGCCACAGCTTTATAGCTCCTCTCTGTCAGCATTGTTTGGAGACAATCTGCTTTAGAGGGCAAAGCCGGGCCTGCAGCGGTTATGGTGGACCTCTGCGTTGGGTGGAGGTGAGATGCCACCAGAGGTTCAATGGGGGGGAAGGCGGGCGAAGCCCCTCTCCCCCATACCGTCCCAATCCAGCGCAGCCCCTCCCTGGGCGGGGGCTTTGGCGGTGAATGGGTTGCTCCAGGAGCGGGTGGCCTCCTCCAGGCACTCTGGGAAGGCTGGTAGAAGCTGCTTATCGGAGGTTTTTGCCTGTGGTAGCCTCCGTCCCTAGTATGAGGACCTGTTAGTCACGACAGGGGCCTCCGGCCACGCAATGCCCAGCTTTGCAGCTGCTCTGTGGCACACCTCATGAGGTCCTGTGCAGCAAGCGGGGCTGGTAACCCGCTGCTGTCAGCAGCACTTCCCATCCTTGCAGCCTGAGTGATGAATAGTTCCGCCGCATCTGCCTCATCCTCCTCGGAGGGGAGACTGATGGGCTCGTCACCGGAGTTGGAGAACTCGGCGAGGCCGTCTGTGGCCGCGAGGTCCGCGTTCGGTTCGTCCGGATTAAAGAGAGGATCCGTAGCATCGACCTGGTCGGCCCAGCTGGGTCCCACGGAGATGGTTACTCCTGCTGGCCTCTCCTCAGGTTCCACCGGTAGTGGGGTAATGGATACCCCCAGAAAAGGATTTGCCCCTGTCAGGCTTGCTTGACGCGCGAGCCGTCAACAGCGGGTTTTCAATGAGTGGTCACAAGTCACCGGGACAGCCAGGGCCTCTAGGGCGTGTTGCAGCCCGAGGCACGAAGCACAAGCAGCATGGGTGTCTGCTCCCGATATTTTATTCCCACATTGGCAAACCTTTGGCGGTAACACGTTTTTCTCCATGGTGAGGGAGGAAAGTAGCACTGAAACAATCTTCCGTAATAAAATAGGGAGCAACTAGTATTGCGACTAGTGGTGTAGCACCTGTTTGGAGACAGACCTGCCCCTAAAAGCTCAGATACGGCAATGCAGTGATAGGTAGCGTTCGGCAGCGGAGTGATTAGCTCCCCCTATGAACAGTTAAGCTATCCCGTTAACCACACTCACCGCCTGAGAGGAAGCTTCTCGGAGCGAGAAGAGGTTTTAGACTGACGTGATGACGTGCCGTCTAGCTCTTATAGTAGGAGGGAGTCCCTCCTCCTCTGGGGAGCAGACGTCATGTCTGACGGCCAGTCAGAGACTGGCGTAATGTAATAGAGCTTCTGGGGGAACAGCGTGAGAGCGTGTCCCATATGTGAGATACCAAAATGAATGTTGAAAGAGAACCCGTTGAATGCAAGTTTGGATCCTCGCTGTCGGAGCAGCAGCTGGTTTTCTGGATTCTGTTAGAACTTTGTGTGTTTACCTTCATGCTGGTTGGACCATCTTGCAGTAGGGGGTGGAGCTTGTTGGGCCACACAGACAAACAACCATTCACACGCACTTACACTCAGCTACAATTTAGAGTCACCAATCAACATCTTGCATGTTTTTGGACTGTGTGAGGAAACCGGAGTCCCTGGAGAAACCCATGCACGCCCGGGGAGAAAAAACCTGGACAAATACGTAGAATTAATTTTTCTTAAAATGCTTCTAATTCAGTCCATCACAGTAACAAACATGTTCAGATAGTGAAAGATTTTCCCTTCAAATTTTGTTAAAAACAACAAGTTCTAAATTAAAAACTGTGTTAAAAACATAAAAAATACAAACTGTTGTTTCTCTCTTAATTGTGAAAGTCGCATGTCGAGTATCTGTAAGAAAAAACTCACCGATCATGACGCTGTCATCACTCACAGATTCCAAGAAAAGGAGCTGCTTTCTCTGAAGAAATTCTGAGTAAAACCCTGAGAGACGGGTTTGAGAGCGTCTGATGCAGGATTTCAGGTTTAGGGCTCGTTTCTGTTACTTCTTGGTCCTTTCAGAGTCTCCAGCTTGATGAAGAGTGCCCGTTGTCAGTAGCAGGCGTCTCTCCAGATGCCTGACGAAGGGCGCTGAGAAAGGTTGGAAATGGCGTCAATAAACGGAAAGAGAAATAAAAACTGTTGAACAGCACTAGTTTGGATGCTCACTGCCAGATCAGCAGGTGGTTTTCCAAATAAAATAAATCAATCAAATAAACATAAGAAACCAGCAATATTACATAACCAAACCATTCATGCATCTGTCTTATCTGATGTCACTTTGATAGTTATTATCTAAATGTTTGCAGAACATTAAGTGTATAATGTGGCTCAAAGTGAAACAACTTTATTGCTCAAACCTCTAAACTATCAAATCAAAGCTTCATCTCTGTATCGTTCATGTCTTAACGAATACGATTAAGCAGCATGCATTTAACCTGTTCCACTAAATAAAACCAGGGGCTTTAATGTTGCTGCTAACTGGTGTTAAAACTAGAGAAGTGCAGCAGCATCATTTAAATCAACTTCTTTAAAATGCTGGGAAAAATTTGCACCAGTAGGTGGCACCAGGACATGGTCTTCTTTGTGATGTTCCCACTTGGAGGCTCATCAGTAAACCCTTTCAGACAATATGATCTAGAATAAAAAGTGTCCGTGATGCAGTCAGGGCTGGACAAACTCACTCTGAATAAAATCTGTTCAGTGTGTCTTACAATGACATTTACAGTGGGGCAAAGAAGTATTTAGTCAGCCACCAATTGTGTAAGTTCTCCCACTTAAAAAGATCAGAGAGGCCTGTAATTTTCATCATAGGTATACCTCAACTATGAGAGACAAAATGAGGAAAAAAAATTCAGAAAATCACAATGTCTGATTTTTAAAGAATTTATTTGCAAATTATGGTGGAAAATAAGTATTTGGTCAATAACAAAAGTTAATCTCAATACTTTGTTATATAGCCTTTGTTGGCAATGACAGAGGTCAAACGTTTTCTGTAAGTCTTCACAAGGTTTTCACACACTGTTGCTGGTATTTTGGCCCATTCCTCCATGCAGATCTCCTCTAGAGCAGTGATGTTTTGGGGCTGACGCTGGGCAACACGGACTTTCAACTCCCTCCAGAGATTTTCTATGGGGTTGAGATCTGGAGATTGGCTAGGCCACTCCAGGACCTTGAAATGCTTCTTACGAAGCCACTCCTTCGTTGCCCGGGCGGTGTGTTTGGGATCATTGTCATGCTGAAAGACCCAGCCACGACTCATTTTCAATGCCCTTGCTGATGGAAGGAGGTTTTCACTCAAAATCTTACGATACATGGCCCCATTCATTCTTTCCTTTACACGGATCAGTCGTCCTGGTCCCCTTGCAGAAAAACAGCCCCAAAGCATGATGTTTCCACCCCCATGCTTTACAGTAGGTATGGTGTTCTTTGGATCCAACTCAGCATTCTTTCCCCTCCAAACACGACAAGTTGAGTTTCTACCAAAAAGTTCTATTTTGGTTTCATCTGACCATATGATGTTCTCCCAATCCTCTTCTGGATCATCCAAATGCTCTCTAGCAAACCGCAGACGGGCCTGGACGTGTCCTGGCTTCAGCAGGGGGACACGTCTGGCACTGCAGGATTTGAGTCCCTGGCGGCGTAGTGTGTTACTGATGGTAGCCTTTGTTACTTTGGTCCCAGCTCTCTGCAGGTCATTCACTAGGTCCCTCCGTGTGGTTCTGGGATTTTTGCTCACCGTTCTTGTGATCATTTTGACCCCACGGGGTGAGATCTTGCGTGGAGCCCCAGATCGAGGGAGATTATCAGTGATCTTGTATGTCTTCCATTTTCTAATAATTGCTCCCACAGTTGATTTCTTCACACCAAGCTGCTTACCTATTGCAGATTCAGTCTTCCCAGCCTGGTGAAGGTCTACAATTTTGTTTCTGGTGTCCTTTGACAGCTCTTTGGTCTTGGCCATAGTGGAGTTTGGAGCGTGACTGTTTGAGGTTGTGGACAGGTGTCTTTTATACTGATAACGAGTTCACACAGGTGCCATTAATACAGGTAACGAGTGGAGGACCGAGGAGCCTCTTAAAGAAGTTACAGGTCTGTGAAAGCCAGAAATCTTACTTGTTTGTAGGTGACCAAATACTTATTTTCCACCATAATTTGCAAATAAATTCTTTAAAAATCAGACATTGTGATTTTCTGAATTTTTTTTCCTCATTTTGTCTCTCATAGTTGAGGTATACCTATGATGAAAATTACAGGCCTCTCTGATCTTTTTAAGTGGGAGAACTTACACAATTGGTGGCTGACTAAATACTTTTTTGCCCCACTGTATCCTTAATCACTTTGAGAATCTCTGGTTTTAAAGGAACAAGAGCTTCTTTGAACGTCGTCTGCTCAATCAATCAATCAATCAATCAATCAATCAATCAATCAATCAATCAATCGTCAGACGAGTGGGATATCAGCAGACAGCATTATGAAATCAGATTCAAGTTCCACCCAGAGTACCCAGACAACTGGAAAACTGTTGCACCCAAATGCAGAGTGATTTTGGGATTATTTAGTCTTCCTGAAGGAGAAATGTTTGATTTAGTTTTGTGTAGGAGGAAGAGAGATGAAGTCTAAGACAACACAGGAAGAGGCCATTGTCACAGAAGTCAATAAGAAAACCCACATTTTGATCTAAAAAGAATAAGACAGAGCAGGGAAACAGTTTTCTCTTGACCCAGTTACATGCTGATAGATTTATCTGTTACGTCGTCCATCGTTACGTCTGCCCAGATTGTTATAACATTACTGAAAAATCTCACAAATCAAAGATGTCAAACAAATCCAGCATAATTACCAAGATCAGATGTTGAAAAGGAAGATTTATTACCATCAGTGTCATTCAGATCCAAAGTTAATCTACTCTTCTTAATTTATATGCAGTGTGGTCTGTAGGTGAGGCACTGTCCAACCGTCTGCTCGCTGCTGGAAGCTCTGGTTGAACAGGTATGACGTGGATCTTGATGTCTGGTTTTGATGTCCCTCATGTTGTAACCTGGCCACCCCTAGATGGGTCGGAACAACATTAATGAATTACAAAATGATCCTAAACCACTTATCAGTCTCAAATATGTTTGTCTGTTTCAACATTTGTGGTGATAATCTGTGTTGCTTAACATGCTCTTATGTTGAAAGGGTCTGGGAAGGAAAGGCGGAGCGTTGCTAGCTTGATGAGGGTGTTTGTCATGAATGTGAAGAGGAATAAAGCAGGATATGTTTTCCGCTCGCAAAGTGTCGCAGTGAATCCTTAACCCACAATACGACATGGTGTCAGAAGTGCTGCGACAGCGTTAAACCGAGGCGTGAAAGGATTTACGGTGTTTACCGGAGGTTTTGGTCGAACAAGATGGACAACGACGGAGCGAGCACGTCCGCCGTACAGCCTTCGCAGCAGCAGGCCGCTTCAGCACCGCCAAGCGCCACCTTCACCATTCAGCCGCCCGAAGCGTTTGACTTCTCTAAACCACTCGACTGGGAAAGATGGATCCGGAGGTTTGAACGGTTCAGATTAGCCAGCAATCTTCACTTGAGCTCAGAAGCTAATCAAGTCAACACGCTAATTTATTGCATGGGCGATGACGCTGATGATATTCTTCGCGGGCAAAGTCTTACAGAGACAGAAAGACAACAGTATGACAAGGTTAAACAAATGTTCGAGTCCTACTTCGTGCCAAGGAAGAACGTAATATATGAAAGAGCTAAATTCAACCAAAGAACACAACAGGCTAACGAGACTGTGGACTCTTTCATCACTGCTTTATATGCATTAGCAGAAAACTGCAATTATGGAGCACTCCACGACGAGCTGATCCGAGACAGTCTAGTGGTGGGACTTAAAGACACAAGTCTCTCCGAGCGAATGCAGCTGGACAAAAATTTGACGCTAGAAAAAGCGGTCAACATGGCAAGACAGTCTGAGGCAATAGAGAGGCAGCAAACAGATCTCAGAGGTGAGAACAAATGTGATATTGATGCTGTAACAGTAAAGAAAAAGGGTTACAAGCAAAACGCACATAAAGCCTCACGTCAAGTAAAGAAAACACCAACTACATCGAAAGTACCAAGTGACAGCCAGTCATGTTACAGATGTGGGAAATTTCCCAGCCATGCCAAGTTACAATGTCCAGCCAAAGATGCATCATGTAACAACTGTGGAAAGATGGGTCATTACAGCAAAGTGTGTCGTTCAGCTAAAACAGTGCATGCAATAGGGACAGACAACACCTGTGAGATTACACCCCTGTTTTTGGGCTCAGTCAATGCAGGCACAGAGCCGTGGTTTGCTGATTTGACTGTAGGACAGCACAATGTAAAGTTCAAAATAGACACTGGCGCAGATGCAACTGTCATATCTGCAAAGACCTATTACACTGTTGCTAAAGGCACTCATCTAGCCAAACCTGACCTACCGCTACTTGGTCCAGGTGGCAAGCCCCTGCCAGTCTTAGGTATGTACACAGAAACTTTGAGGAAAGGACAGTTAAAAATTCAGGAAAAAGTGTATGTACTTGAGGACCTCCACACAGCTTTACTAAGCAGACCTGCAAGTGTTAAACTCAACTTAGTATCCAGAGTGGACAGTATTGATAAAAGTACATTGGCTGAGTCATACCCAAAACTATGTCAAGGTCTAGGTTCTCTGCAGCAGCCATACACCATCAAGCTGAAGCCGGATGCCACTCCCTTCTCACTGGCAACTCCAAGGCGGGTTCCCATTCCCCTTATGGAGAAAGTGAAGGCAGAACTTGCACATATGGAGAGCCTTGGTGTCATTTCCAGGATTGAAGAGCCAACAGAGTGGTGTGCTGGAATGGTCCCAGTACCTTCAAAAAATGGCAAGGTGCGCATTTGTGTTGACCTTACCCACCTCAACGAAGCCGTCTGCAGGGAGAAATACATCTTGCCCTCAGTGGAGCAGACTCTTGGTTCCCTTGCAGGTGCTCAGGTCTTCAGCAAGCTTGATGCTAATAGAGGGTTCTTGCAAATCCCTCTGTCCCCAGAATCAGCCAGATACACAACCTTCATAACACCCTTTGGACGCTTCTTTTTCAACAGACTTCCATTTGGTATAGCGTCGGCTCCAGAACACTTTCAGCGGAGGATGTCCTTCATACTGGAAGGACTACAGGGTGTTGTATGTCATATGGATGACATTCTTATCTGGGGCAAAGACCAGAGCGAGCATGACACTAGACTCCACTCAGTTCTTCGCAAACTCCAAGATGCAGGCGTTACACTGAATATGGAGAAATGTGAGCTGAACAAACGTGAGATCAAGTTCCTGGGTCATGTCCTGTCTTCAGATGGAGTGAAGCCTGATCCAGAGAAAACGCATGCTGTTGCTGGTATGAAAGAACCATCAAACATGGGAGAGGTTCGCAGCTTTCTGGGCATGGTTAATCAGCTCGGGAAATTTATCCCTGGACTAGCAGAGAAGGATAAGCCACTGCGTGATCTACTCTCAAAGAAGAACCAGTGGGTCTGGGGGACCGCTCAGCAGACTGCATTTGATCAACTAAAGAAAGACCTGACATCCCCTCCTGTCCTGATACTCTATGACCCCAACAAAGAGCTGAAAATGTCAGCAGATGCATCATCATACGGCTTGGGAGCAGTTCTCCTACAAAGAGAGAGTGAGGAGTGGAGGCCTGTGGCATATGCGTCACGCTCGATGACTGAGACTGAGCAGAGGTACGCACAGGTAGAAAAAGAAGCTTTGGGATTGACATGGGGCTGCGAGCGGTTCAGAGATTTTCTCATTGGGAGACATTTCTCACTTGAAACCGATCACAAGCCGCTCGTTAGTCTATTGGGTCACCAAGCTCTAACTGAGCTCCCTCCCAGAATCCAAAGATTTCGACTCAGACTAATGAGATACAGCTACTCCATCTTTCACACCCCTGGCAAAGCCCTTATAACAGCTGATACTCTCTCTCGTACGCCGGTCAACAAAAGGTTAAAGGACAGCAAGCAAAGTTTCATGGAGGACACTAATATCTATGTGGATGAGGTTGTGAAGAATCTGCCCTCTAGCCCATCCTATCTAACACAGCTGAGGACACAGCTCAAAGAGGACAGCGTGTGTGTGGAGATCATGTCGTTTTGCCAGAAAGGCTGGCCAGATCATAGCCATCTGACTGGATCTCTGAAAGCTTACTGGTCGGAGAGAGCTCTGCTCACTGTCCATGGTGGATTGCTGCTTAAAGGCTCAAGACTGGTCATTCCAACAGTAATGCGCAATTCAGTACTGAACTCAATCCATGAAGGACACCAGGGCATGACAAAATGCAAAGAGCGGGCCAGAGAAGCAGTTTGGTGGCCGGGCATGGTCACCCAAATAAACGAACTTGTCAGGAACTGCAAAACCTGCATCCAGGAAAGAAATAATCCTGTTGAACTGCTGATACCCAGTGAGTACCTGACAGACCCTGGCAGAATGTAGCTGCAGATTTGTTTAGTCTGAGAGTGGACTATTATTCCAGGTATGTGGAAGTTGCAAAATTAACTCCCACAAGATCTGAAGATGTGATCATTCATCTTAAGTCTACACTCACCGGCCACTTTATTAGGTACACCATGCTAGTAACGGGTTGGACCCCCTTTTGCCTTCAGAACTGCCTCAATTCTTCGTGGCATAGATCCAACAAGGTGCTGGAAGCATTCCTCAGAGAGTTTGGTCCATATTGACATGATGGCATCACACAATTGGTGCAGATTTGTCGGCTGCACATCCATGATGCGAATCTCCCGTTCCACCACATCCCAAAGATGCTCTATTGGATTGAGATCTGGTGACTGTGGAGGCCATTTGAGTACAGTGAACTCATTGTCATGTTCAAGAAACCAGTCCGAGATGATTCCAGCTTTATGACATGGCGCATTATCCTGCTGAAAGTAGCCATCAGAAGTTGGGTACATTGTGGTCATAAAGGGATGGACATGGTCAGCAACAATACTCAGGTAGGCTGTGGCGTTGTAACAATGCTCAATTGGTACCAAGGGGCCCAAAGAGTGCCAAGAAAATATTCCTCACACCATTACACCACAACCACCAGCCTGAACCGTTGATACAAGGCAGGATGGATCCATGCTTTCATGTTGTTGACGCCAAATTCTGACCCTACCATCCGAATGTCGCAGCAGAAATCGAGACTCATCAGACCAGGCAACGTTTTTCCAATCTTCTATTGTCCAATTTCGATGAGCTTGTGCAAATTGTAGCCTCAGTTTCCTGTTCTTAGCTGAAAGGAGTGGCACCCGGCGTGGTCTTCTGCTGCTGTAGCCCATCTGCCTCAAAGTTCGACTTACTGTGCGTTCAGAGATGCTCTTCTGCCTACCTTGGTTGTAACGAGTGGTTATTTGAGTCACTGTTGCCTTTCTATCAGCTCGAACCAGTCTGGCCATTCTCCTCTGACCTCTGGCATCAACAAGGCATTTCCGCCCACAGAACTGCCGCTCACTGGATATTTTGTCTTTTTAGGACCATTCTCTGTAAACCCTAGAGATGGTTGTGCGTGAAAATCCCAGTAGATCAGCAGTTTCTGAAATACTCAGACCAGCCATTCTGGCACCAACAACCATGCCACGTTCAAAGTCACTCAAATCACCTTTCTTCCCCATACTGATGCTCGGTTTGAACTGCAGGAGATTGTCTTGACCATGTGTACATGCCTAAATGCACTGAGTTGCCACCATGTGATTGGCTGATTAGAAATTAAGTGTTAACGAGCAGTTGGACAGGTGTACCTAATAAAGTGGCCGGTGAGTGTATATTTGCACGGCATGGCATCCCGGAACTCTTTTTCAGTGACAACGGGCCACAGTTTGCAAGTCAACAGTTCGTAAACTTTGCAGCAACATATGGTTTCAAACACGTCACCAGTAGTCCCAGGTTTGCTCAAAGCAATGGAGAGGCAGAGCGCCATGTTCAGACGATAAAAAGACTGCTAAAGAAAGCTCCAGATCCTTACCTTGCCTTGCTTGCTTATAGAGCGACCCCTTTGTCCTGTGGCTACAGTCCTGCGCAGCTCCTTATGGGGCGGAGACTTCGAACTCCAATACCTCAATTGCCGTCGCTGCTCACACCAGAGCTTCCAGACAGACAAGATGTTGCCAGCAAAGAAAGAGAAAGGAGGATGAAAGATGCCATATCTTTCAACCGGAGATATCGTGCACGAGAGTTAAGCCCCCTGACTCCCGGACAGCATGTGTGGGTCACCGATGCGAAGACTCCAGCAACGGTGGTGTCCACCCATTCCACCCCACGTTCATATCTTGTGGACAGTCCATCAGGTTCCATCAGGAGAAACAGACGGCATCTTGTCCCCCTCCCTGGATCTACTTTTCACAAGGAAGTCAACATGCCTTCACAGGCAGATGGAGCAGCACTGTCAGATGGTGCAGCAGCTTCTGGTCAAGTTGCTCATGGTTCCTCAGAAGAGGCACCAGAAAAGACTCAAGAATGCCATAAACCTGGCCTCATCAGAACCAGGTTTGGCAGAGTTGTTTGCAAGCCAGTGAGACTGAACTTGTAATTATCCAAAAATAATGAAAATGGTGAACTAAGAGAAAAGGCAAATGTAGAAAAGTGTTTTGTATTCAAAAAGATTGAATGTTTATGCTTTTGTTAAAGAAGTTTTGTTACTCAAAAAGGGGAGATGTGGTGATAATCTGTGTTGCTTAACATGCTCTTATGTTGAAAGGGTCTGGGAAAGAAAGGCGGAGCGTTGCCAGCTTGATGAGGGTGTTTGTCATGAATGTGAAGAGGAATAAAGCAGGATATGTTTTCCGCTCGCAAAGTGTCGCAGTGAATCCTTAACCCACAATACGACACATTAAGTGGAATTTTTAAAAATAGAATGAAAACACAGCAACATCTGAGGATCCAACACAAGACCCATCAAGTCTCCTGTTCAGCCACTATTAAATTTTATCATCACATGTTGCACACTGAACACACTGAAATGCTCAGAAAATCTACACTGGATCTACAAATGATAAACATTAAAGATGGTCGCATATACCAACACATAAATGCTAAAACTCAAAAGCCTTTACAGATATAGGCCTCAGATCTGGTGTGGTAATGTTAGAAATCATCCAAAACACACTCTGAATGCTAATTAATCACAAAAGATCTTTGCTCAATCTCTCAGTAATAACTCTCAGAGTCTGTTAGCAAAGTATCTTGCTGTTAGTGTTTAAAGTACAATGTCCAAATCAAAGCTAACACACAAGAGAATACAATCAGAGGAACCTGCTGAAGAGCCTCCCGTCCAGTCCACATCAGCATAACAAAACCAGAGAGCATCACTGCTCTGAGCTGTGACCGCTGCTGAAAAGACAGGAAGCTGGAGACAGAGTACAAAGGCCCCGCTGTGTGGAGTCCCTCTCTGTATGGAGCAAAGGGCGCTCTATCTGCTGCCGAGGACAGGATGTAAAGCCAGACCAAAGGTGTTTAATAAACAGAGACCAGACAAGGGCAGCTGAAAGAGGAAACCATGCAACTTGAGTTTGTCAGAAATAAAACCTGAGTTACAATCACTGCATGTGAATTACACACGTGGTCCAGACATGCTGTGACCTTCAGTCTCTTTCTTATATATAAAAAGTAACAATTTACCAAAAAAACTTGACACATTTCAGACACTTTTTTTTGTCATTCAAGATAAGCTACATCATAAAAAAACTGGACTGAGAGAAATTTCTAAATTAAAGTCAAGAGTCTTTTAAGTTTCTGTTTTACAAAACATACAAAGTTAAAGATTTTTACAGCTTTGAGAACTTAATTCCTTTTGTGATGTTCAAGATGCAAAACACTTTAAATAGAAAGTACTGGGAGAACACAGACCTCTGCAAAGCAGCTCATCTTTACTGGAATACTATTTACACAGAAAACAAACAGTCCTTCATTCATCTTATAAACATTACTGGATCCACTGACCATGAAAACATACCCTCAAAATCAGTATTAGTTCAATCCATTGTTCTATTTCATATCTATAAGATATCATCCATATCTGCTTGTTGACAAAAGAGTAAATAAATGAACTAATACCCTCACTGTTGGAGGTAAAAATTTAAAGTCCCCTAAAGTCCCTTCAGCCACAGAATCCGTCATATCATGTTGATTTTATACTGATATTTCTCCTCCTCTCAAACTCTATACACAGAGTTCAGATGATGAAATGGAGAAAGCAATGAGAGGAATGTGGAATTTCACTTGTGCAGATTTCAACATAAAGCGCACTGCAAGCAGACACTTGCCACCGTGTGCGTGCATGTGTCTGCGTGCGTCTTTAATCCTTAAAAAGGCTGGCGGTGACTGGCTCAGATATCGGATGTTTTCTCATTCGAGCTTTTCTCAGACACACCTCTTTGTTCCTCCTTCTCCTCAACAAACTGTCTCCTCTGACGCTTTCTCCCCAGTCTGTCTGTCTGTCTGAGCCCCGTAATTTACTTTACATTTGTCGGCAACTGTTTTGCCCTGGGAAAGCAAATTTTTATAATTTAGAAAGATGTAAGCTCCTTCTGCTACCGCACCCCTCCTCCTCCTTTTCCTCCCCTGTAATACACAGACACAAATCCTCACAGCCTTGGGGCAGAATAGTTAAGAAGGTATGTGAAGTAAGTCTTTTTTAAGACTTTGAATGAACAAAAAGGAGAAAGAACAAGAGACAACGTGAGAGGGGGAAGGGAAAAAGACAAAGATGGAGCTGGATGAAGTGAAGCTGGCACAAAAAGACTCTGCAGGTGTGAGAGCAATTCTGTTGCTTCCTTTTTGTCTCAGTATGAGGCAGCAGCTCATAAAGATGCACTTAAAGCTGAAAGTAACGTTGATCAAGGAGCCCATTTTTCATAAGTTGAGCAGCAGCTCACTTTTACAAGAAATTACAGAGACGGGATGATGTTAAGACATTAAATATGTGGGGAAAAAAGGAAATACATCAACTCCATAAGGAGGGATTGTGTTGAGAGATAGACTGTCATTACCCAGGAGCTGCATGACATATAATTCATTTTAATTTCACCTTAGTTTCTTAGTAAATGAATTTAATAATGAGCCAGTACATCAGCTGAAACACAAGCCGTCCTTCTTAGATCTTACACTCCGCCCACAAGTTTCAAGCCTTTCATTCTTGTTTTTTTTTTTTCTTCATTCACTCCTGCGAGACACCCGTGAGCAAGGACACACATTTACTCTGTTTGGACAAGATCTTAACACTGAACTTCTCCTAAAACTCAGCCTTGGAACAGGATTTGGAATACTCTTTTTTTCTCTCTTTAATGTGTTTTCTAAGGATCAGGCAGACTGACAGAAAAGTTGTGACAGATTTAGAAAGCTGCCAAGAAGACCAGAGAGAAAGAATGAGCTTTGCCCTGAAGGATTTTAAAACGTAAACAGGAGAAAAATAAAAAAAGACAACGTTAATCTGCACAGCTGTTGTGTGAGCGAAGGAGAAATAGAAAGATAAAGAAAGCAAGGAGGTGCATGAGTGCGAAGGACAAGGAGAGGAGAGTGACGAAGAAAACCAAGGCTGGAGAGGAAGAGAAGTACTTAAAGGGATCATTCAAGTTGAAGGCCACAGGAGATATAAATACAAAGTAAAGACGAAACCCAAACAAAGACACCTGACATCAAATTAATAGCCAGAATGAAGGAGCTGCAAGCCAAGAAGAGAAACCTCCACTGAAGAGAAAAGAAGCAGTAGAGCCTCGCAGACAGAGGTGTAGATTTCCTCATCATGATTTATTCAGGTCAAGTCCCTTATTCCAAAAAGCTGCATCAGAAGAGCAACTTTGTTCCAGGATAAAATGAAGAAAGGGGCACAGAGATACCTGCCCAATCTGTGATAACCTTCCTGCTCCTTTTCCTCTTCTTCACCTCAAACTCGTCCACCTTCCTGTCTTCACATAAACTTAACTTCCTCCCTCTCTGACCTGGTATCTCCTCTCCCTCCTCTCCATCCCCTCATTATGTGGATACTAGCTGTGTTCCTATGGATGCTTAATATCAGCAATTTGTGCTCAGGACAAGATTATACAAACTATTACCAAACTGGAGACATGGGCACAGAGGTAAGACATCTAATTTCTCTAGTTATCATCTGTTAAACCTTAAGTGTAAGTCTAAATATTAAAGTTTTACTCATGTGACTTGGTCAAAGTGTCTATAAGCAGATGTTAAATGAAAAATTAAAGAGAAAAGCTCAATTAATAAGTTGAATGCCGATATCACTTTACATCATAACACTAGTCACTAAACCTTCCTTTCAGCAGTAGAAATCGTATGATTTGTCCTTTACATGGCGTAATTTAAACCCACAAGGAGGACTGTTGGTACAATCTTCCACCATCATCATCTGGAGGCAAAATGTTGAAATACCTTTTGTAACAATGATGCTATCAGAGACAGATAAGTTTTATTTACTTTGGAAGTATCACTGAGATCAAAACATCTGCCAGATAAAAACATTGCAACACACAAAACAGTAATTACATAAATAGTCTGACCGTTCTGCCATGGGGTCGTACATTTCTGAGTAAATATGACCACCAACAGTTTTTTTATAGAAAACTAGAAAAGGCAAACTAGAAATGTAATAATTATGTAACTTATCAAAATATCACCCCAAAACATGGTGGAAAGGTATAACAGGAGAAAGTGGATAGTTGCTAACTATGAAATAAAATTCCTAAACCATCTCTGAAGGCTTTAGTCTCAATTAATCCAGATGTGTTTTAACCAGGAGTAGACCATAGATTGTCTCCCAATCCACTGATGGTATCTCTCAAAATCCCTGTTCACGGTCATGAATCCAGCATCAGTAAAACACTGAACAACAGATTGCAGAGTAAAGCTAGCCACGGTACTGCCATTGTTACAAGTTGGCTAACAACGCCATGGACAAGTGTCTAATGTCAAGAAGATCTAAGTGTGGAGCTAAAAGAGGAAACACAGTTACACCAAAACTAACAGCAATAAATTAATTTTAAAATGACAAAGTTCAGGGAGTAAGAGAGTTTTAAATGAAAACCACAGTCTCACTATGAGACTGACAGCATGGCCGCTGATCAATCCAAGTTTGTTTACATAGAGCCACAACAAAAGTCATCTCCAAGCCCGACATAGAAGCAACCATGTGGCCTTTAATCATCCCATGTGGTCTCATGGCAGAAGGATCAAAATTAAGATGGTCCCATTTTATAAAGGAACCCAATAATGATCTTTGCAGGACACCTCAAAGTTAAAACCTATAAAAGATATGATTTATAGCAAACCCTTATACTTCACACAGCCAATACACATGTTGTTACATCAGTTTGGCTTAGAGTCAACCTGTCAACCTGTCAGACGGCCACATGTTCTTGTTTAAATATTTGTGGTCTCCCAAATATGAACCTGCAGGCTTCTCATCTCATCTAATTTATACCTGCTCATTTCCTCCCATCCTACTGACCCAAATATTGATATTAGCAAAATACTCTAAATGACAATTGGAGGAAAGTGGCACGAGGGAAGAGGAGGGTTGTAAGCTAAAATAGAAACAAGAATATTTCACAACTATATCTAATATTTTTATTTCATTAGCTTAAAACACAAGATACTGATTTGAGCCAATACAAACCAATTTTTGGATAATGCAGCAGTTTTTAAATCATATTTAATTGATGTGTAGATTGATGGTTTTTACAAGGACCTCTGTTTCTGTTAAAGTCCTCCTTGTCTCCTTTCTTCACATCTGAGGGAGGAGGCACTGGAGATGATGGGTAGAGGACCAGTGAGATAAGGGGCTTTACTTTTCTTAGATGGAATAAAATCATTTTTATAACATTAAGGAGGGAGTGAATAGACTGACAGTGGATTTAGCAGAAATTAAAGTACATTTCTAGCCAGAAATCTAATGCACAGAGCTTTTTCTAATAAGTTAAATTATTATTTAAGCTCTGAGCTTCATCATTTGAACATTGCCAAAACCTAAATAGAAACTTATTCAAACCCAAAATTTTTTAGACAAATATTTGTATAAACTGCATTAAAAGGTTTTGTGGCTGAAGGTCATTAGAAGCAGGACACGATTCAGTCTGGAATTTTTTCCTTACTTATAAGATTTCCTGACATTATAGAGATACTTTGATGTTCATAAAGTTACAGGTGGTTTTCTTTGAATCACTTAAGCACAGCTAAGTTGGTGTTAATTCTGTGCCAGACAGGAAACAGCTTATTTTGGGTTCAAGTTTGTTGGGAATGAACAACTTTCCATGGAAGCTGCTTTTGTTTAAGAGCTTGTGACTTATAAAGAAAAGAACCAACTCAAGTGGAGATGTAAGATATAGGAAACCACTTCCTACCAGGAACTTGCTTCTTTTCTTGTAAAACAGAGTACTTCTGCGAAAAAATCTCGAGTAACAAACAACTTGTACTCTGTAAAAGAATTTTGATATAATCAGTCCATTAAAAACATCACACACAAACAGATCATCTTTTTAAACAGAAAACAGGCTGGGTGATAAATGCATGGGTGGGTGTAAATATTTGTATGTCTCTGACAGCAACATGTAATGTTTCACACACCCCAGTGCAACAGATAAATTATAACATATACATCATCACATCACAATCTCTTAGCCACGAGCTCAAACAAACAAAACAGATAAAAACAGATGAATGCAAAAATCACAAGAAAGTCCTTAAAAGAAGGAACTTGACTGAAGAACAGATGTAGACTACTACACTACTACTGCAATAAATACTTCACACATCATTAGTCATCTGTTGACTGTACAACACTGAGTTTATGGAAAAATATGCTTTTGTACAATTTAGTTGAATTTTCTGATAAAATATTCAATAACAGTCAACATAATGATAATGATGTCACATGATCACTGCAGTGGTGTCCGCTGTTGATGTCATGGCTGATTGCTGGACTGAAATTTTCTTGTACCAGCAATCAAAAAGAAAATGTTCTGTGGTCTTTTATGTTAAAGAGACCATTTCATACAAATTTCAGGACTTTGTGGTTATTTCTTAAGTATCAACCTGTAATATGAAACATTTTATATAAAAAATGTTGGGAAACACTTATTAACAGACCTTTCAATCTGTCTGCATTAAAATTCAGGTGGTTCTGTCAGGCCTTGAGCAGCAGCTCGTTCATATTCATTATTCGAATTTGCTGGACTCAGATTGGCTAACAAACTAGCCTATGAGAGCAAGGTATACTGTTTCCTGCCCCGCTGCGCATGGCAATGTCAGACGTTGTGTCTTATGCTACAGCTTTTAGCCAGCAGCATGCTAGGCGTGGTTTCAACTGCGGGAGCTGCCGAATACTAACGAACAAAGGAGTTGTGACGAAACAGATACAGGCCATTTGGACTTGGGAGAACTCGGGTTTTATCACCACCTGCGTAGTTTGAGAGATAAAAACTGAAAGAGAAGTTGTTTACCTGTTTTCACACCCACTATGAAGGTAAGAACACCTGTGGAGCTAAAATATTCAACAGAAACCTTTGAAAAACCATTTTTAATGGAATGGCCTCTTTAAGATCACCTGATCACCAGAGCATCTGAAATATGACTGATTTGTGCCAATTTCAGACTTCTGGACACATTTCACTCATAACTGTACTGCAATTTTCAGTCCAAGAGAATTTTCCTAGAAGTGTTTATGAAAAAAAAAGTTATTTTGGACAATTATTTTCAAGTTTGATCCATCACACTCATGAATTCACTCTGCCCACGTGCAGCGTCTGAACCTGAGTCACATGTGGTCCGATGGACAGCGCAATGTTCTGTAGCTTTGCTACATGTGATGGAAGAGACGCTGTTCTGTTCAACAGGTCGCTTTTATTAGCCAACAAAAATGGTTCTTGTCAGCTGAAACCAAACCGTAACTACATAGCAGTTGAGTCACTGTCACCATCTTATACTGTCTTTCCTTCTCTCTCTCTCTCTCTCACACATACACACGCCCCATCAAGCGTCCTGCTCTCTTTACCTGCCCACCCTCTCTTACCTACAGACATCCGTGCCAACATGTGAACAGAACATCAAAACAGGGTCGCTACATTTACAAAAAATATCTGATTTATCACCAACAAAAAATCAGCAGCAAACATTTTCCAGCTGTAAACAATCAAACAGCTGATCTGTCCAATATTAATCTGTGTGGATCTGCACTAAAAAGAAAAAAGTTGAAATAAAGCAAGTTGAGAAATTACACAATGAAAATACAACAGAAGTTCACAGTGCAACTGAAACACAGTATAACAAACTAAAAGAACTGAAAGTAAGAAAGAAGCCGTGAAACAAGTTTTTTTTAATGAGACAGCCCAGTTGGTTTATTTGCATATTAAAGTATAAGAACAAAGGAAGTCTGCAGGAATCTTCACTGACTTCTTGATGCAAGTGTTAAAAAGAAGAATCCAACTTGTATGTATTAAAAACCAAGGAAAAGAAAAATGTTTTTAA
Organism: Pachypanchax playfairii; assembly: GCA_006937955.1. Classification (NCBI taxonomy): domain Eukaryota; kingdom Metazoa; phylum Chordata; class Actinopteri; order Cyprinodontiformes; family Aplocheilidae; genus Pachypanchax; species Pachypanchax playfairii. The sequence continues at coordinate 205,511 of SSNP01000105.1, forward strand.
AAACCTTCATGTCAGTGGACGCTGAAGACAACAAGCAAAAACCTCTGTTATAGTAAATAATTAATGTCACACTGAAACATCATGAAGAGCAATGATATTAAACACAAATCATAAAGAGAGCAGACTGATGCCTACAAAAGTATGTTGTTACAGATGGGAGAGGGAGGTAGACAGAAGGAGATAAATGAAGAGCCTGATAACAGAACAGGGATCTGGTTTCTGTTTAGCTAGTGCCAGCTGTGCCAGTCTACCCTTTCACAGCCTGGGAAACTAAACCACCCTGTACATTCCTCTCAGGAACAATTATTAGGTGCCATATACAAATAATAACATCTCTCAGCTGGAATACAGTAACCTACAGATGATCCAGCAGCTTCTATTACAGAGTCTGTTAAACTTTCATCTACTCTAGCTCTTTGAAGTAGAACAGAGTAAAATACCACAACAGCAGAAAATCATTATGATGACTCATAACAGGGAGGTTTATAAAATTATATTGACTGTAATCTAAAATTTCCCATGGGAACCTGGTTCTCAGCATAATATTAATTTGAGCAGACAATCCGTCCTCTGATCAAATTAAGCAGGCAGGAAGCTGGAAAACAGTAGTTTAACTCATCGCTGAGGTCACAATAACAATGAAATGCGTCATATTACACAAGCGAGCTTGGGGCATAGCAACATAAGTACAGGTAATCCCAACCTTTTCTTTATATTTTTTATGTTGGGTTTAAGTGTACACGTGAATAATAGAAAGAAAGAAATCCTGATCAATGAGAGTGTGCAGGCAAAGGAAAAGACAAGTCTTTCCTTAATAACTAACAGTAGCCGACAGCAACATGTTACAACACATTGGTAGCTGAGGTATTTGTTGTTTATCCAGCACAACTCACTATTTAAATTCTGCCGCATCTAATAGTTTTTCAACACAAAACAGACCCGCAAGTCTAGTTCTTCACAATTACACAAGGCTGTGATTTTTTCCAGAACTGAGAACAAAAACACCAAAAGAAGCACTGAAATTTGAGCTTTATAAGCTAAATGTTAGTTTGTTTGAGCTTCTCTCTCATCTTATTGTCTTCTTTTTTATGAATTTATTTAAGCATTGATAAATTGTTTATGGTACAATAAATAAATATTTTTTCCTTTAGCCTCCAGAACAGTCAGACCAGCCTAGTTTGGACACAGTGACCAGTGTGGATCAGCTACTGCAGCTCATCTACCCTGAATACAGCCTAATTCAGCAATGCATGAAGAAGAAATCATGGCATGCCTCCTCTTCCTCCTCATCTTTTCCCCCCTCATCTTTTTCAACCTCATCAGCGAGCTCAGTAGCCCACTCTAACAGTGATGATATGTGGGTTCAACTGAGGGAGGAGGCGCTTTACAAAATGGATGCAAATGTTGCAGGTAAACTTTTTTATTTAAGCCAAATTGTGTCACTTCTGGAAACATCAAATCACTTCCAAAAAACGTCACGCCTTCTTGACATTGGAATAGATCAGCAGTGATGTAACTAGTGAAACCGTTTTTATAGACTGCCACACAAATTTTATTGTGCCCAAGACAAATAAAAGTGGGTGGTATTGGAAAGATGACAATCTCCTAACCACGGCTTGTATTCAATCTGTCAACAAACAAAAACTCCAGTTACTTCATGTTTTCAGTCATCCTCGAGGAGATGCAGCGGACCTCGTGCCAGCCAAGGGAAGTGTGTGTGGAGGTCACAAAAGAATACCCAGAATCTGCCAGTCAGTTGTACCGACCTCACTGCGTGGCTCTGCATCGCTGCGGTGGATGCTGCAATAACGAGGCTTTTTACTGCACCAACACAAGCTACGCGCATGTCAACAAAACAGTGAGTCACACAGCTGGTTTCACTTCTTCTCCTCCCCACATATTTAATCTTCTCTTCTCACACCTCAAACTAAAATTGAAAACTGAAACTAATGTGCTCAGTTATGTCACTGGCTCAACTACAGCTCTACACACCCTGATCCAGGGGGAGTGGGCTGCAGCTGGACATCAGTACAGTATAGGCAGTCACGCTCAGTTGCACAACCTCAGATTACATCAACACTCATACAACCAGTGATGCCTTTATATGAGGACAAAATAAGTGTTTTTTCACATATATTTAACCTTGATCTTCTCTGCCAGCTGATGGAACCATCTCCTCCGTCATTCTTCATGGTTACCTTCATCAACCACACTTCATGTGAATGTCTCCCCAAGCGGCCACTTCGCTCCATCATAAGGCGAGCGGCGACAGATCGCCTGTGAGTAACAGCAAGGAGTGACACTTCAGTTTCTGTGATGTATGAATCAGTATCACCACTCCTTATTAACACTTATGAATGTGTGTGTATGTGCATCAATGTGCAGGTGTTCTCCTCCTGAACTTCCTTGTCCCTCGGGATCCTTCTGGGATCTAGTGAACTGTGCGTGTGTCTCTGCAGACACAATCAACTACTCACACAGAGAAACAGGTGAGTTTGCACAAGTGCTCAGATTAGTCAAGATTTACACAGACTTGTTTGCTGCATTTGCCTCAGGGTCAATGAAATCAAAGAAAATTTCTGATGACTGATTAGAAGGAAGAAAACTATACTTCTGTTCCCACAAATGTAGGAGATTTTGCCCTTTTTAAATAGCCTTTTCTTCTCTTTTTAGGCTGCCAAACAGATTTCAGCAGGTTTTCTTGCGTACATTTAAAGAGGCTCATGTAAAAAAATCTCCCATGTTGTGGGAATTATTTAGTACTAAGCCTGAGGAGGAAAACTGTCCTTAAATTAACTGCATGTGAGGTAATTTTCAACAAGCAACATTACAGTAATAAAAGCAGGGTGTATAAGTGGATAGTTGGAAAGGTTAGAGAGACTGCAGCCCAAAAACTTCTGCTTTGAAGCTAATTCCTGGCATTGTAGTTAAAAACCAAGGGAAAAACTGGCAATTGTATATGAAAAAATAAACTAATTACTCCAGAAGTGAATGACAAGTTATACTAGTAATAAAAAGACAAGCATTTTCAGTGAAAATACAGGCTGAGCTCAAGTTTTAAATTCTGCAGACAGATAATATTTGACATGGAACATCGAGGACCTTAAATCCTAAAACAAATGCACCATCAAGTGGTTTCACTTTTACAAGTGCAATATATTGTAATCTGCAAAGATGTTAACTAATTTAAAGAAATGTGCTTTTTTTTTTTTTATTTAAAAGTGTGTTTTTAAATAGTTTACAGCTCTAAACTGGAATGCAAAGTCAAGGGGAAAAAAAATCAGATTTGTTTTTAAATCACCTTGTTAAATGTAACAACTCTAGTTAGGTGATGATGGTGCCAGAGCAGCAAGTGAAAGGAACAAATTACCCCTGATGCAATGCTGATTCAATAGTATCAGGAATGTTTTATGGCACCAAACTTGTACAATCATGCACATCACGTGCCACCTTCAAGTGTTTTGGATTTTTCCTATTCTAAACCTACATACCTGATTCATAACATTATCAAAATATCAAACTGTAAACATGAGTAAAAGCTTGAATCATGAATGACTTCATAAATGCAAATTTTAAACAACATACTGAAAATAAATAAAAAATTCTGAAAGTTGTGCTTAAAAATAAAGTATACAAACTTGGTGAATCAAATATAAACAGCCTTCTTTTCTTTAGATTCACCACAGATATGTGACGAGCTCAGCTGACGGCCAAGAAACAGAAAGTTCCAGTCTTTTTGTGACTTGAACCACAGTGCTGAAACTGTTTGCCCAACTGGCATCTAAGAAACAATAATTAGCCCTGTGAGGCTTTGAGTTAAACATTGTCATCAAGATCCTGAAGATTAGCAAGTAGAATTTTTATAACCCACTGTTTTAGCTCAGCACATCATGCTATTCCTAATTAGCATTGTACATAAATAACTTTTAGAAAGAAACAAGACTTTACAGAGAATTTAATATCCATAACCCTTATTGAAAACAAGTTTTATTACAAATAAACTTTTGAAAATTGCAATTAATTTAAAATTTTCATTAAAGCAAAAAAAACAAACAGCTGATTACCATTTTTCCTTTGTCCTCCAGGGGCGCTGGACTCAGGTCTGCTGGCTCTCTGTGGGCCTAACCGAGTTCTGGAGGAATCCACCTGCGAGTGTGTCTGCCAAAACGGACTCACCGAAGCCAGCTGTGATCCAGGCTGGAAACTGGACCAAGACATGTGTAAGTTGAGTTAATTTAAACAAATTAAAAATTAAATGAAAAATACACATTTTCTGGAGCACATTTTCTGACCAGCCAACATGTCGGGCTGATGTGTGAATAAACAGGCTGATATACGAGAACCATAAGCTTTCTATTTTGGTCTGGTGTTAATTCTTTGTGGGATTTGACCCTACACTTGGTCCCACATATGTATCCTTTATTATTTCCTAAATCAATTAGAGCTGCCTACTTTCTTTTACAGGTTGAAGTAGGACTCATATAGGTTTACCCTGTAATGAACCAAAGAGACCCGCGACAGAGATGCCCATTCATCACCTTTGAACCTGAGCATATGGGCCGACAACAATGGTTCTTTGTGAACCTATAAAGCCCTAATTATCAGCCCTTGTATTATTCTAAATTAGCTTCACATGCTGTGAACATGCTGCCTGCCAGGCTTTGGTTTAATTGAGACTTGTTTGCTGTAAATCCTCCATAAGGCTGTACTGGAAACAAATTCCACCAACTGTTGTGTGGTCATTAAATAAATGAATCTGAATCTAAAAGTAAAAAGATCCAGGTAAAATGAGCTTTGGGGGAGTTGGGTTTTATTCAAATTTCAACTAAATAAAAAAAAAAAGTTTTGAAATATTAAACACTGTTGACATGATGTGTGTGATGGATTATTTAGTTTGAATTTTTGACATTATCTCCCCTCCTTTCCTACCTTTCATGATGATTAAGGTGAGTGCCAGTGTGAAGGACAGAGTGAGGGGAAGTCATGTCCTGCTGGCCAGCGGTGGGATGACAATTTGTGCGGCTGCGTGTGTGCTGTTGAATGTCCGAGGAATCATCCGCTAAACCCTGACACGTGCCTGTGTCAGTGCAGAGAGAGTCCAGAAACGTGTCTACTACAGGGCAAGAAGTTCAACCCCAACACTTGCAGGTAAGCAAATCATAAGGAGAAGCGCTGGCTCTGGTCATTGCTTACTGTTTCTACTGCCATCAGAGATGAATTTTAACTAAATTTTTATGCCTAAATCCCACCAAAAAAAATCTAATTATAGACATATCAGTTTATAGTTTTAGTCATAAATCTAAACCAATTCATTTAGATTATTAGTTCTTTTTTCTTCCTTTATGTAATCCTTCAGTTTTCCTACATTTAAGCTGCCATTTGTGGCTAAAGCACAATCAGAGAACTAACAGAGCATAAAAAAATCATAGTGGCAAAGTGTGTGATCCAAGGTTTCTGAGGTTATAGGAGGTGAACTGTGGTTAGAGAAAGCTGCAAGAACTTTTTTATTTCAAAAACCTAATAACTGGGGAATTAACTGGGGTAAGAAAGGTAATTGCAGGTCATAATAACTTTTACACAATCTAAAACCATCCCATTTAACTCCACAAAGAAGAGAAATTTCTATACAGCACAAAAGGCTGCCCCGCTGCCAGTGTCTCAGGAGTTACCTGAACTGGTGGATTATAATGGAAGAATTGTTGTAAACTCTCACCCTCTTAGCTTTGGGAAGATAAAGGACTAAGATCCTGAGCTTCAGGAGAAACAACTCTCGATGGACATGTCAAGCATTCCATGCAGGAAAAAGAAAACTATCTCCCTCTCTTTTTATTCGCTCACATTTCTTCATGACCTTTTATGGACATCAGGCATCATTAATATTTGCATGGGTTCTGGATGTGTATCATGGTTCCCACAGCCAGCATGCACAAGAACAACCTTCCTCTGACCCCGAGAGGCCTACAGAGAGACGGATGGTGAGACTGCATGAACTTATTAACTGGGAGACAGGAGGACAGCGCAGAGACAGATGAGAGTGACAGGCACTATGAAAACACATCACCAGACATGAGTTCTGTTATGGCTGATTTATCTTTGTTGCATCACGTGGGAAATTTCTAGAATATACAGAGAAGTGACCTTTGCTGGATGTTCACTAAACTTTCTCAGCTTAATAAAACTCAGTATTTTTTTTTATTTAAACTCAANATGTTAACTAATTTAAAGAAATGTGCTTTTTTTTTTTTTATTTAAAAGTGTGTTTTTAAATAGTTTACAGCTCTAAACTGGAATGCAAAGTCAAGGGGAAAAAAAATCAGATTTGTTTTTAAATCACCTTGTTAAATGTAACAACTCTAGTTAGGTGATGATGGTGCCAGAGCAGCAAGTGAAAGGAACAAATTACCCCTGATGCAATGCTGATTCAATAGTATCAGGAATGTTTTATGGCACCAAACTTGTACAATCATGCACATCACGTGCCACCTTCAAGTGTTTTGGATTTTTCCTATTCTAAACCTACATACCTGATTCATAACATTATCAAAATATCAAACTGTAAACATGAGTAAAAGCTTGAATCATGAATGACTTCATAAATGCAAATTTTAAACAACATACTGAAAATAAATAAAAAATTCTGAAAGTTGTGCTTAAAAATAAAGTATACAAACTTGGTGAATCAAATATAAACAGCCTTCTTTTCTTTAGATTCACCACAGATATGTGACGAGCTCAGCTGACGGCCAAGAAACAGAAAGTTCCAGTCTTTTTGTGACTTGAACCACAGTGCTGAAACTGTTTGCCCAACTGGCATCTAAGAAACAATAATTAGCCCTGTGAGGCTTTGAGTTAAACATTGTCATCAAGATCCTGAAGATTAGCAAGTAGAATTTTTATAACCCACTGTTTTAGCTCAGCACATCATGCTATTCCTAATTAGCATTGTACATAAATAACTTTTAGAAAGAAACAAGACTTTACAGAGAATTTAATATCCATAACCCTTATTGAAAACAAGTTTTATTACAAATAAACTTTTGAAAATTGCAATTAATTTAAAATTTTCATTAAAGCAAAAAAAACAAACAGCTGATTACCATTTTTCCTTTGTCCTCCAGGGGCGCTGGACTCAGGTCTGCTGGCTCTCTGTGGGCCTAACCGAGTTCTGGAGGAATCCACCTGCGAGTGTGTCTGCCAAAACGGACTCACCGAAGCCAGCTGTGATCCAGGCTGGAAACTGGACCAAGACATGTGTAAGTTGAGTTAATTTAAACAAATTAAAAATTAAATGAAAAATACACATTTTCTGGAGCACATTTTCTGACCAGCCAACATGTCGGGCTGATGTGTGAATAAACAGGCTGATATACGAGAACCATAAGCTTTCTATTTTGGTCTGGTGTTAATTCTTTGTGGGATTTGACCCTACACTTGGTCCCACATATGTATCCTTTATTATTTCCTAAATCAATTAGAGCTGCCTACTTTCTTTTACAGGTTGAAGTAGGACTCATATAGGTTTACCCTGTAATGAACCAAAGAGACCCGCGACAGAGATGCCCATTCATCACCTTTGAACCTGAGCATATGGGCCGACAACAATGGTTCTTTGTGAACCTATAAAGCCCTAATTATCAGCCCTTGTATTATTCTAAATTAGCTTCACATGCTGTGAACATGCTGCCTGCCAGGCTTTGGTTTAATTGAGACTTGTTTGCTGTAAATCCTCCATAAGGCTGTACTGGAAACAAATTCCACCAACTGTTGTGTGGTCATTAAATAAATGAATCTGAATCTAAAAGTAAAAAGATCCAGGTAAAATGAGCTTTGGGGGAGTTGGGTTTTATTCAAATTTCAACTAAATAAAAAAAAAAAGTTTTGAAATATTAAACACTGTTGACATGATGTGTGTGATGGATTATTTAGTTTGAATTTTTGACATTATCTCCCCTCCTTTCCTACCTTTCATGATGATTAAGGTGAGTGCCAGTGTGAAGGACAGAGTGAGGGGAAGTCATGTCCTGCTGGCCAGCGGTGGGATGACAATTTGTGCGGCTGCGTGTGTGCTGTTGAATGTCCGAGGAATCATCCGCTAAACCCTGACACGTGCCTGTGTCAGTGCAGAGAGAGTCCAGAAACGTGTCTACTACAGGGCAAGAAGTTCAACCCCAACACTTGCAGGTAAGCAAATCATAAGGAGAAGCGCTGGCTCTGGTCATTGCTTACTGTTTCTACTGCCATCAGAGATGAATTTTAACTAAATTTTTATGCCTAAATCCCACCAAAAAAAATCTAATTATAGACATATCAGTTTATAGTTTTAGTCATAAATCTAAACCAATTCATTTAGATTATTAGTTCTTTTTTCTTCCTTTATGTAATCCTTCAGTTTTCCTACATTTAAGCTGCCATTTGTGGCTAAAGCACAATCAGAGAACTAACAGAGCATAAAAAAATCATAGTGGCAAAGTGTGTGATCCAAGGTTTCTGAGGTTATAGGAGGTGAACTGTGGTTAGAGAAAGCTGCAAGAACTTTTTTATTTCAAAAACCTAATAACTGGGGAATTAACTGGGGTAAGAAAGGTAATTGCAGGTCATAATAACTTTTACACAATCTAAAACCATCCCATTTAACTCCACAAAGAAGAGAAATTTCTATACAGCACAAAAGGCTGCCCCGCTGCCAGTGTCTCAGGAGTTACCTGAACTGGTGGATTATAATGGAAGAATTGTTGTAAACTCTCACCCTCTTAGCTTTGGGAAGATAAAGGACTAAGATCCTGAGCTTCAGGAGAAACAACTCTCGATGGACATGTCAAGCATTCCATGCAGGAAAAAGAAAACTATCTCCCTCTCTTTTTATTCGCTCACATTTCTTCATGACCTTTTATGGACATCAGGCATCATTAATATTTGCATGGGTTCTGGATGTGTATCATGGTTCCCACAGCCAGCATGCACAAGAACAACCTTCCTCTGACCCCGAGAGGCCTACAGAGAGACGGATGGTGAGACTGCATGAACTTATTAACTGGGAGACAGGAGGACAGCGCAGAGACAGATGAGAGTGACAGGCACTATGAAAACACATCACCAGACATGAGTTCTGTTATGGCTGATTTATCTTTGTTGCATCACGTGGGAAATTTCTAGAATATACAGAGAAGTGACCTTTGCTGGATGTTCACTAAACTTTCTCAGCTTAATAAAACTCAGTATTTTTTTTTATTTAAACTCAAACCTAAACATGGTTGAAATGTTTTCAAATGACCTAATCACTAATTTGTTCTATATTTAGCTTAAAAACAAGGAAGAAAAACAGCCATTTTACAAAATATGACATCCTCTTCAACAATATTTACTAGGAATTATGAAGAAAACACCACTGATCTTTCTTTTTCATACAAAATAATGTAATCTGAGTTTTCTGGTAATTTAACTGTATTGATTCACTCACCTAATACTGAGTATTCCAATTATTGTGATAGAATATGATTCATTGATCTGTTTTAACTGCTAAATAGGATGCTTACAGAGATGCTGATGCACAGTAAAATAGCCTACCACCACTTTAGTCTGCTATATGTGACTGGAGATTTCAATTGACTTCAGAACAGTCATTTAATTAGTTCTTTCCCCAAGTTTACTTTGAATTTCAAGAATTAAAGTTCACCACTGCTGACCACAAAGCCTGAACTTAAGGTAATTTTGTAGTTATATTTTCCCTAAAACCAATTACTTGTAGAGTTCAACTCAGCTACTTATTAGGGCAAAATTTGAGGAGTGAATTAAAAAAAAAAAGGTAAATAGGTGAAAAAGTTATCTGAGACCTCACAGTCCTTGTTTCTGTTATTAAGAGCAAAAGCTTTCACTATACGTTTCTGCTTATTTTTATCTCCTATATGTACATATACACACAAATAAAGTTCAGACTATGCCAAATTGTATGTAGAAACCGCAAAAGATTGCAGCAAAGATTTAAGCTAAGAGCGAACTGTGAAAGACAGCTAATGTGGCTAATTTAACAAAATATTTGACGAAACTTCGAAGTTGGACAAAAAAATTTCAGGTCAAATGAATGTGTGGTTAACAAAACTGTAATTACCTTGAATACTGGTGAGTTTGAGCTGAATTTAACCTTTCGGCGAACACCCCTCTCAGAGTTTACAAGCGCTTCTCTTGATTGACAAACGGTTTTCAGCTGTGTGGCTCGAAGCGCCAGTAGCAGTTGCCATGGAGATGTTAAAGCGCCGCACTACTCACCTGAATCTGACCACACGTGACGTTGATAAAATATTAGGGTTTTCTTGAGGATTAAAAAAAGAATATTAAACATAATTAATGACAACGTTAGTTACAATAATGATTTAATTTTTATATTATTGTGAATAATTTTTCGCTTTAAGGAAAATATGTAATGTGAATGGAAATAAACATGACATGCAACAAACAAACCATTTATATAACGAAATTGATTTCTTCTAAACAAAGTGGTAAAAACTTTGCAGCTAAAATTGTCTTTTTTTTCATTTACATTTATGCATTATGAAGACTTTACTAACCACACAGCTTCATGACTCATTTTAATATAGTTTATTTTTTGGTACAAACAAAACAATATTGGCTACGACAGTGATTTTTATTTTTAATGCAAAAACTGGATGTCTTCCTCATTTCTATCATTCTTTTTATTGTTCTTTTTTATTTAACATCTGGTCACAGGAGGTAGTCTACAGGCGACCAAACACCTGCTGTGATTTTGAACAGAACATTTCCCAGATTGCCCCTCTTTCTGGAAAAATACTCCCTTTTTCACAGAGAATCTTTTGATGCACATGCAAATAAAACTTGGATCAGGCTTCATCCAAAAGGGATGTGGTGATGTGAATAATCCATAGTTTGCATGCTAAGAGAAAATAATCTCCCCAGTGTTGTCTTTTTTATTTCTCCTCTGTTCTACTTTCAACCTCACCCATTTAAAACATCCCATTCTTTCCAGTCCCCTTTTTTGTGTTCTTCGCCCACATTTCTTCATGTTTGTCCTTTCTTTGTCTAGTTGTTACAGGTTGCCATGCAGAAAACCCAGACCTGTGTGCCAGGATGGATTTTACTACAGCCCGCAGGTCTGTCAGTGTATCCCCAACTACATGAAGTGGAAATGACAAACGGAAAGTCATGAGGAAGACCAGATGCTGCCATTTATTGACCTTTGGACTCATTTTTCTAAGCCTGATCTGACAGAAAGGATGATGAGAGTGCCTATAGACTTGAAGGCAGGAAATGGATCTATAAATATACAGTTTTCTCCTCTCAGTGCTGCATCACTTTTCTGAGGAAATGTCACAAAGGATGTTTGGAGAACTTGCTAATAAAACAAAACAAACATATTCAATAAAACTTTTTTTAAAGAGAGGAAAAAAGAAGAGATAACAAACTCTTGATGACATTTCATTCAGTTTTGCATTCTTTCCATTCTTAATAAACAGTCCTGTCTGAAAACCACCTTGAGATCACTTGAATCACACAACAACAAGGCAAGACGGACTGATTCTATGCAAGACGGGCATGCATCCCGCTGCAACGTGTTGCAGCAAGAAAAATGGCAGCCACCAAGCTGTTGTGGAGGTGCTGCTCAGGCCTGTGTGAAATGCAATGTGAAATGAGATAATAATAGACCAGGCTGTGCTGTTCCAAATAAATTAAATAAAGTTCACGTGAATTCACATGTTGGAGCCCTTGAGAAAAAATTTATAAAAAAGAGTGGAGGAAATATTTGTGCACAAATTATGTCATGTGAGGTGAATTGCATATTACTGGTTGATGTGAATCATTTGGTGTTTTAAACCAAACACCTTGTTTATTTTGTTGCTCTGGTTTCCATCAATGTTGGTAAATCGAGTCAGATCTGAACGCTGTTGTATAGTTTTGAGTCTCATACTAATTTATCTTTACATACACCCAACTATATTTTAAATATTTAATTTTTTCATATTTAAAATGATGACAAGTTAATAAATGAGTTGTGAGCAGTTGTAAAATACTGTATTTAAGTCAAAATAATAGATGAATTGTTTAAAAATTAAAACTATTCCGTTTTTTAAATTCTATGCAAATTAATTTGAGTTATAAGTTTGCCTCATTGACATAAATAATTACTAAATATTTGAACATAACCCGGAAGTTAAAGCTAAAAGGAGAAGAACTGCCCCCTAGTGGCTGGCTGCAGGATTTGTTTTAAGTGCCGCCCTTTCCATGTAAAAACATGGAACATTTCCCTGAACTGAAAATAAGAGAACACCTCAAATAAATTTCTTCAAGTGTTAATTCTTGTTGATTTGTATTGTTATGTTGTTGCTGTATGTTCAGATGTTTTTCAATTAGTTATTTGATGCTTAAATAAATTACTGTTATTGTGCACGGATAAGTGGGCGGGACTTTCAGTCCCCTCTATCTAGCACAGACTCTGGTTCCAAAAACATGCAGCAGCATATATAAATGTAAACAACCAAGGTAGGTGGAGACAATAACTCTAGGTATTATATATGCTGACAGTTTGCCTGTACCACTACCTTTAAACAGATTACTAAGGGCCAACTAAATACTTTTGAGTGTAAAGAAGTACACATGTTGATATGAAGAGTGACTGCAGTGTAAAGATGATTGTAGTGTATATATACTATATGGAAATAGAAACACAAAATATTGAATAAAACATTTTTAACTAAATGGTAGTATTTTCTTAATATCTGATAACAAGTGAGGAATATAACTAAATTTATGATTTTATTTTGAATCAGAACATTTTTCAAAAAAAAAAAAAAGTATGTAAAATCTCAGGTGGATACAGTGCTGACAATTGCAATGAAATAGAGCTCACTCTCCTCCAACATACCCACACAGATAAAAACTTGATTCCAGTTTCTTCCCCTCTTCAGTTTCCCACAACACTATCGAACCAAGCGGAGTACAATGAGATCACCTTTCTGTCTGACCGTCATGATTCCAGCGAGCTACATAAGACATGCAGACACCTTAACATAAAACAATTAATTCCTGATATGTGATCAAATAAAACATACTTGTGATAATTCATAATTTGGCAGGGATAGAATTTAACCAGAAACAGCATTGCTAAACACTAGCAGACACCCTCAGGAAGACAAAACAACAGTTACAATTCAAAACATTTTTATTTTTTGAAATCCTTAAAGAACAAATTTTAAACACAGCTCCTGCATCCCCTTTATATAATTAAGCCATTGAAACTCTTTAAATATTTACAAAAGATAGAAAATGAGACAAATAAATAAAATCTGCTGCTCACTGTGAGATGCGTGTGACCTTCTGGTAACACGCTGGCAGACCGTTTCTGCCATATTTTAGTTTGATGCAATCCTAAATAAGAAAATTCACTTTAATAATCACTACCGCTTGTGTGGCACAAGATATAAAAATTTTTAAGTGAGAGAACAACACAAGCCAGAAAATGTCTAACAGCAAATAGTAAAAATTTACATGTAAAAAAATACATGGATAAATTTGTGGGACACTGGCATTCTTTGTTTTACTAAATGAAATGAAGATTGCTGGATGAAATCCCAAAATTATCCTCTAAATAAATTGGTGAATGAAAATAAGCAAGTTTGCAAGTTAGAAAGGATTTGCAGGCAAAAAATATAAAATGCATACTATCTGTTAATGTTCAAAAGATCTGTTACCATGAGATTAAGACCGGTGCACGCTGACCCCTACTGGTCATTCATTGTAAGTACAAGCAGCTTTGAGCTAATGAGCCCAATTAGGAACCTTCTGAATAATACGATAAGTTTTTAAACAAGATCTATACATTAAAAACTTATTTAAGAAGATTCTGATACAGCCATTTTATATCATCTGAGTCTAAATAATGTTTGAGACCATAAAGTGATAAAACAGCATGAACTTTCAATGTTGCTTTCTTTCTACAAGCCCAGAACTTGAAAAAAGTAACCAGTCACTGTATGGCTTACTTATGAAAAATTTCTAGCCTTGTGTCAGTTTGTTTTGTTGCAGCTTTCAACAGTTCAATTTGCTTTTTCTCTATCCAAGATGATGCAGCTGGAAAACAGCGCGATGGTTCCAGAGCAGGCACTTCAGTACAAGCTGTCCCTCAATCTGCTTTCTGTTCAGTAGTCTCAAATTTATCAACCGTCTACTTTGTTCCAGTGATCTGCCCGATCAACAGACACACACACTCACAATGCAGGAAACTTATTTTAAAGTTTTGGGTCTGCATTGCAGACGTGCAAGTCTTCATCCTTTGCAATAAACGAGTCATCCGGACGGCACTGGTCTGTTGAGGTATGATTTGTCCTCAGGCTCCACCCAGGTTCACAGGTTTAAAAACCTCAGTAGACTTTATTAAACAGCTTCAACTGTTTCCTGAAATGGCAAAAAAAAAAAGAAAACAAATGGTCAGAACAATACAATCTACTTACTAAACTTTTCAGATATCGCTCAGACTTGGCTCACCCTCATCGTCAGAGTCAAATCCAAACAGGTTGGAGCACTTCTGCAGTTGGACGTGACTCTGCAGCTCTTCTGCACTGTCAAAAGTAGCGAAGCACTTGACACAACGTTGTCTCTGCAGAGCTGATTTCACACACACTGGCTTAGGAGAAACGCTTGGCTGACACAGGTGGAAGAACATATCCTTCCTTCGCTTTGGCATGGTGATGTACTTTTCATCCAGATACGCTGTCGGCGGCAGACGCGAGTATGGCCTCTTGCTGTACTCTGCCAGAGTTTCCTTACACGGTGTAAACTGTGCATCACTGACTGATGGTTGTCCGTCTATGATTTCAGAGCAACTGCAGACATCAGTTGCAGCCAGTAGGGTTTCTGATGTCTTGTCTGCACAGGTCTCTCCTGCTGTCGGCTGGACCTCAGCAGAAGGTTTTGAAGCCTTTTTGGTCGCAGACTGATCGCTCTTTTTGCGTTTTTTCCTGGCAGCTTTTTTCAAATCATCACTGGGAATTTCTTTGCACTTCTTACTTGCTTTGCCAGCCTCTGACTTCAGCGTGTTTTCCTCAGATCCAGTAGATGAACAAGTCTCATTGATGACATCAGTAAGTGTGGATGGCGTAGATGCACTTGGTGCTGCATGTGATACTTCTTTTCTTTTTCCCTTCTCATCTAGAGAGCTTTTTAATAATTTCTGAAGTCCCTGTAATATAACTGCTGCTTCTTTGGCTTTATCGTGTTGTTTGGGGTCAGACTTTGACTTGGGAATTGTTTTCTCCTTGGACTTTGGGTCCAACCTTTTCCTCGGCTCTTTACTCTTCTTTGTTTCCCTACTGGAGTTTGAAGTAGCTGAGTTCTCATATTCTTCCTTCTGCACACTCTCTGTAAATGGCGGTAAGTTCAAGTTCTCGAGTGCTGTGAAGAGGACAGAGTTACTTGGATCTATTTGTGTTAAATCTGGTTTTTCCACTTCTATTTTGACTTTGTCAGCAGAACTTCCTGTTGCTTTTTGTGGGACAGTAGATTTTGACGTGGCAGTTTTGATGGAGGCTGATGGAATACTTTGTTTTTGACACAGTTTGTTAACTTTGCTCTTCACTTTCAGTTTTGCTATCTTGTTTTTCTTAGACTTGTCTGAAGTAGCACGATGATTTTTGATCTTAGTTAGTTGCGCAGACTGTTTTTGACTAGCAGACCTGTTTTCATCATGTGTTGCTTTAGTCATCCTGGGAAGGAGTGCTCTTCTTTTAAAATCCTTGGTGTTTACTTTGACATGCTTCTTTCTTAACTTCAACCTGAAATTGCTGCTGTATTTCAATGATGATGAGATAACTTTTGGAACATCCCGAGTTGTTTTTGTTACTTGGACTTTCCTTAGTCTGAGGTTAGGGACAGCATGTTGAATAGACGTGTCTTTACTGGACACATCTGACGTTGTGTTACTATTTTTTACATTGCCTTTGCTTTTCAGCGATGCTGTTCTTGTAGAAACGGGAGGATCTGTAATATTTTTTCTTGCATCATTTGTTGCCTGTTCTCTTAACCTACGAGTGGAATTTGCATTTTCTGAATCAGCAGTTGGTTCAGGATTATCCTCCGTGTTTTTCTCAGACTTGGAAGAATAGTGATCTCTTTCATGAAGGTTCAACGCCCAAAGACAAATAAACAGCTGTGAGCATCCAGGAAGGCAGCATGTCGCCTGCAGCGGGCTGTGCTTTCTGGCGTGGCGTCTCATCTCCATCCCTGTCTTGAATCTGGCTGTACAACCCTGATGAAGGCAAGGGTGCCGTGGAATCAGCCTGTGCCTTTCGACGTGGTGCAGAAAATGTTCAAAACTCCATAAAACCCTCATGCAAATGCTGCATTTACCATTAGCGACACGAAACGCTAGCTCTAAAGGTTTGACCTCACTGTAATGTTTTTCTAGAGTGTGGTACAGGAATGTGACTCGGTTCTTTGAAAGGTCTGTAAACCACGAGCATCCATCTACAGGACAGCAAAGTTTCTCTTGTTGCTCCACAGTTTTCTTTTCAGGAACATTCCCATTTTGTTTTGAGGTTGTTTTCAGATCCTGTAATGATTTCTTTTTCGTTCCATCTGCGCTGTAACTAAAGTTTTTGTCTGATTGAACTGATGTAGTAGAATCCATCTCAACATGTTCCTTCTCCTGGAACCTTGAAGTCCCAGCTCTGCTGAGCGTTCTTTGAGCGCTCTCTTGCTGTATGGATTCCTTCTTTCCATCAAAGTCTTTTTTCAGCCTAGATGTTTCAGTCTTTGTGCCAATATGGCCATTTATTCTGTGAATGGCTGCTTTACTATTAATACGCTCTGATGATTTTTGATTTTCATGTGAAGGTGTGACACTTGTTTGTTTGAGATTAGATCTTAATGTTCTGGATTCAGGTGGGTTTACATTTATAATGCTTTCAGAACAGACGGATAGCTTCACTTTACTGTTGCTCTGGGTTCCAGAAGGCGTGTTCATTGTTTTTGCTTTGGTAGAGGTTTTAGGAGTTGTGATGACCTCATTCTTTTGAGTTTTGCTGCCACTTGGAGGCTCTTTTATCCTCTTTAGTTTTTCTATATGATCAGACAGGTGCATCATGGCCAATAGGTCATCTTTGAACACCATCCTACAAAAAGTGCACTCATCTTTACGATAATGGAACATTGCATGCTCTACAACACGAGGTCCCTTAAAGTCTTTGTTGCAGTAGGTACAAAAGTGTTCCAACTTGGCTTCTTCTGGTTCCGGTACCGTCTCCGTGAACTCACTGTCTTCAGGTGAATTAGGATCCTGTATTCTTGCTTTCTCTTTCATGTCAGCTACAGAAGCATCGAGTTCTGGTGCAGAGCAGATCGAGGTAGTCCGTTTTCTCTGACCAGCTTTCAGTCTGCTTTCACCTCTCGACTCTTTAAAGGCACTACTGCCTGAAGCTTGGTGTTTGTCTTCTTCCTGAGCTTGATCGAGCCGCTTTGGTGCAAGTTCACTCACAGTTAGAGCAGATCTGTCACTTTCACCAACACTATCTGTAGAAGTATAAGAATCTTTTGTTTCAGATAGCTTACACAGATGGACAGCATTTTTTTCAGGGCTTCTGTCATTTTTACAAGGCACATTTACTTGTGAGTTTTTCTGTGAATCTTCTGCAAGATCCGTCGTGGAAACTTGACTGTCGACTGATTTATTTTTATCAGTGTCATGTGACGATACTGACTTCAGTTCTAGATCTCCACTTTCAAGTTCAACATCTTGACAGTCTGACAGAATAAGATCTGCATCTCCCGTGTTTGAAACATCGAGGCTGATGGAAACACTTTCCTCAGTAGTTTTCTTTTTATTCCTGACTAGTTTTGTGGTTTGAGATAGTTCAGCATTGGAGACATCATCTCCTGTTGGAGTTTTGGAAACTTTGTCTAAGACTGGAGACTGTGAGGCAAAAGTAACCTTCATTTCGACAGCTGGCTCCTCAAAAATCTCTACTACCGAAGTAACGTCAGTCGCTTCTGTTGCTGCTGATGTCTGTGACTTTGTGCTACCTTTCACCTCAATAGAAGAGGTTTCACATGGGTCTCTTGTACAAACATTATTTTGCAAGACTTTCCCTGTGGTTTGACGTTGCGTGATCCTCTTTGAATCTGGTGATTTTGAGTCTTTTTCAGCTCCAGTACTTTCAGACTTCTCAGGAAGTTCTCCAGTTGAAGATGGTTTTCGTGACCCTGCTTTTTTATTTGGATCTTTAAGACCTTTTTCTGATACTTGGGACCCGACATCTGTTTTTATTGTCTGAGTGGCAGTACTTCCTTTGGATTCAGAAACTGGCTTCTCACAAAGCTCTCCAGGTGAATCCTTTGATGGGCTTCCCTGCGCTGATGACCGTGTGATTGTTGATACCGATCCATGAGTGTTCAGCCCGTTTCCTTTTTGTCGTCGGGTATAGCAATGCAACTGTTGTAAAAACATATTAGCATCCCGCGCTCTGAGAATCACCTCATTGCGGTGTAAAGTCTTGCTGGGTGGTGAAGTGTCAGGAAATTTGACTGTGCGTTTATAAAGCAGCACTTGGGGGAACCCTCGGGGTCTGCTGCAAGCATCTTCAGCAAATGTATCCATCAGTTCGTTGTCTGGTAGAGAGAGCTCCAGGATTACTTGTGGAGGTTGTGCTAGTTTTGAACTACAGCCGTTCTGGTACTCGTTTTCTCTTGCCTTCAGAAGAGTCTTTACTGGGGGTTTGAGTTTGGAATTGTTCTTGATGGATTCAGCTTGAGATCTCTTCATGACACACGACTGAAGGTGCCTTTTCTGTTTCAATTCGTTCCTTTTCATCTTCAGAGGGAGATTCTCTTCAAGAGCTCCTGAATCTTCCAGGAGCCACTTGGGTTTTTTAATTCTCCGTTTTGGAGGATTTTTCTCTGAGAACCTTGTAGTTCGTCTGTGATCGTCATACCTTAAGGTCAGACTGCTGTGTATTCTGTCCAGCTGCCAGAATGAACGCCTCAGAGGTGCAGAAGGAGATTTCTTCATAGCTTGTGACCCTTTCCTTCTCAGAGAATGATCATTCAAGCGTGTTTTCTCCAGGCCCATCTTAAGTCTTTTAGATTCGGTGTCTGAATCCTTTTTATAAACTTTTGCTTCTTGATGATTTCGCTTCTTAGCTGCAGCATGAACTTTATTTCTTCTATGACATACAGATGCTCGTGATCTGAGAGCAGGTTCTTTGGTGCAATATTTAGAGATCCATTTATCTTCCATAATTTCTTCAAGAGCAGCACTAACCACCTTCTCTCGCAGCAGCTTCAAACAGTTGGTCCGTAAAGCAAAGAGGTTCCAAAACTCTGGGTCGAAATACAGGTCCTTCTTCAAGACCTGAAAAAAGACAAACAACTTAAATAAATGTATATCTAGTTTCTTCTGTATTTGAAATAAAATTTCTGTTAAAGTACTGTGCAAACATAAGCAAGCATGTTTCCTTAATATATTCTACAACCAAAAATTAATTAATAAAAGTTATTGTATCCAAGCTGAATTCATCTAAGTGTTAGTGTTATTCATCTAGTCATCCATATACTGTTTATTCTGGCTGAGTCTTTGAGGTGATACTTCGTCCACAGATTCCTATATTCGTCTTGTTCCAGCAACCTTCATCTGAGGAACTGAGTCCCAACACACTCAAAAAATAAAACCTCTCCAGTCAGTTCAGCTTCCACCTCAAAAAGGTGTTTTCGGATCAGTTATAGTCACAGGCACAGGGTGGTTGTAAAAACCTGTGTGTCTGCTTTAGCACCAAGAGGACCCTAAGTTGAGAGCTAGCAAGGCCACATCACTTATGCACAACACTCACCATCAACAACAATGGAAAGTATTGTAGCTTGAGCTTTGTGGGTCTTTGAGTAACTTTTAAAGCAGAATTTGATTGAGAGCTAAAAAATTCATGACTTTTAGGAGTCAAGACTCACGACAGATTAGTCTTTGTGCTGAACATATTCACAGAAAAGCAATTTATAGCAAACAGCGAGTAAACAATGGAACTTTAAAAATGCTAATTCAGTTTTACCAGCTCAGGTGCTGAAAGACTTCAGTCTGATTCATTAATCAATGTACCCTTATGTGAGGACCAGACACCAACCCTTTTGTCACTCGAGTCTCTATTAGGCAAAGAAAGTGTCTAGTCTGAAGCAGGAGCTAAAAAAACCCAGTAAACAGTTTTAAGGACAGCAAGCAGCCACAGTATCACTGATCTGAAAGCAAAACAAACAAACAAAAAAATAACTACCTAAAGTTGTTAAAGGACTGTGCTTTAGTTTAAGCCCAGTCTCAGATTCTCATTCTAAAAAAACACTGAATTCTGCAGGTTCCCTGTTACTACACTAATGAAAATAAACAGACAGGCTTTTCTAGAATAGTGTACAGAAGACAAACAGCTAAATAAGTTCTGTTCTTAAAGCTTCCCCAGATAACAATAAACCCCAAACCACAGGAAAGAATAACAAAATGCTAAAGAATTGATCAAATATTTTCTTGCTGTTTGCAACAGTTGAGTTTTTCTGTAGCTAAGATCATTTATCTCCATCAATTTAAAACATAAAAATATGCTCTACCTGCAGGGTTTCAAAGCGAACATTGTTTCCAATTGGGCTGTCGTCCATGTAGTATTCCTGATCAGGGTGCATGTACAGAAGGTACACAATCTTGTAGGATTCAACTGTGCGCTCCAAAAAGAAGACAAGAAGTGCACAGGCTCGGCAGACCTCCAGGTCATTGGGTAGGAGGCCGGCCACGGTTTTATAGATGAGGGTCTTTGTCAGGACGTCACAGGGAAGACAAAACCGCAGGGCGTTAGCGCAGAGCTCCACGCAGAACTGGATCCCCTCTTCACCCACCTAGTAAGATAAGGTACAGTTAAAATCTGAATTCTAATCCAATATTTATTTTAAAATGTTTTTAAAGATTATGTCTTACTTCTTGGAGTATGGCTCTGATGAATGGAAAAATTGATTTAACATTTGTGGCAGTAAGCATCAGCTGACGACACTCCTCCAGTAGAACCTGCTTAGATGTTTTCAACCGACCATGAAGATTCATCCACACACAGACAAGGTCACTATAAACAAAACAAATATTATTATAACAGCTTTTAATACTCATTCACAGAGAAAATACATTTGCTTTGACATTTTATGTGGAACTCTGGAATCACTGAAAGAGATTTATTAAAAAAATGACTCATTTCTAATAAATTTGGTTTGCTTACCACAGATAGTACATATCTCCTCTCTGGAGCTGCTGTGACAGGAAAGCCATGCTGAGGGCTAATAACAAATCGTCTGTTTCTTCATCCTCCAAGCTGCAGATCACGTCTACTGCGTCTTTACCATTAATGTCAGCCACCTGTAAACAGTCAATAAAAGTTAAAAATCAACAAAATACAGGACAGACTGACGCACAATCTGTTACAATCTCACTGATAAACAAAGCAGGATTTAACATTGTTACCTCTTTATACAAGCGATCATACTGTGATGTTTTGTGAAGCCATGAGAGGTAGACCTGGAGGAAGAACGAGTGTTGTCCTGCAACAGGATGCCGTACACAACTTTTAGCCAGGGACAAGGCCTCGTTGACACGTCCACAGGATAAAAGGTAAAGCACACGAAGCTCGAAGAACACCGGCAGCTCAGAGCTGATGCAACCATCCACTGAAGGAAGGCAGACAGATAAGCAACACAGATACGGCTTTAGTTTGATACTAGAACAACTAAACAGATTGAATTCAGTCAGTCTGTATTTGTACAAACGTGATCTTACCTTCATTCTGAGGTAAAATGGAATCACTAAGGATTGCCTGTAAGGCTGGATCAGACCAGGGACCCCCGCCCTGGACCAAACGCTCTGCATGAAGTAAGTGAACATTTTGAAACTTCCCTAGAACCGAATGACATTCCTGTAAGAGCAGAAAGACAAAACCAATTTATTCACAGAATAAAGAGTAAATAAATAACTTTTTACATGTTTTAAAGTCAATAATCGGTGATGGTTTGGGCCTCTTGTGATTTTTAAATGTCATCAGAATCCTGAATGTAGAATGAGTTGTTTTTTTTAACATTTTCCAACTGAATTATAAACTTAACACTCTAAAGTTCATAACTTGCATTAAACAGCTCTTTCTCTCTGCTTATTTTACATTTAACAATTCAAGGAAGAAAAGTTATGAACTTACTTGTCATTTCACTAAGGATTTGCATTCACAAGGGAAAATATGCAAAACATAAGAACAATCTTTCTCTCTAGCTGTTTACCAAAAAAGAAAACAAATAATAAGCAGCACCACGGTTGGTAGATTTTTTTAATAAAATTTACTTTCCAACTTCTGGCCCTATTCTGGAAAAGATTACAGTAAACTCAGTGTTTCTGCTCTGCTCAGAGACATCACGGTATCGGAGATATGACTGTAAAAAAGCTGAGTGTGTTTTTATGACAACCCTAGTGTGTTCTAAAAAACTCTAAATAATATATTGCTTTACATGATAACAGCTTTGACTGCTGGAGAGGAGCAGGAAGTTTGGAACATAGCAGATTCCTGATAAGTTACATTTCTTTGTGGGCTTGGTGCAGAATTCTCACCTGGAATGTAGCAGTGAATTTTTTCAGCGGCTCCTCGTTGAAATCCTTCTGGTCAAAGAACAGCAACAACTCAAAAATGCTCCTGTGACAAATTAAGGCATCAAATTCAGTTTTTTCAGTTTCAAACTTTAATCTGATTATTAACACAGACATCCAGTTTATATGTGTGTAAACCACTGACTTCTGTTACCTTTGAAGGTATTTTCCCATTTATGTTTTAATAAAGCAAACTATACAGATAACTGGCTTTAAATATTTTGCTGCCAAATGTTAACCTCTTAATTTTTATGAAGCACAATTATGCTGTCTGACATGAACACCAAGAAATAAAAGAGCAATTAAAAGAACTCAAAGATCATTTCTGTTACTATAAAGTGAAGAAAAAACAGAGACAGCAACAGTTTGTTCCAAACACTGGAATGGAGGTCTGTGTACTTACAAAGCCAGACTACTGATTGTGTGCTGCACATGATCACAGTTTGTTGTGAAGAAGGTTGAGGCTTGAGAAAAGCAGCAGAGAGATATTTCAAGGATCCTGAGCTGAGGAAGCGGTACCCGCCATCGAGAAGCATATTCCTGAACCAACTGCACAGAATGCAAACAAAACAAAGAGGTCAAAAACAAAACTACAAGGACAGTCATAAGTTCCTATCAGTGTTGACTAGGAATTTAGGAGCACTGGAATAGTTTCAGACTTTCATGTGCACTTATCGATACAAACGGATTGAATGAGCTGAAACACAAAAATATTCAGCTGCATTGTTTTAGGCTAAGTATTTTTTTCTGTTATGACAGATATTAAAATTGCTTTGTTACTAAATACCACTAAAGGAAAGCAGAATATTTAGAAGACAAACAGATGCGCTTCTAACAATTGATCAAAAAGCATCAATAATTTGCAGTTTATGGAGTAAAGACAATAATTTCTAGACAAAAAGCGGCAATAAATTTCACTGATTACCCCGACAGCACACACAAGGTGCACGGTGACTAGCTCAGACATCTGCGCTCAAATACACAATTTCCATCCAATGATCCCGATCAACATTCTGACTGGAGCAGTCGGGTCTGCAGCTTCTCCTTTACAGTCACTCGCTGCAGCACACAGTCATAAACAGAGGCAGCAGCCATTTTTAGAACCAAAATGGGGCCTTTAGTAATTCCTGTACTGAAACTCTGCTGATATTGACCTCTAATGTTCCAAGACAATGTAAATAAAAACAAAAAAAGTTAACAAGATTTCTCAGGATTTAATGAAATGAAAGACAGAAGATCATTACCAGATAAAGACCAGAACTGTTTTCAACAGCATTTTCAGTTAAGTATGACAGTTTGTTTCATTTCCTTTATTGTTCTTTTTTTCCCCTAGACGTCTGAATGATATAAATTCAACAGCCAAAAACAATAAATAAATAAATACACGCATCACACATGAAAAAAAGACTAAACACTGTTATCCTTTTTAACTCACACATTTTAATTACATCTAATAACACCATGTTCTCTTAAAGTTTAAGGCCACCTGAGTGCAGAATCATCCAGAAACCAGCTGTTTTACAGGCACTTGAAGCAACTATAAACAATCCCATCATGGACTTCTTTACACAACCAAAGACCTCTGATGACCTGCCATTCCTGGAAGGAATTTTATCAAGTCTAAATAAAAATAATGGCAGTCAAAGATGATTTAATAAAAATTTAGCTAAGTCCAATATGCTGCTTGTTAGGCTGAACACAGTCAGCAGATTCCAGCCAAAAGACTTATTTATTGAACAAATGGAACCTGAAAACCAAAGAAATGCTAACGTGGTCCTTTTCAGAGGAAACAAACCATTCTCATTTAATCTTTTTATAATCTTACTGTTATGAATACTCATGAGTCTGAGATATTTGGCACTTCAAACTTGGAACATCCACTACTTAGAAAATCAGTGATTACCTTGAATATTTCTTAACTTGTAAATAATCTCTCTTACAGAAGACATACAGACTTTATACTGTTTGAGAATAAACTACTGTCACTCCCCAGATGTGTTGAAGAAAATGCTTCTTTAGGATCAATTATATTTACTCTTTGGTTCTGTGTTTTCACTCTCACACACTCCTGAAGATTTCGGACCAAGAATGTGCCAGATTTGCTGCTTTCATAAAAAGGTCCCCACACTTACTGATAATCAGTTAATTAATACCTCTGATTACCACCAACTGGCTGCTTCTTTCCCTGTAAATTCCTAAATATAATTAATGTGCATTAGTTTTCCATATCTTTGTGCATAAGACTTTATTAATAAAACATAGACTCATCCTAAACTGTTACCTGTTTATTGAAGGGTGCATTTGACAAATATTGTTAGTATGTCCTAATAAGTCAAATCTTAAGATTTAAATAAGAGTATGTTTAATTGTAATCAAAACAGAAGGCCTCCTTTAAGTGATTATTAATGCAGCAATCCTGAGTTTTTTCTCAGAGGGAACAACTGAGGCAGAAAAATGTGTTGCACCTTTTAGTCCCGCACCTGTGTCCATGATACGATAGTAATGTTAGCCAGCGTTGGCTGTCATTGGTGCACTGGCGCCCCCTTTGTTACGATACAAACTTTATGGATAAGTTATATTTATATAATTTATATGTTTATTTAAGGTGGTTGCTGCTCCATAATTCATGTGTCTTTGCAGTGTTGTAAACAACTTGTAAACGCCGGTCAGGCTGCAGTTCTTCGGGATACATGCATGCACACTTGGTTGATTGACAGGTGTACTGTGTGGATATAGAAAACTATTGGCTAATGCTGGGTAGTGCTCAGTGAAAATTAAATGCTCCCTTACAGAACAGTGGGGGGCTTTGAGAAAAAAAAAAGGCATTTTTCCTACATTATATTACAGAACCGGGTCAGACTCCCTTTTATGGGATTTTAAAAAAATCATACATGACTCCTGAAAAGGGTAAAACTCTGGATTGCAGCTTTAACATATCATTTAGTTTTAGTTTTGATCTTACACTACCAGTTTTCACATTGTAGTAATTTTCTATTAGATCAATATTAATAGCTTGTGTGAAAATAAATAGAGCTTTGATTGTATGAGACTGACAACTCTCTCCGTGCAAAACAAAATACCAATAATATAAAATACCTTTCACTGCAAACGTACAAAGTTTTTAATTTTCTACCTTTAACATTAAAAATGACAGAACATGTCTATATTATTTATTTCTGATCCAATACCAAGTTCTACAGAACTTTAATGTATGTTTTATTCTTTTAACATTAAGAGAAA
Source organism: Pachypanchax playfairii (assembly GCA_006937955.1). Classification (NCBI taxonomy): domain Eukaryota; kingdom Metazoa; phylum Chordata; class Actinopteri; order Cyprinodontiformes; family Aplocheilidae; genus Pachypanchax; species Pachypanchax playfairii. The sequence goes on from SSNP01000105.1 coordinate 231,411, forward strand.
AAAAATCAGAATTTAATAATAATAATAATTTAATAAGACAACAACTATCCTGCATATTGTTGCCATAACTCAACTTGATATTAGAAACAATAAAAGTAATTTGATGAATTTGAATTTCACGCAAACAAATATTAAACTCAGCTAAATGTGTAAACCGTGTGGGATACGTGCTAACTGAAGTTCGGCTGTCACTTTGTTAAACACTCAATAAACAGCTAACTTGAGAGTATTTAGGCTAGCTAAGCAAATTAGCTGAAAGAACTAGCTGCTAGCTGAACGTTGAGCATTCTGTAAAGTTTAAACTAACTTAGTAACTTTTAATATAATCTGAATATTTGTGGGTTGTTTCTCATGCCGAGTCTTAAGATATGTGCAATGATATAGTGTTTTTAAAGTAGCTTAGCTCCGCTGCTAACACTAGCCGTTCTGGGGGAGGGGAGTCGGCTAACATTTCTGCTCTTATCTTCGACAACAAGCCTGGCAACGTCTTCGGCAATGGCTTCTTACCTCGCAAAAGTCGGAGCAGAACGGTTCGCTGTCGGTTCTGAGTTTGTCACCTGAGTAGCGGCTTAAAAGACTCTGTAATTGTATTTCTAGCCCCTCTGAGTCGCTCAAACTGCTCCCCTCCGCCATACTGACCGTCTAGCCCTGCTCGTAGCAGCTACCACACAACACAGACATCGCCATCCTTCACAGCGCTGATTGGCTGCCGCTAACGTTGAGAGGTGCGTTCCGTTTTTTACCACTGCACACCGATGTGGCGAAAGCAAAGGCGGTGTCATAAAAACGTTGTAATTTTAAACAATCTGGACAACAAACCGCCCGCATGGTGTTCCTTGAAAACAATTTCATACACCACAAAACACATGGCAGACACAAACAATACTGATTATCACAATTTGCGTTCACGTTCTGTAGAAATGTGGAAAAACTAATAATTATTGATCACTATTTATTTTAAAAGGTGCTTTAAATTCATATTAATAACCATGAACGTGATTTCAGTCGTATTTTTAATAATCTTTAAGCAAAAATTATAAATTAAGAGCGGATTCTCTATATAAATGTCTATGCAATAATTCTAAAAGTTATGTTCAGGTATATTTTGTTAAAAATCGATGCGTTTAGATTTCAAGATGTTTATCTTCAAATGGAGCCCAATTTGTTTTGGTTTCTGAAACCTAGTTATAAAGCAGATCACACGTCTGACTTTTTAAAACAATTAACGTCCTCAACGTGCTCTAACAGGAGAGAAAAATATATAAAATAAAACGTTTACTTATTCTTTGCTTCTATAAAAAAGCAAGATTTATAAATATCAATAAAAACAGCCAATGATTGTTTGGGAAAAACTGTATTCAAAAACATTCATATATAACCTTTATAAAAAATGCTGCTTAAGTTAAATGTTTTTACATGTATCCCAATAACACACCGAAAAAACATTATATTTAAGAGTTTCTCAGATCTTCTCTGGGCTTCTTGCATGATCTCATTGAACCTGGTTGATTGAATCAGATAAAAATGTCTAGTTTTGTACAAAATAAGCTACCACCTGCAGGTAAACATCATTCCAACAGGACAGCAAGTCTGAACACATTCAGGAATTTATCAAAGTAAAACTTCAATTAAAACGTTTCAACTAACTTTATGAATTGGAATCTGCAGTTTTAAAGCTTTTTACATTAAAATGATCACTTCACCCACATTTTTAAATAACAGAGCAAAATAAATATTTAAATGTTCCAAAACTTTCAGATGCTCTTCAAATATTATATGTTTTTAATTTTAACCAGGAAACTTGGGGGCAATCAGCAGGCTTTTGTTTTGGAAAGTTAAAATATAATTCAAAGTTAAAAGAAACAATGAAATGTTGTGTTTCAACTTTATTTAGTCATATACATTCATTCAAGAAAAAAAATGCTGCAATGCAAAACATTTCCTCCCAGACAAATCTAAGATTTTAGTTGAAACCTCTTTCACAGTTATGTCCCAGAAGCAGGGAATACAGCAATGCTAGCAACATGTGCTTATGTACAGCAACTGCTTTATTTTTATTATTCAGATGAATGTGGCTTTAAAATCTTTTTTTACTTTTGTAAAGGCCACATGTTTACAATCATGTGAATCATATTTACCACAGAGAAACACAAGCACAACAACAAAAGAAGCTGCCTTCTAATTACAAACATACAAAGGATTCATTTCCAACTCTAGACATGCGGACCATGATACTAACCTGCAGCACATAGAAGCCGAGATACCGAAGAGTTTTGTTTGTTGAAAATTAAGACTATAATTCAAACCAATAAACAAAAAAAAAAGATTTTAAACATTAGTATAGAAAATAAAACCTCAACCCAAAACTTAAAAAGTAAAAAAAAAAAAAAGCTCTCTTCAATACAAGTTAACCCTAAAATTGTCTGTGCTCATCTTTTAGGTTTAGGAAAAACAAAGCTGATCAGAGCTCGTCGGTGGACTCTGACATGGAGCGCTCTCTCCTCTCACGCCCAGTGACAAAGTTGAGCAGGTCAACAGCCGTCACCACGCCGAAAACCATCTGCTTCAGGATGGTAGAGCCATTCGTCAAGTCTGACAGGACAACATGAGAGAGAGAAACTGTCAAACTGAAAATTTAACCACATAAAGAGGAACAATTTAAAGTGACACAACAATTCCTTTAAAATGAGGAAAAATAATCCTGAAAAGACTTAGCAAAATTTCAATACTGTAATCCATGTGCGTTTAATTAAACAGACCCAAAACAAATAAAAAAAAAAACAGAAACAAACTTCAGAAAAAGCCAAACTGTGTTTGCTTTATTAGTCCACACTTCAAAAGGACAGTCAAGGTTGTCCAAACTATCACTGACATGTTCAGTCTGCTGCTGGACTTTGACAAAAGATCAATGGCAGACTGACTCACTGGACTTGACTAATGTTGTAACATGTGAGTTTGACTGAAGGGCAAGTTCATCTGTACGCCACTGAGAAACTCTGCACGTAAGCACTCAGTTAAAGCAAACTGTTTCAAATATGAGTCAATTCAATGGAGAAAATGACTTAAATAATCATGTGCAAATATGTCTGTGAATGTTGAACTTACACAGAATCTGTTCATGCACCACCAGAGCAAAGTGGTCGGTCTCTAGGATGCGAGATAACTTCCCCAAATTATCAGTCAGACGGATCTGTGAGTGAATTATTTTTAAGTGTTAGGAGAGACAGAAGTTAAAGAAACTGGTTAATACAACATAAAAGCTGGACTAACATATTAACAGGTAGATGTTATTTACTTAAAATGTTTTTAAAAAGTGAAGTTAAATCTGCCACAAGGTGGAGCTAATGAGTCAAAATTTTAAGTATGTTGCTTTTGTTTCTAACACCCCCCCAAAATCTTTGAGTATTTAATTTAGAAATACAATATCTAAATATACAATATGAGTAAACTTTAAAGCCACGCCATGCCCCTGAACTCTAATTGGTTGCTGCTGACAGCCAATCAGAATTAAAACGTGGCACCCAGTCAGATCATAAAGACAATAAACATATTCACAGGCAGTGGCGTCCACCTGCGTGTCTCACCTGTCTGAACTGCTTGTAGATGACTTTACTGACGGGGTCGGAGAGTTTGATCTTCCCTGCGAGAATCGATGACAACATGTTTCCTAAAGTCACCATTCCCACGATTACTCTGCACAAACAGATAAACACAGAGGTTGAAATTAACACCATATGATTTGCTTATTATATCAGTTCTCTAACAGGAACAAAAACACAGTTATTAGGAAGAGTCTCACCCTGCATCGTCCACCACAGGCGCCTGATCAAAACTCTTCTCTTTGAGGATTTTAATTGTCTGCTGACAGGTGACTGTGGGCAGGACGGTGAGAGGGGCCGACAGGTTTAAACTCTGCAGCTTCAGGTTCCACCACCTGCATAAAACCATCATTAAACAGATATATATATAAAAAAAAAAGAAACTTCTCTAGTAACATTATCAGTCAATAGATGTGAGTTATTTTGTGAACAAGTCCCACTGAACAGGTGAAACTTTCTAACCGCACGTACCAAGGCTTCTTCACCATGAGGTCCTCCTCCCTGAGGAACCCCTTCTGGAACATCCACTTGTCACTCAAGAACTTAGACCTGAAGGAGACAAATCACACGCTGGTCAGAGAATAAAAAACTAGAATGAGTTAAAAATCAAAAGCTGGTTGTTGCTTTTCTAATAATGAAAATAGTTCTGACATGTAGTTGCGGACAGAGTCTGGCAGGATGACAACACAGCGCTGACCCTCCTTCAGCTCTTTGGCCACGTTCACAGCTGCAGCCATGGCCGTTCCAGAACTTCCACCTGTTACAGAAAACATCCATTTTAACTGGCACAGAAATCTAAACTAATGTTCCCTGTGATAACTGGTGCCATTGTTACCACCACCAAGGATGTTTAGATTGTATAGGTTTGTTTATCTGCTTGTTAACAGCTTAATTTGAGAAGTCATAAACAGATATGAACAAACTGGAGCATAAAAATTAATCGATTAGATTTTTAAAAATGAGCTGTAAAACTGTGATTTTAGAAATATTGTTTTTCATGATGAACTATTAACATATAATAATTTCAAAGTTATTCCAAATGCTTGTTGTAGGTTTTCATCAGTAAATGTAGGATGATCATTTTTAGTGTAAATCACATTATGGCTGTAATGAGCTGTGTAGCTGAGCTCTGTACTCTTCAAGTGTTTTCTAGTTGCAATTTATAGTGAAAACACTAGAATCAAGAACTGGCAGATTTATTTGGACAGTCTTGAAGCAAGTTTACAGGATTTTGTATTTCCATTAAGTTTCAACAACCCTTATTTTTCTTATCCACCTCTAAAGCAACAACAGTGGTAGATATTTTGACTCTGAGCAGAGCTTTTCTGGGACAGCGTGACATTAACAAACCAGAACAATGTTAATCGTGTCACATCAGTTTCAGCTTCTACACCATAAACATGAAAACTCACCGCACAGCAAGCCTTCGTCTCTGATCAGCATACGAGACATGTTGAAGGACTCTTCATCGTTGGATTTGTACCAAGTATCAACAACCTGGAAAGTTAAATAAAAATAAATGAAATGTGTGTCGGGCTGAATGACCCAATGAACAGAGGTAAAAAGCTACAGGAACTCACAGATCTGTCGAGCACGGTGGGGATGAAGTCATATCCGATTCCTTCCACCTCGTACTGAGTCTTATCGGTTTTATTGAGCTCATCAGGTTCAGCCAAGATGGAACCTTCAGGGTCAACACCAACAATCTGCACAAAATGTTCTGTTTATTACCAATATGTAACAGAGCTAAGGTAAAAAAACTATTATGAGTCAATCAGAAAGTTATTTACTTTGACATTTGGGCATCTTTCCTTGAGTTTGCGTGCAATTCCTGTAATTGTCCCTCCTGTGCCTGCACCTGCAACCAGCATGTCCACTTTACCTGTTCAGAAAAAAAATCCAGCATATAATTATAAACTATTTAAAATGAAATTATGGACTTTTATTTGTGACTGAACAGAAACAGCAGTGAATTCTGGATGATAGTGACAGAGTTGATGTTCGTACCATTGCACTGTTCCAGGATCTCCTCAGCCGTTGTGTCGTAGTGAGCCAGAGGATTGCTCGGGTTACGGTACTGGTCTAAGATGTGAGAGTTGGGGATCTCATTCTTGAGACGCCAGGCCACGCCCACATGAGACTCAGGTGAATCAAAACGAGCGTTGGTGGGTGTACGAACAATTTCTGCACCCAGAGCTCTCAAGACATCCACCTGCAGAGAAAAGCACAGCAATGATGAACCATGGTGACCATAAAATGCTAATGAAATTTCAGAATATTTAAATTTTAAGAAGAAAAAAATATCTGGATTAAACTTTAAAGAGCCAGTGTGCAGATTGTAGTGCCATCTAGTGGCATGATTGCAACAAACTAAATGGTAGCGTAAAGCTTAATGAACTAAAAGCTTAAGAAATACAGTTAGAATGCCTTTAAATATGAGAATATTTATAATTAAAAATATTCTGGTTGGAAGAATCTTAAAATTTTTTACAGTTTTACAAGAGAAAATACAAACACAAAGAACTCACCTTCTCCATGCTCATTTTCTCCGGCATGACAATGATGCAACGGTAACCTTTCACAGCTGCAGCCAGAGCCAATCCGATACCTGAACACACACAAACAGGTTTTACAAACCTGATACACTCAGACACGTCACATCACCATCATACCTTTAAAAAGATTTCAACACGGGAAGACGTCAGAACAAACACATGTTGAGGGTTACCGGTGTTTCCAGAGGTGGGCTCTATAATCGTGTCTCCAGGCTTCAGGAGTCCAGCTCTCTCAGCATCTTCAATCATCCGCAGGCTGATCCGGTCCTTAACGCTGCCTCCAGCGTTGAAGAACTCACACTTGGCCACTACACAGACATAAAAACTGTTCAAATATATCTGTAAAAGTTGCAGTAAGACAACAATCCTACAACCTGCTAAAAACACACGCCTCCCCTCCAGTGTTTCCTGTATCAGGTGTCTGTTTCATGCTTGAAGGATGACTGACTCACATATTTCACATTTGAGTCCAAACACTTTGGGGATCTTGTTGATTTGTACCATGGGAGTGTCACCGATCCTGTGCAGGATGTTTGGTAGGATGATGGGAGGGTTGTCCCTGGGAGGAGCAAACATTAACAAGGTTTAAGGTTTGTGAAAAGGAAAACAACGGGGAGGGTTTAATTGGACTCAAACATGTTTGCATACGTTAGAAAGGTGAAACTTGTTTCTGCTTGTTTCTCTGGTTTGTATAAAGTGTGACTCACATCTGAATCATTCAAACTGGTTTAAATGAACTAAACAAAAGTCTGTATGAGGTTTACCTTTATCGTTTGACTGCTAATGTGAAAACCTGAACATTAAATTACCTTGGAATCTGCATATGAGGGGAGTCGGCTTTTGAGGCTCCCAGGCTCCATGTGCAGCGGCTGGGGAGGTCTGGCCGGATCCATTTCCTCTCAGGAGCTGCTGTCTTTGTGTTGATCTGAATGCTTTTGCTCGGGCCTTCGTGACCCTCCATCACAGCCAAGTTTTCAACTCCTTTGGCTGGAAACGAGCCGTCCTGGAGCTTGGCGTCGCCGTTGGCGTGGCTGAGCAGCTTGCCAGCATGCGGGCAAACGGGGATTTTGACGGAAGTATCTTTGGACGAAGGAACAGACGGCATGGCTCACACTGGAGACATACAAGAAGCAAGATTACATAACAGAACCATACTTTATCTTATTGATAAGAACATGTTGATATCATTATGTCAACAAACAGGGTTTAAAAGAAAGAGTTCTTTCTTTAGAGGGTTATCAAGTCAGGCTGATTTATCTTTGAGATTATTTGCAGCTTATTCACGTAAAGATTTTTAATAAAACTCATTTTTTCTGCTCATATACCAGCACATCTGTAAGCTTCTCCAATGGGATATCTGATTGTTTGAACACACCAAAATAATTTCATTTCATTCGAGAATCTGAAAAAACATTCAACAGGTTGCAGATAATTCTGGAATAAACTTAAGCAGAAGTTATTTTAATGGTTGTTTAGAAGCATCTGTCTTCATCTGCAGAGTTTATAGACAGAATTCCCACAAAGAAAGTTAGTCTGTGAAAAAGAATTGATCAAAAACACACAAATCTTTTCACCTGTTAGTATTTTCATATTTGAGACCCTCTCAGTCATCTAACTCAGCTGAATTTTCTTTCTTTCGTAGCTGGATGAAAAAGTAACACAAAACAAACACTGAAACTTCCGATAAATGTTCAAATATCGACATAAACCAGCTGAACACAGACTCATTTCCTCCTATTCATGCTGAGTCATGTTTACATTGCCAAAAAAAAAAAAAAACAGGTGGGGAACTTCATCTTGCTTTGACACCAGTTGTTACCAAGTTCTCCCACATAATTTATTTATTTCAAGTGTTTATCAGCGGTTGTTTCACTCTGTCATGGTGAGAAAACAGAACTGAGAGCAGGAGAAAGGTTGTCTGATCAAGCTTTAGTTCATATTGCATCAGTCGTTTTACAGAAAAAAGGGAACAATCGGTTTTCTTAAGACGTTAATGAGCTTTACACTTTCTAAGTTTTACAGTTCATTAAGTTCAAACTACAGATTGATGAATTCAGCACAAATCTTTCTTTAACTTTATGTTTTATATTGTGGATGTTGTGACTACTAAAGTGACTGATATCAGTAATAAATGCTGTAAAGGTTTATAGCTCAATATTAAAGATTATCTTTGAGTTGAACGATGAGGTTGGGAGTGAAGCTTTATTACAGGTTACTGCAGGTTATTTAATTTAATAAAGTGCATGATTAACGATAATTACTTACTTATTATGTTCTCTCAACTACATCATTTCCAGTTATTTCACTGTATTTACCAAGAAAACTGAGTTTTTAAGCTTCTTTACTTCACAGTGCTGCGTTTTTGGGGGTTCGTTAGCTGCAATATGCAATTCTGCCACTAGAAGGCGCTACATAAGCCGCTGGTCAAGCCCTGGTCATTTCTAGGTATACTGCAAAATTCGCAGATTTACCTTGAACTGTTTAAACAGCATTGTGCAAGCTCGTTTTGGCAAAAGCTCGACTGCAACGATGTCCATTTACATCCAGCAGTTTCCTCCGTATCTCAGCTACAACTGCAGCACATGAACCTTCACTAATGTGCAGGATACACATCGGGGCCAGCTGTCAAGGTTGAGGCCCCTCTTTGACCCCAACATGAGTCCAAATAATGTTCACACACCGAACTGGCTTCATCTTCTTAAGCAAACAGCTTTGAATGGGACAAAAAACAGCCACCAAGATCCTTTCTGGACCATCAAACAGTCATCCAGCAAACCTGAATTCAATCATTCAAACTAGTTTTTGGGGGATTTTCTTTTGAAATACAATAAAACATTTGATTTCGACCTGTTGTCAGAATATAAAAGAATCAGACTAGTGTTAAGTCCTCTTTCCTGTCTAGATAACCACTCAGACCACATCTGATTAAAGTTACACCAACTGATACTTCTGCTGCAGCCGCTGTGGTAAATGTGGGAGAGTCTGTGGTATGTCGTGGCCTTACAGAGTTCAACAAGGTAACCCGACCCCTGTGAGACCAGCCTGCAGGGTGAGAAACAGCAGAAAGAAGATTTACCCAGAAAGAAAAAAAGTTTATTTTCTGTTTAAGAAGCCAACAGTCTAATCCACATTTAACCACAAAGATGAAGGGAAATAATCACCTGATCAGTCTGGCAACATTAAACCCAATCTAAAGAAAAATCCCTAATCAGATCTGGTTTTTAATCTGCTTAATCACCTTCGGTATGCTGACTAGTTACTGTGGAGGAGATCTTTAGGACTTGGAGGGTTTTAAAGTGGCTCAAGTAGCCAGATGAACCTTCTGCCAGCAACCAGAGTCAGTTTTCCACCAGCAGGAGAGGAGCATGCTTTATCTGTCTTCACTCAGCCATAACAAACAGTTGGCAAAATGTGACCAGAAAGAATGCAGGCCTCAGAAAGTCAATGTAATAAAACCTGTGAAACATAAACCCCAGCATCAAACATGTTCAAGAGCCCAAAATGTGATGAATACCTCCAGATTCTCTATATGCACAAATTATAAACACTTGAACAATGAACTGGTTAACTTGCTGTTGTATATTTTCTTCTTTAAAAGAAGAAAGAAAATCTTTTGATTTGATTTTTATAAGATTTCCGATGTGAAATATTTTGCTTCTTCAGACTCGACAACTTCTGGGATGGATTTGATTATAAACTGGGTCTCTGATGTTGTACAGAATAAAGACAAAAGAAGACAATAAATAAAGTCCTAACAGATAACTCTTGACTTAAAACAAGTATGTGAAGCTATTAAATTACTTTTTTTTTGACGTGATGAATTGAGAAACAAGATAAATTTAATTTGTACTATTTTGAATTTATGACAAGCTACCACCTGGTTTAAAGCGATGAATTAATTTAATTAACTGTTTCGCATGTAATGACAATAGGAAAGGACGTCACGACTTTGCAAAGTAAAAGAAGAACAAGCCAGATGAAGATTTAAATGATAATATAAAGTAAAAATCATGAAACAACACCATGTATATGAAATAGGATATGTTGTCCGTTTTGTAACATCCTAACAAAAATCTGAACGACGCAGTGATATTGCATCAGCTCACCATCCTTTCATGTTTTAGAGAACCAATCCCCAAAAAACACGTAATAAATCACCGTTCTGATGTCTTTCTCTCTATTGGTTATTCTTATTCACTCACCTGCGGGTTTAAACGCTTCTAAAAACGTGTAAAACGTTCCGGTCCAGGAGTTGAAAGCAGATACCGCTGCAGACTGAAGCGCTTCCGGACGAGCTAGAGGTTTTTGAAGGACCGAACTCAGCACGTGCGCCACACGTAGAGGACGTACCTAAAAGGGCGACGCTATTGGTTGCAGCGGGGGCGTCTGTTTAGAAGGTTCGACCAATCAGAGAAGAGATTTCTCAATAAGGTTTTGGGAAAACGCCGAGTTGAAGTTTTCCGCGCCAGCTGTTTACCTTTTATTGACCTAACATGCACCGCACGGACTTTGGCTCAGGTGACATCTTGAGAACTTCTCATGAGTTCTTTTTAAATGTCAAAGTGTTTGTTGCCACTTTTAAGGTGATGGCCAAAAAACATTAAAACTTAATTTATTAATAATGTAAGTAAGTAGATACTAAACTACATGTACTTCCATCAACCAACATCTACTGCATGGAAGGAGTAAGAAACATTCGAGCCACACTAAAAGCCACCACCTGTTCTGTCAGGAATCAAACATCTAACCTGTGACCAGATTGGAGCTCCAACAAAATGACTTGAAATCTTCAAGCTCTTGACTTTTACAAAATATGCTAGAAAACCTTCTCAGATGAGCTGAAGCGAGAATGCACTTATTTATAGCTTGACAAAAGTCCAAAGTGGGCGTGGCGTTCAAATCTAATGATGTACATCAATGAATTTAAACATGTCGAAAAAATTTAAATAACTTCAAACTACCTGGATCTTTGGAACAAGCTATGGATTTAAGAGACGAACATCTGAGCAAAGATATTAAAAAAAGTACTTCAAAATGTAAAAATCGGGAAATGAAGATCAAAAATGTCCATTTTGTCTCTAAATGTCAGTTTATCCTGCAGACATTTTCTTTTATCTGTAAAGTATTTGTTTTTAGTTCTGTTGACCTTACTGTGGGTTTCTGAGCTCTTGGAGATTAATCAGTGTATAATTTAATTGTTTTATAATTCCACATGAATATTTTACATTTGTTTTTCACCTTGTAACTCAGTGCACATATATATTGTTTTTGGGGCTTGATAGGTTCTTAAACTGTTTCTGAATCATTTTTCATAACTGAATCAGAAAAACCCAACGTTTCATGTTATTTCAAAAAAACTGAGTTATTATTGTTTGCATTAAGATGTTTACTGAATTTCACATTTAAGGCCATAAAGACTCATGTAATCCTACACTTCCAGGAAAATTTAAAATGCATAAAATTCCATTATTTTACAAAGATGTACATCTTCAAAATAAAACACAGCTGATATAAATTATAAGATGCTTGATCAAACAGATCAAATTATTGAAAAATATGTTTATCCTGCTTGTTGTTTTTTTTTTTTAAATAACAGATTTCTCATGTAAATAATGTGCCAGTGCAGTTACAAATCTGTTTTATTGAGAAAGCAACACAAGCTTGTCTTTAAAAAAAGGAAATAAAAGAAGAAAACAGTTCCAAAAATTCACAAAAAAGAAAATAACTTTGTTATCACTGCTGGAGTTCGGAGGGAGGGATTCAATGGGTCATTCTTGGCTTCTTTTAGAATCTCCCTGGGCGCTCTCGGTCCCTAGACTTCCTGCGCTCGCGGTCACGTCGTCGATCCTTGGACCGGGAGCGTCGTTCTCTGGATCGGGAGCGAGAGCGGTGCCTGGTGGTGAACACCAAGATATTTATTTCTAAATTTGAAGAGAATCACATTGTTTCTTTTTTGAAAAACAAATAAAATAAAATCTCTGTACCTTTTCCTGCGTCGGCCGTAAAGTTCTCTCCGAAGTTCCCGTGAAATTGGTTTCAGATGCATGAAGTTGCAGAAGCCACCTCGGGTGCACTCTCTGTGACAAAAGAACACAAAGGGTTAACATGACCAGCCTTTCACTAGATGGAGCCCTGCCATAAACAGTTAGCTTGTAGTTACACATCTCACTTCACAGGCAGGAAATCTAACCACCAAACACAAAAACAAGAATCAATGGAAAAACACTGAAGGCTTCAGAACTTATCTTTGTTTAAAATGAAAACAACCGTTTACACAGTGTCCGTGCAGCTGGTTCAGTTTCTTATGGGTGTTTATGTTCTAACACATCAGATCTGATTTAATCTACAGAAGTCTTTAAAGTCCTGGAGGGTTTCAGCCTGCTGCATTCTGTGGTCAGATGGTAAACTAGTCTCAGGTCAGGGGTGAACAGAGAGGCTTTGTTATGGCTTCAGACGAGACTTCTTCCCACCTGATCTCTCTGCAGTCAACAGTTTTCTTCACATACCAGACTAATAAACATAAAGTGGATTTACCACTATATAAAAAAAGATTTGATCTTTTATTTTTACTGTTTTATATGTAATAAAGTTGTTTAAATGAGTTATATTACAACCTAATTATAGAAGTAAAGTGCATGTCAACTAAACTAATTGTAAAAAGTTATAAAGTAACATATTTGGTGCAGGCTGCAGAAAACCATCTAACTGATCTACCATTGTGTTTATGGCTTCAGACTAAAAATAAATAAATAAATAAAATTCATGTGAAGTAACAATGTTTCTTCTCATTGTCCTTGGAGAGTTGGTCCAGACAGTAACATCAAACTGATACCTACGAGCCTGTTTGTTATGGCTAAAAACTCAAAGTCTGGAGAAGAATTTGTACTTTATTTGATCAGGAAACAGGAGAAAAGTCTTTGGTTAGTTCAAAGTTTCTGAACAACACTGGCTTTTCATATGTTATCAGATCTACAGGTTTGAACCACTGATGACTGTGTGAGTGTGTGTGAACTTCATCATCCACCCAAACCCAGTTATTACTGAGAGAAATACACCTCCACGTCACCCCTGTAACAATGACTCGGGTCTCAGGTCAGATAAAAGCTCCAATTAGTGATAAATTTTTAACATGCAGCAAGAAATTTAGCCATCCTCAAACTGATGCTGAACTCGTCAGCAGCTCAGCTTGTATTTGAACAAGCTTCAGGAGGAATTACACTGAACTATTTTCGGACAGTTTTGCATCATAAATTGCAACATATAAACAACTACATTTATGAGAACGTGCAAAAGTTCTTTTTGCAATTTGGTCACAAAGTGTGTTGATTTGTTGACAGTTTGTTCTTGTTTTTGCAGTTTTGTCTGGTTCAGACAATCCGATTCTCTTCTTGTCTCTAATTAGACATAGACGCTCGTCTAATCAAGTCGTCTCACATTTCTGACTCTCAGAAACAAAACTAAGAAGATCTTCGGTCGCCTGCACCGACTATGCAACAAGTTTCAAAACTCCATGACCCGACAGCGCAGCCCTACACGTCGTTTTCAGCTCCATGAATAGTTCTACTTCCACACCTTTCCCTCTGATACTCACCCCATTTCATACTGGCGGCAGCACGCCTCTCTGAAGTCAGTAACAGGGGAGAGTTCTGCGTGGATGGGTTGGGCGTTGAACCAACGGTTGTTCAGGTCCATAACTGCTTTTTCTGCATCCTCCTCACGACGAAACTACACACAAAAACACATTAAATACTGCAAGTAAAAGATGATACACGATGTTTGTTTCTAAAGTGTGAATGAGTTTCAAAGTGTAGTTTAAAATCCAAGTCTCAGTCCAGATGTTTGACGCACCTTTACATAAACATTTCCAACAAGATGGTCACCTAAGTTATCACACACGTTCATCTCCTCCACCTCTCCGTACTTCTCCTCCATCTCTGTGAACACTTCCTGAGGAGATATATAGAGAGAATCCAACATAGTTAAAACAGTTGATGGACATTTAATATCTGTGTTTTTATGATTATTATACAGAATGACCTTAGCTCTATTTCTAATAGAGCTGCCACGATTAGTCACGATTACGTCGACAAACAAAATAGCCGACAATAAATTTAATAATCGACTTAATCGTTTATTCGATGAATCATTGTTTTTTTTTGTTGTTTTTTATCCCACTGCTTTCCGTCTTTCTGCTCAATGCATTAAAAGCATGTCGTCTTGTTAGCTGCTAACATTAGCAGGGAGTTGCTTGTATTTACATGTTAAAAGGTGTGTTGAGGGTGGCGAGCGGTGAATAGAGCGTCTTGTCTTCTTATAGTGCACTTCTTTATTGAATGTCTAATACGAGCATCTCTCCACTCTGAAAGAACCGAACGACTTCAGAACCTTTTTTTCTCTCCGATGCGTGGAATACCATAATGCAGGACATAGAAACGCACTCCAATATTAAAATTACCATAACGCACTGAGTAAGAGTGCACTTCAATATTCACACTTAATATTACAGCTGTAGCAATGGCAATTTCATTATCATAAGCAAACATATGCCATGTATTTGCTCTAACTGTACAAATGCTAATGATTTATTGTATACTGCTATGTTACAGTAGCTACGTTTATATGGACACATTTAATCGGAATAAACGCCCTATTGGAAAAAAAAGACGTCATGTAAACATGTCAATCAGAATGTTTTGATCCGATGCAGCCTGATCAGAATGAAATTTACTTCCGATCGAGAGGGGTGGTTTTGTCCGATCTTCATTCGGATAGACGTGCATGTACACACCCATTCGGAAAGAAAGGGTGAAAAAAGCCCACTGCGCATGCGTACAACTTCAGCGTGACGTCTTTCCGCTTTCGCAGACCCAAGTAGAAAACATAGCGGGAAGTAAACAGAAGTGGTCTGCTGGTGCAGTCATCCTGTCATCCTGCTCTCCTCTCCTGTGGCGGAGGAGCAGTAGCAATATGTATTCAGTCTC
The DNA here is from genome assembly GCA_006937955.1 of Pachypanchax playfairii. Taxonomy (NCBI): domain Eukaryota; kingdom Metazoa; phylum Chordata; class Actinopteri; order Cyprinodontiformes; family Aplocheilidae; genus Pachypanchax; species Pachypanchax playfairii. Next base: position 246,546 of record SSNP01000105.1, read on the forward strand.
TAGCTTGGTTAATGCGACCAGTAAAAACCCAAACATAAAGGTAATCACCCGCAGAAGGTCCATATTGGGGAAAACGTGAGTCAGCTCGAGCACACGATGGGGCGGGAAAGACGTGCAGAAAGGACGGAGTTTGTTTACTTTTTTTTCTTCCCCCGGAAAGACAACTCGCTGTGTGCATGCTCAACTCATTTAACCTGATTGAGTGCTTGGTGCATGTGTACTCATGGCATGATCAGATCATTTCAGTTAGTGTCCATGTAAACAGGGATTTGGGAATTCAGATCGACCAAGATTTTAATCAGATTGGGGAAATTTGGCGCATGTAAACGTAGCTGTTGTTAAAAAAAGTGTATGGGTACATTAGTACAGCTGCACTATAGTACATCGTGCAATAAGCTAGACTTTACGCATGGTACGGTTAGTCGACTAATCGCCAAAAAAACAGATGAGTAGTCGACTACTAAAATAATTGTTTGTGACAGCCCTAATTTCTAAATGTACAAAATTAAAGAAAAAATCCTAAAATTTTCCGTTTTATCAACTTTGGCTTCTAAAGCAACAAACAATTCTTACATCAGAACAAACTGGATGCATTTTGACAGCAACATGTTTCTTTTTCTCACTCAAGCACTGCGTAAAAGGCAAACAACAATACTATGACGTCACACTGTCACACAGAATGTATCACAAAAGGTCACTCACCTCGAAGAACTCATCATAATGTTCCTGCATTTCCACATCACTGACTGCACCTACAAAACGCCAAAAGAGAGACAGTCAAGGACAAGTTTGTTAGGAGTTTTAGAATAATAAGGCAACAGTAAGAACACAACATGTTGCTGTTTTGACCCACAAACGTTTTAATGTAAGGATTCTGACAATCTGAAACTACATTTCACAGAAGCAAAGACTCAAAACTAGAGTTTAACACTCCAAGTTTTCAACTAGTTTTAGGTGATTTAACTTTAAAACATTTTTTGGCAAATGTCTGAACTTCTTTGCAAAACAGTTGAAACAACTGTCATAGCATAGAAGCAATGATCATGAGCTTTTATTTGCATGATTTGGCCGAAGAAAAAAAAAACATGCAAAATAGCATGAGGCCAGTTTTTCTAACACAAGGGAATCCTGTGACAGCTCATGTTTCCAGATTTATTTAGGTTGGTGTAATAAAATGAATTAGGTGCAGTCGGTGCTGGAGGGTCCTGCAGATAAAGATAGAACTTACAGTGTAAACCATCAGCAGACTGGGCAGTTTGGAAGGTTATGAAGGTAAATGTTCAAGAGGGAAATGGTCTGAAATACAAAACACAAGCTTCTGTGATAAAAATCAAACCAAATACAGAGCTGGGGAGGGAAAAATGTCATTAGATATTTGCTGTTTGTAAAGTTCCATCTGATTAGATGAGAAATGAAGCTGCAGTGCAAGAACAACCTGCATTTGTTGGAGCAGAAACAAGGTTAAACCCCCGTTGCTTTGTTTTTAGTACAAAATGTTCTTGGTAAACTGGTAAAAGTGAAAAATATTAAATTATTTAGTACAAACATGGGCAAAGTGGCTCTCGTCGGTTTTCTTCAAGTAAGATTTAAACCAAATTAAAAACTTTTATTGTCTTTGTTGAAAGATTTAATTTTAAAATGCTGAAAACCTTTAGATCCAACAAAACACCTACCTGTATGAGGGTGTCAGTTTCAGCTCTATTAGACTGAGCGCAACATATTTACTGTACACACTCTGTGAGTCCAAGTATTTCAATCTAATCAGCACTTTCTGGAAGAAGCGTTTGCTCTGTGATTCTTGTTTACTGTGCTGTGTGTCACATTAAGGCTCAGTTACTAGCAGATGTTTGTGTTTGTATGGTGTTAAATCATAAACAATAAATAATATTTGGATTTCAGAGAGCTACCTGGACTGATGAAGTAGCTTAGAGGAGATTTGTTAAATATTTTTTCAACTTACAGCGAGATGCGTCAGCCGTTTGAGCGCTGTTCTGAGGGTTGCGGTAGATGTTCTGAATCAAGATGGTCTGCAGGGCACAGAAACATCTGGTCAAACAGGACTGACAGCACTAGTTTATCACCATTTCAGGTGAAAAAGGTCCCCAAAAAGGCTGAATAATAATATGATCTACAGTATGAGAGTGTGCATGTGTTGTGAACAGGAAACACTAAGTAGCTATAAGTGTCACTAAATTGTCATGAATAAACACTTCAGAAAACTGAGCAAAACCTGCCTGACAGGACTGTTTTGGTAAATAATAACCAATAAGATAAAATAGATATAAATGAATCCAAAATGTTTCTGAAAATCATGTGAGCGGAACACTACATACCCTCAACTATTAGTTTCTAGTCAGAGGTTAATCAAACAGGATGGTGTCTGAGATATTATACTGCTGATGTGTGTGTGACACATGTACCTTAAATCAGGGGGCATAAAAACATTTGGTCTGTTGCATCTAAGGTCAGTGATTCAGAACAAATCAAAAGTAATAAAACTATGTATTTTTGGAGAAAAATTCACCTGGCTGAAGGTCGGTTTGTTGTGCAATCTCGAGCAGCGGTCTCCATGTCTACAAGCTCCAATTTTGAAATAGAACGAACAATTAACCCTGAAAAAGAAAAATCAGTTATTCCATGAACATTAAATCATGTATAAAATGTTGCTAAATTAAATCCTTTAAGTGGCTAATTATATATTGTTCACAATTGAATGACTAATAATTTTGGTCAGACAACATTCTCTACAGCACAAGGTTGCAAAACAAACAAAGAATTTGGTTCCGGTTCACTTTTTGACTTGTACCTTCTACTTGCAGAGTGATTCAAAGTTACAAAATTTGAAGATTTAGATGAATGAAAAGGGCTTAAAAAATAATGCTGCCAAATCTTAATATTAAAACAGATATTCCATGAACTTCGTCTAAAATAAATTATAATCACATGGTAGCTAAAAATGTATTACTATCTTGTTTCCAATCTAATAAAAATTGCATGCGAAGTTTATTCGTTTAACAACCGTTTTGCTGAGCAAAAAAATATTTTTATTTGGACCTTTTATAATATCTACATAAATAAAAGGTAGAATACGCTGCTTTTAACAGTAAAAATTAGATACAAATTTGCTTCTCTCTGGTGAAACTAAACCACAGTCAGTGAGTGAGTTCAGTGATTGATAACAAGATGATCAGGTTCCACGTTAGCAGCTTTTAAATCCTCTCAAAAACACACGTAAGGATAAATAACACATAAAACCGATAGACATGTCAAATAACAAGAGTTTAGAAAATGTTTACCACAATTAAACAGCAGCTTTACGTAAACAAACAAGACTTCATGAGTTTCATTCAATCATACGATAGCTGACCGTTAGCTTCATGGTGCTAATTTAAGCTTTACTGGGACTTTCTAAAGAGCTGCAAGAACAAAGTAATAACTGTTCATGATTAATAAAAGTAGCTATAAAAGATCTTGGTACGAAAGTCACATTTGAAACGACATAATGAATATAATTAAAATACAACTGACTTGTCTTTCTCTGTGCCGAAAATGGATGCCAGATACTCCGCCATTTTCGCCCCGTCTTAGACGTTTGCATGTACGTCATTACGTAAAGACGGCGGGACGCTTACGCTGCGGTGCTTACAATGATGGCCTGCAGTTAACCTGATCAACCACAGAGAGACGCTGTTGTAAAAACAAAAAAGAAGCTATTTACACATTATTTTACATGAGCCTTGTTTAGGGGGGGGGGCAGGGTTTTCCCATGTTTGGCTGAACAAAACAAAGTAAAAAGTGGAAATTCGCTAGTTTCTTATAAAAATTGATTGCCAGTGCCTCTGAGTCACTGGCAGAGGCAAATATACCATGAAATATGCAGTCAGAAATGCTTCAAAAATCGCCTCCGGCCATCTGTAAGTTGTTGACCCCCGGCCGCTGGTGCTTCGGCCCTTCGGGCCTCGCATTGACCCCCCCATTATATCACATCAAACAAGGCCCTTGTTATTTTATATCAACTATTCAGTTTCACATATTTTAAAACTCTGGGGTTCCTTTTCATGCAGTTTTTTACAGTAAAATATCAAGTTAATGCACATGTGGTTTCAGGGAGAAGTGCTTGCTTTTGAGTACAAAAGAGGAAACAACCCTTTGTGGAAAGGTTTGAAACAATTTCCAACTTTGATTTTCATAAAGAACTTTGTAAAACCATACATATTAAGCTAGTAAAAATAGCCAGAAACCCAAAATATAGTACAAATCAACCCAATTATAACTTGCTTAAAGTTACTGGAGACTAATTTTACACAAAGCTGTATTTATAATTTAACAAGCACCTGACTGCTATTATTAGTAGATTGCCCTTAATTTTTTTACCCAAATGTGTAGGCCACTAGTTAGAACAATAAGAAGATGCAATTATAAATTAGTTACTTTAGAAGAGTCAAAGTCAGGTCAAGCTCTCAAAAAACAGCATTCAGCAATTTTCATAAAATATAAACATAACCTAAGAACTTCTCAGTAATTCATCCTTTTCACTAAACAGTAACTCAACAATAGTCAGAGGCTTCATCAGATCCGCTGCAGCCCAGACCACTACAGGAGATCCTTCCTGTCCACAGCTGGAACTTTCCACAATGGATCTTTGAAGAAATGCTGAATTACCACAACATCTAATCTCCCTTTGGGGATTAATAAAGCCTGATTGAATCTGAATTAGCACAAAGCTGATTCCCGTACAGATAAGGAGTAGCTAACATGCTGATGGTGCTTATAAATAAAAACCACAGTCAAACCCATCAGCAGAGTGGGCACTAAAGCCAGTCAAGAGGCCGCAGTATCCTTTATCTCTTCTTCAGAACACTTCAAGTTCTCCACTGAAACCACAGTGTTCTGCACAAGGTCGAACAAATCTGCAGGAGGTGCACAGGGTGAAGATTAAAGCCTAAGAGAGAGAGAAGAGGAAGTCAGCTTGAAGATAGAAAACCACAGACACTGTCAAGAAATGATGAAGGCGGCGTCAAGACGCACAGAATGAAAGAAGCCTCAGAAATGACACGAGTGTGTGAAACAGGGAGATTTCAGTACAGCACAAGATGTTTGTGGTAGAAGGATAATGTGGGAAACCCCTGTTTTGAGTCGTTTTACTGAATTTGACCAGCAAAATCTGCTAAAGTGAGACCACCTACTGAATCGCCTCCATGGCTGTAATCCCCCTGCTTTTAAAGGGGAAGTGATACTGTACTTTAAAAGGTGTGTGAGTCGATGCCAGAAAGAGGAAGCAGCCTGTTGGTATGATTCCGTAATTTTTCTGTTTAACAAATAAAGATGTGCTTGTTGGAGTACTTCTCACTTGAGTTATCTGTGACTGGATGATGATGAGAAGCATCATGAAACGTTATTCCTGCTGGATCGCTCCAAATTTGTCCTTCTTGGCGATGATGTTTCTCACCTTAAAAGCTGACAGTAAGTAAAACTTTTCCTTATTGTACTGTCTCAGTATTTTCTAGAGTTACTTGTATTTCCTCAGTAGGCATTCATAATAAAAAGTCAGGTTTTTGTGACCATAATCCAAATTCTCTGAAGGTAGAGCTCCGGATTTCTGTGTGGTGACAATATGAACCACAATGAGATCTGAACGGGGGTCAAATACTGATGGCCGCGGCCGTGGTCTGGGGAGGCCGGGGTCTAATGGGGAAGGAGGTTGTCCACTGATCAATAGGCTGGTGGTTCGATCCCTGGTTCTGGCAAGCCCTGCGTCGAAGCATTTCTGGGCAAGATACTGAACCCCAAAACTGCCTCCTGGGCACCGTAACAAAGGCAGTCCTCTGCTCCAGGGATGGGTTAAATGCAAAGAACACATTTCCCCTTTCCCCAGAAGAGGAATCAATAAATTAAAAAAGTCTCTGACGATCTTACTTGGATTTATTCTGTGCAAATTTACCAAAGACAAATTCCTTGGATGGTGCAAATAAATCAATTCTGAAACTGTCTCAAACAGATATTTTGCAGCTTTCGAGAAAAATCCACTTATGTTTATTATATAATTTCCTTTATATTTAATGCTTTCCATAGAAATTGGATCAGCTGAGCTTGCTTTTAAATCTGCTTAAGAAAAAGTTGGACCTTTCACAATTTGTTTGTCCCAAATATGATCATGTTTCTCAGGTTTCACTACTCGATGTATATTTTTATCAAGACAGTTTCTTCAAGTGGAAAATGTGAAAAATATCTTTCACATGATAAAGTCATCTACGTTTGTTTAATTTCTTCCACAGTGTGTTTATCATGTGTGGGACGCTCGATGGAAACAGTTACATCTTTTAAAAGTAAAAAACACATAGAAATATTCAGAAAATCAAGTTGTTAAAAAATCCAAATTTGTCAAGAACTTTCCTATTATCACATCGCGCTGTGTTCATTTAATCAAGTGAAAGTTTCTGTTACTTCATGTTTGCTGTAGATATGTTTTCAATAAAATATCTGATGCGATTTTTCCAAAAGGAAGAAGTGAGGATACTAACATACACATACAACATTTGAAACATCCAAATATTTAAACACTATTTTATTTATTGAACCTGGATAGATTTCTGTCGCTCTGCAATAGGAACACAGAACTGGACAGCGAGCAGATCAGTTTAGCTGGATTGTGTTAATAAGTCCTACAGCCAGATTACAGTTAGTATTATGATGGAGTTATTCAAACAACAGTGCGTATATATTTTTGTGAAACAGTTTTCTTAAATTTTTGAATTTACGGACTAGATTTTACGGAACTGAATTGCTTCTCCTCTTTCTTTCTGAAAACTGAGCTTACGCTCTTTTATATTCTCAGTCATGTTACTGACATGTAAACTGATTATTTGAGGTAAAGTGTGAGATCATTAGAGTTAAAACAGGTGAAACCTCAAGGGAGCAAAAGTTAGACAAGTAATTTCTACTTATGTCAAACTTCTAAAGAAATGTAATACATAAGAACTTGTGAGTTTTAAAACATTTTTGGAGTTTATAATTTTCCATATTTATACATGCTGTTTTAAGAAATTATAAATGTTGATTTACACAAGATATTGTTTCAGATCATACACAATAGACAACCTCATTCATTTTTAAAGTGCATTATTTTTTTAAATTAGTGCAAAATTAAATAGTATAGATCATTTGTGGAGCTCAAGTCTTAGACAGAAATGTCTGGAATCACATAAACTCCTGTCTGATTGTGAATCTTTGTGACTGTAAAAAGTGTCGAGGTGATTCTAAATAATGTAGCTCAGACTTCTGTGGAAACACTTTTGTTCTGGGATGTTTTTCAGTCTAGAATTTGAAGTGTTGTTATGTTGAAACAAGAGAAGAATCTGATTATGTCCGTCTCGTCCTGCAGGTGACGACTGCTCTGTAGAAATCAGAGTGCAGAGAAACACAGTTTATGAAGGTTTCCCTGGAGAAGAACTCAAGATTAACTGTCCAGTAAAGTTCTGCATCAATCCACCAACAATCAGCTGGTATAAACTTGAGGACAATTTGACTCGTGTCAATCTCAGCAGTAAGAGTCACGTTAGAACAGAGTGGAAAATAACTAAACACCTTGAAGGAATCTCCAGTCTGATCTTCCAAAACATTCTCATAAGTGATTCTGGTACATATCAGTGTGAAAGTGAAGGGAATGTGGGTCACAACATCTACATTAATGTTAGTGGTGAGTGATTGTTTTAACTACTTAATATTTAATCTAATTAAACTAAGCACTTATAACACTAATAATCATAAAATCTATCCTAAATTTGTAGAAAAAATAAGTTTTAAAAACATTTCTTTTATTTTGTTTGTTGTTGAACCTTCACATAGAAATCTGATTTGTTTTACAGATAAGAATGAAACAAGTAAAGAACCAACAAATGACACAGGTGGGAATAATAAAAAAAGTAAGTAAAAATATAAACAATATAAACAAAAACATGTACAATGACAGTCTTTAATCAAATTGCTGTTTTAGGGTTTTTATAATGCAAATGCTGTTATATAAATAAAGTAATTTATTTCTTTATTTTTACAGACATCATTGAACCTGGAACTGATCCAAATGAGACCATGATGATGTATGTGTACTCTGCTGCTGGGATTGGTTCATTTGTTATTATAGTCATTATTATATCTGTCATATCCATGAGAGGATGTAAAGGTGAGATGTTATTGATCATTTCACTGATTAACTCACACGAGAAAAACTGTAACAGTTACTATATTTAACAAACTTCCTGTTTTACAGAGAAACCAAAGAAGGAAACCCAAAATGAAAATGAGGTGAGTCAGAAAACTTTTCATGCTCATAAACTCAAACGTTTGTCTTCAAAACTTTTAACTTAAAACTGTTCTGCAGCAGATAGCGATCCCATTGGCTGAGCATCCCACCCCAGATTTACCCTCCAGATTAAAGAACTCACCAAGAGGAAGTCCCAACATGCGGCCGACACCAAGACAACCCAACGAGTTAACAGGAAATAATGAACATCTTTATGGTCAAATGATGAAACAGAACAGAAACAGACAAATTAATGCAGCACCATCAGAGGAAACTAGTTCTGTTATTTATGCTGCTCTAAATCACGAACGTCCACCAAGGACCGCTGCTCGGCCTCCACAGAGGGAGGTGGAAGAGACAGAATATGCAGCTATACGTCTGGTATAAAAGCTGTTGGGATTATTCACACTAGAGGATTGATGAATGTTGGAATCTGATGTTTCTTCTTCAGAGGAGCTCAGGAAGTTTCCTCATAATCACGATTCTGGAAAAAGATTATTCTGTAATCTCACTTCTTCATCGTTTTGGAAACACTGATCCTTTCTCTCAACATAATCCCTGGGATTGTAATTTACCTGTCGAGAGGGATTGCACCAGACATAATCCAACATCAGCAGCACAGACTTGATGCTCGTGACTTTGGGTGGAAAATGATGCTTATGAACTTTAATCAAGTGAACGTTACAATCAGACTGGTCATGACTGTAAACAGTATTAAACACAATAATGAAATTTTATGTTGCTTATGAATTAAAGCAAAAGTTAAATAGACTGTATTATTAACACCACGTTATCATCATGTTGAAATGATTAAAAACTCAAAAAACATCAACAGAAAATGTTTAAAACAACAACAATCACTATCAGGGATAATTTAATCTGTTCAATAAGTTAACTAGATCACATCAAAAATAAAAATAAACTATGTTATGAAAGGCATGAAGAGTCAAACATTTTTAAAATGAGTATTTGCTGAACAGTTTGTCATTTATCTATTTTCAATATATTCATATAAGATGCTGATGCTCTTGTAGGAACTAGACAAGCAAAGAAAACACAAAAAGTAAAAAATATTAAGCCATATTTTACTTGATTGTCCACAAAATGTGTATTTCCTGAATATCATTGGAGCCAATTCTAAAAATGTTTTAAAAACAACAGTAAGCTGTCAAATTCAGTGAAAATACTTTTGATTAACTTCAACAGAAATACTTACCAAAACCAATTTGATACAAAACAATAAACATTCTGTTTTTTATTCTTAACTACATTTTTAAAAGGAAAAAAACACAAATTAAGTTGCATCTTTACCTTATTAAACTCTTCGGTGCTTTGTAGAGCTAAAGCTTAGTGATTTATCTGTTTCAGAGATAAACGCTGACCAAATAGTTTCACACACAACACAATCAGTTTTTTTAACAAAACTTAGATACTGGAGTTTATTTAAAGTTGACCCAACATACATATTACTAATGAGATCCTTCTTTTTAGGAAGATCAAATTAGTCTTAGTTTTGAAAAGAAAAAGTCCCAAGATGTGCCTTTTTGGACGTTTTGTTTTTTGTATTTACCCGAGGTCAACTTGATGTTGTTGCATGTTATTGACATGAAATCAGTCGAGTAAAGATTTAATGTGTCTGAACTGTTTATTTCACCTGATGACTCATTTTCTGATTTTGACTAAGACTGTCAATCTTTTTTGATTATTGACTGATTCTTTGTTAAATGTTGAATGTAATTTAATCACTGTGTGCAATCAAACAGGAGAACCAGCATCTACAACTGTTTCATTTTGATTATAAGAAATGGATTTCTTTCTGTAAATTGTTGCACGATTATCGAAGCAGGTCGTTTCCTTTACAACCCCCAACAGGTCACACCAGCTGAGATTAAAAGACATGCCTCTAAAGAGAACATCTTGTTGAGTCTAAAATTATTTACGGGAGGAACTGGTTCTACTAAAGACCCCCATGATCAAAAACAGGAAGTAACATCAAACCACATCTGGCACACAGCAAACAAACTGCTTCACAGAAGAGACGATGATGCTTCAAGTGACCAACATGAACTCTTCAATCTATAAAGTTACTCTAATGTTTCTGATCGTAGCCGTGCTCGTCTTTACTCTGGATGCTGACAGTAAGTTAATAGTTTATTATTAAAAATCTTTCATGGAAACTCAGTTTTATGTTTCTCTGACTAAACATCAGTTTAAATTGTTTAATGTTACAAACACAAAACAAGTTTTAATATATTTTTCCCGCCTCTTTGTAAAACACTAAAACAAACTCAAATACTGGACGATAATGTTGAATATGAAACAAAGGTTCAAATCATCCAGTTAGAAAACACGTCTTTGATGCTGCGTTGTAAATTTTGGCTAATAATTTAGATTCTGGTTGGATATTTTTAATGTTTGCATGAAATAGTTTAAAATCAATTTTTATTGACTGTAATTTGACTTTATTAAGATAAAATGTGAAAAGTTCAATGTTAAATTTTTTTTTTCTGACTGAGTGAGTGATAACGCAGTTCACATGTGGTTATCAACAAATACAATAAGATGTGGTTTTTATCTTGAAGTTGGTCAATTTTAATTTAACAACTTTATTTAAAATATTAAGGCTCTAATGTTCAGAACCATAAACTATAAGCTATAAGATGAGGGCATTAGGTAGCACAGTGTGAACAACCACAGAGTTTTGTGGTTAAAGCAACATGTGAAACAGAAATTAGTGGACTCAGCTGCATGAACACATCTATAATCTTTCTGTGAACAAGACTGATGTTAAAATATTAATACTGTTTTAAATGAACCAGCTGGATATAACTTCCTACACTTCAATTTGAAGTATTTATGTTGAAACAATAGAAGAATCTGATCATGTCTGTCTCGTCCTGCAGGTGACGACTGCTCTGTAGAAATCAGAGTGCAGAGAAACAAAGTTTATGAAGGTTTCCCTGGAGAAGAACTCAAGATTAACTGTCCAGTAAAGTTCTGCATCAATCCACCAACAATCAGCTGGTATAAACTTGAGGACAATTTGACTCGTGTCAATCTCAGCAGTAAGAGTCACATTAGAACAGAGTGGAAAAGAACTAAACACCTTGAAGGAATCTCCAGTCTGATCTTCCAAAACTTTCTCATAAGTGATTCTGGTACATATCAGTGTGAAAGTGAAGGGAATGTGGGTCACAACATCTTCATTAATGTTAATGGTGAGTGAACATTTTTAACTATTTAATCTAATTAAACTAAGCACTTATAACACCACTAATAGTAATAAAAAAATCTATCCTACATCTGATAAAAAATGTGTAAAATATTTTAAAAAAAGTTTAATTTATTTTATTT
>SSNP01000105.1:258208-326165 GCA_006937955.1 Pachypanchax playfairii
CTTCACATAGAAATCTGATTTGTTTTACAGATAAGAATGAAACAAGTAAAGAACCAACAAATGACACAGGTGGGAATAATAAAAAAAGTAAGTAAAAATATAAACAATATAAACAAAAACATGTACAATGACAGTCTTTAATCAAATTGCTGTTTTAGGGTTTTTATAATGCAAATGCTGTTATATAAATAAAGTAATTTATTTCTTTATTTTTACAGACATCATTGAACCTGGAACTGATCCAAATGAGACCATGATGATGTATGTGTACTCTGCTGCTGGGATTGGTTCATTTGTTATTATAGTCATTATTATATCTGTCATATCCATGAGAGGATGTAAAGGTGAGATGTTATTGATCATTTCACTGATTAACTCACACGAGAAAAACTGTAACAGTTACTATATTTAACAAACTTCCTGTTTTACAGAGAAACCAAAGAAGGAAACCCAAAATGAAAATGAGGTGAGTCAGAAAACTTTTCATGCTCATAAACTCAAACGTTTGTCTTCAAAACTTTTAACTTAAAACTGTTCTGCAGCAGATAGCGATCCCATTGGCTGAGCATCCCACCCCAGATTTACCCTCCAGATTAAAGAACTCACCAAGAGGAAGTCCCAACATGCGGCCGACACCAAGACAACCCAACGAGTTAACAGGAAATAATGAACATCTTTATGGTCAAATGATGAAACAGAACAGAAACAGACAAATTAATGCAGCACCATCAGAGGAAACTAGTTCTGTTATTTATGCTGCTCTAAATCACGAACGTCCACCAAGGACCGCTGCTCGGCCTCCACAGAGGGAGGTGGAAGAGACAGAATATGCAGCTATACGTCTGGTATAAAAGCTGTTGGGATTATTCACACTAGAGGATTGATGAATGTTGGAATCTGATGTTTCTTCTTCAGAGGAGCTCAGGAAGTTTCCTCATAATCACGATTCTGGAAAAAGATTATTCTGTAATCTCACTTCTTCATCGTTTTGGAAACACTGATCCTTTCTCTCAACATAATCCCTGGGATTGTAATTTACCTGTCGAGAGGGATTGCACCAGACATAATCCAACATCAGCAGCACAGACTTGATGCTCGTGACTTTGGGTGGAAAATGATGCTTATGAACTTTAATCAAGTGAACGTTACAATCAGACTGGTCATGACTGTAAACAGTATTAAACACAATAATGAAATTTTATGTTGCTTATGAATTAAAGCAAAAGTTAAATAGACTGTATTATTAACACCACGTTATCATCATGTTGAAATGATTAAAAACTCAAAAAACATCAACAGAAAATGTTTAAAACAACAACAATCACTATCAGGGATAATTTAATCTGTTCAATAAGTTAACTAGATCACATCAAAAATAAAAATAAACTATGTTATGAAAGGCATGAAGAGTCAAACATTTTTAAAATGAGTATTTGCTGAACAGTTTGTCATTTATCTATTTTCAATATATTCATATAAGATGCTGATGCTCTTGTAGGAACTAGACAAGCAAAGAAAACACAAAAAGTAAAAAATATTAAGCCATATTTTACTTGATTGTCCACAAAATGTGTATTTCCTGAATATCATTGGAGCCAATTCTAAAAATGTTTTAAAAACAACAGTAAGCTGTCAAATTCAGTGAAAATACTTTTGATTAACTTCAACAGAAATACTTACCAAAACCAATTTGATACAAAACAATAAACATTCTGTTTTTTATTCTTAACTACATTTTTAAAAGGAAAAAAACACAAATTAAGTTGCATCTTTACCTTATTAAACTCTTCGGTGCTTTGTAGAGCTAAAGCTTAGTGATTTATCTGTTTCAGAGATAAACGCTGACCAAATAGTTTCACACACAACACAATCAGTTTTTTTAACAAAACTTAGATACTGGAGTTTATTTAAAGTTGACCCAACATACATATTACTAATGAGATCCTTCTTTTTAGGAAGATCAAATTAGTCTTAGTTTTGAAAAGAAAAAGTCCCAAGATGTGCCTTTTTGGACGTTTTGTTTTTTGTATTTACCCGAGGTCAACTTGATGTTGTTGCATGTTATTGACATGAAATCAGTCGAGTAAAGATTTAATGTGTCTGAACTGTTTATTTCACCTGATGACTCATTTTCTGATTTTGACTAAGACTGTCAATCTTTTTTGATTATTGACTGATTCTTTGTTAAATGTTGAATGTAATTTAATCACTGTGTGCAATCAAACAGGAGAACCAGCATCTACAACTGTTTCATTTTGATTATAAGAAATGGATTTCTTTCTGTAAATTGTTGCACGATTATCGAAGCAGGTCGTTTCCTTTACAACCCCCAACAGGTCACACCAGCTGAGATTAAAAGACATGCCTCTAAAGAGAACATCTTGTTGAGTCTAAAATTATTTACGGGAGGAACTGGTTCTACTAAAGACCCCCATGATCAAAAACAGGAAGTAACATCAAACCACATCTGGCACACAGCAAACAAACTGCTTCACAGAAGAGACGATGATGCTTCAAGTGACCAACATGAACTCTTCAATCTATAAAGTTACTCTAATGTTTCTGATCGTAGCCGTGCTCGTCTTTACTCTGGATGCTGACAGTAAGTTAATAGTTTATTATTAAAAATCTTTCATGGAAACTCAGTTTTATGTTTCTCTGACTAAACATCAGTTTAAATTGTTTAATGTTACAAACACAAAACAAGTTTTAATATATTTTTCCCGCCTCTTTGTAAAACACTAAAACAAACTCAAATACTGGACGATAATGTTGAATATGAAACAAAGGTTCAAATCATCCAGTTAGAAAACACGTCTTTGATGCTGCGTTGTAAATTTTGGCTAATAATTTAGATTCTGGTTGGATATTTTTAATGTTTGCATGAAATAGTTTAAAATCAATTTTTATTGACTGTAATTTGACTTTATTAAGATAAAATGTGAAAAGTTCAATGTTAAATTTTTTTTTTCTGACTGAGTGAGTGATAACGCAGTTCACATGTGGTTATCAACAAATACAATAAGATGTGGTTTTTATCTTGAAGTTGGTCAATTTTAATTTAACAACTTTATTTAAAATATTAAGGCTCTAATGTTCAGAACCATAAACTATAAGCTATAAGATGAGGGCATTAGGTAGCACAGTGTGAACAACCACAGAGTTTTGTGGTTAAAGCAACATGTGAAACAGAAATTAGTGGACTCAGCTGCATGAACACATCTATAATCTTTCTGTGAACAAGACTGATGTTAAAATATTAATACTGTTTTAAATGAACCAGCTGGATATAACTTCCTACACTTCAATTTGAAGTATTTATGTTGAAACAATAGAAGAATCTGATCATGTCTGTCTCGTCCTGCAGGTGACGACTGCTCTGTAGAAATCAGAGTGCAGAGAAACAAAGTTTATGAAGGTTTCCCTGGAGAAGAACTCAAGATTAACTGTCCAGTAAAGTTCTGCATCAATCCACCAACAATCAGCTGGTATAAACTTGAGGACAATTTGACTCGTGTCAATCTCAGCAGTAAGAGTCACATTAGAACAGAGTGGAAAAGAACTAAACACCTTGAAGGAATCTCCAGTCTGATCTTCCAAAACTTTCTCATAAGTGATTCTGGTACATATCAGTGTGAAAGTGAAGGGAATGTGGGTCACAACATCTTCATTAATGTTAATGGTGAGTGAACATTTTTAACTATTTAATCTAATTAAACTAAGCACTTATAACACCACTAATAGTAATAAAAAAATCTATCCTACATCTGATAAAAAATGTGTAAAATATTTTAAAAAAAGTTTAATTTATTTTATTTGTTGTTGAGACTTAGATAGACTCAGATAAAAACCTGATCTGTTTTACAGAAACAAGTAAAGAACCAACAAATGACACAGGGAGGAATAATAAAAAAAGTAAGTAAAAATATAAACAATATAAACAAAAACATGAATAAAAACTTTATTTGATGTAATAAGCTTAAAGTAAGGGGATTTTTAAAAGTTATAACCCAATACTTTAGTCTTTATCTTATCTTTTGTGTTTGCGTTTTACTGTAAAGCACTTTCTGGTTTTTAACCATGTAAAGACTTTTATATAAATAAAGTAATTTATTTCTTTATTTTTACAGACATCATTGAACCTGGAACTGATCCAAATGAGACCATGATGATGTATGTGTACTCTGCTGCTGGGATTGGTTCATTTGTTATTATAGTCATTATTATATCTGTCATATCCATGAGAGGATGTAAAGGTGAGATGTTATTGATCATTTCACTGATTAACTCTCACCAGAAAAACTGTAACAGTTACTATATTTAACAAACTTCCTGTTTTACAGAGAAACCAAAGAAGGAAACCCAAAATGAAAATGAGGTGAGTCAGAAAACTTTTCATGCTCATAAACTCAAACGTTTGTCTTCAAAACTTTTAACTTAAAACTGTTCTGCAGCAGATAGCAATCCCATTGGCTGAGCATCCCACCCCAGATTTACCCTCCAGATTAAAGAACTCACCAAGAGGAAGTCCCAACATGCGGCTGACACCAAGACAACCCAACGAGTTAACAGGAAATAATGAACATCTTTATGGTCAAATGATGAAACAGAACAGAAACAGACAAATTAATGCAGCACCATCAGAGGAAACTAGTTCTGTTGTTTACGCTGTTCTAAATCACGAGCGTCCACCAAGGACCGCTGCTCGGCCTCTACAGAGGGAGGTGGAACAGATCGAGTACACAGTTATACGTCTGGTGTAAAAGTTGCAGGGAATAACCACATTAGAACAGGATTCTGCAACCTTTACGACTAAAAGAGCCATTTGCCCATCATGTATACTGCAATTAATTTGTAAAGAGCTGCAAAGTTACTATGACCCTTAAAATTAAGTTAAAACAATTTGTACAATAAGTCCCCCATTTATAGTTAAAGTATGAAGTTCCAACCTTATGTTTATAAAATAAATCAAACATAAAAATCGGATTGTTGTTCCTGCTGCGGGAGATAAACTTCAACCTCCACCAGGATCCTGCATGAACAATCTGTTATAAAACTGGTTGTGTCAGGATATTTTAATACCCCTAAGTTAAATAACTATCAAAAAGACCATCAGTCAGACACAGAGTATGGTTTAATGAGCTTTGCAAAGGAGAACGCCCCAACCAAGGTGTTGAGACGATTCTGATGTGTTCACCTCTGCATTGCCTTTTTATTCACAAAGACACCTCCCATCTGGATGAAGCAAGGGAGGGAAACAAGTGTGGGTCAGATAATAAAGTCAGAGTGGAATAAACAATCACTCCTGTAGATAAACAACAGGAACTAGTCGTAAACCAATTGGTGTCTAAGATAAAGACAGAAGTGTTTTTACAAGTCAGGGCAAATCTAGATCACTGACTCCTGCAGCATGACCTGTGACCTTTTACCAACATCGTAAAACCTTAAAATCTCCAACAGGTTGGATGGATGTAGTTTGATCATTTACTACTTAAATGTCCACAAAAGAAATTAAGTTTGACATTGTTAAAGTGTCTCGGGTCTTTTATCAGAGGCAGTTTGTTTCTGTTATATGAAGAATCTGTTTAATACCACAATGTTTTATTTTGATGTCTTCAAATGTTAAAACCATTTCTAATAGATTTGCAAAACTATTTGCTGATTTTAATATAATTTGTTTCCAGTCTGATGTAACATTTTGGTTTATGGATCAGACTGACTGCAGGT
The DNA here is from genome assembly GCA_006937955.1 of Pachypanchax playfairii. Lineage (NCBI taxonomy): Eukaryota > Metazoa > Chordata > Actinopteri > Cyprinodontiformes > Aplocheilidae > Pachypanchax > Pachypanchax playfairii. Next base: position 263,936 of record SSNP01000105.1, read on the forward strand.
CAGAAAGATTCAGAAACAGATCAAAGTTTAACTCAAGTCTATTTGTTCAGTTCTGGTTCTGGAACCGGTTTATACAGACAGAACAACCTGTGTGTGATATCAGTTTCATTCTGCAGCAGAACTTCCTGGTGCATCAGTTCAGAATCCTGCTCGTCTTCATCACTGATGAAGGCCTAAGGGTCACCCAAAACTCAAGCTTGCACTGAAGGAAGAAGCTGCTTCTCTCATGTTTTTCATGTCAGCCACAGAGTTTTATTGCTGTATTTCATTCCATAATTTTTACAATTTCAAACCAGATTTTTTATTCTGTAAATTTATTTTGGCTTTAAGTTGGAAAACACCAACTGTTTCATTTCCCTTCTTTCTTTTACATGTTCAAGTCAGTATCAACCAGCAACCAGTTAATCTATAATTAAAAGTTCAGACTCTATATCAGTTCTACACACTAGTGCAACCAACCTAGTGGTTTAAATTTTGGACACTTAAAACCTTCCGACCAGATCCAAACAGAACCAGATGTGCCCACCTGAGTGGATCCATTAGAGGTTTAAAACCCAACCCAAGCGCTAATTTCAACCTCGCCGAAGCCAGAAAGTTGTCATTTGAATCGCTTTGATAATAATCCTGAACTGCTAGAAGATCCATACAACAGTGTTTCCTTTAAATCCTTGATCTATTTTACCAGTTAACCAAGTCATTCTTCTCTCTGTCAGATTACTAATGACTCTGTCATTTACTTAACCAGTCATTTTCTTTTTGATTTATTTGTTTGTTTTAATTGATTCTTTCATTCCATAATCTGATTTGGAATCACTCGATCATTCATTTCATAATCTGTTTATATTCTGTATCTGTAAATAAATCCCCAAATATACTTGACGTACTGTTTTCAATCCAATTTCTTCCACATGAAATCATGTTTTTTTTAACATAGCTGAGATCTTAATACATTAAACTTGAGCTGAAGTAAATGTTTAAACAAAGCTTAATCACTGTCGGAGATAGTTTGCTCTGTTTAATACGTTTGCTAGATCACATCAGAAATAAAAATAAACCATGGAAGGCATGAAGAGCCAGAAATTTAAAAAATAATTATTGATTGAACAGTTTGTCCTTCCACAAACCAGGAACCTACAAAGACACACGTCCTACCACAAAGTCATGCCAACAGTAAAACATCCTGAGATCATTCATGTGTGGAGCTGCTGCTCATCAGATCGAAACCAAAACATCCTCCAACAGCCGCTTCTTTCAACCATCTAACAACAGTTTAGAGAAGAACAGCCTGTTCCATCCTGATGGAGCATCATAGCACACAGTCATAAGTGGCTCATGGAAGAAAACATTGAAATTTTGTGTCCATGGCCAGGAAACTCTCCAAAACTTAACCCAATTGAGAACTTGTGAATCCCCAAGAGGAAGGTGGACAACTCCACCTCACTAATTCTGAGAAAATCCAAGCTCTAATTATGAAAGAATGAGTTGCATCAGTCAGAATTTGGCCCAAAAGTTGATCCCCAGCAGGCTGAATTTCAGAGGTTTCAAAAAAGAAGGTCCAACACTGTAACTATCAATTCTTTGCATGAAAGTTCTGTCTATCAAACTATCTTGAAACAAGAGAAGAATCTGATCATGTCTGTCTCGTCCTGCAGGTGACGACTGCTCAGTAGAAATCAGAGTGCAGAGAAACACAGTTTATGAAGCATTTCTTGAACAAGAACTCAGGATTAACTGTCCAGTAACATTCTGCAACAATCCACCACCAACAATCAGCTGGTATAAACTTGAGGACTGTTTGGGTCATATCACTGTCATCAATAGCAGTCACACTAGAACAGAGTGGAAAACAACTGAACACCTTGATGGAGTCTCCAGTCTGATCTTTCAAAACATTCTCACATGTAACTCTGGTACATATCAGTGTAGAAGTGGAGGGAGTGTGGGTCACAACATCTACGTTAATGTTAACGGTATCGGTGAGTGACTTTCTGTTCATCAGTAGTTTGATGCTTTAAACTCTGTAGCTTCATGACTAAACTGTCAAACAGATTTCTGTTTCTTATTTTCTAAATAATAAATCACAATAAATAAAATTCTCTTTGACCTATATCAACACACACATAACTATTTGTACATTATTTGTACAGCTTTATCAATTTTGGGATGCAGAACCTAAACTACTTAGTAGGTTACATGCAAAATCAGAGTGCCACCAGAATTAGATACGGAAACAACAAAGTAAAATCCTAATTTTACCGGCTGTAAAACTGGTACTCTGCTCTGTGACTCAGAAGTAATCAGCTGTAATATATGTTCTGTAAGTCTGTTTGGAGATAATTAGGAGGGAGATGAAGGCGTAACGATGGACCACAGCGTTTTTACTGCAAGAACCTTTAAAGGACATCTGACTGGGAGCCACAAACCAGAACAAAGTCTAAGTTCTTCTTCTCTTTTTTTACATCAGTAAAATCCTTTGCAGCCATCAATCAGGACTTCAACACATGGAGTTAAATATTCACATATTAATACAATTAACCTCTACTAAATAGTTTAATTATTGTTATATTTTCATCTCACATCAGAATTAAATTGCTACAAGAATGTGTGTATTCTTAGTCTGCAGAGGTGTGAATGTTCTTGCAACACATCCATTCGTGACAACTAATAGTTTGTATGCAGGAAGAAAAAACTGTTTATTATTCTGACTCCAGCACTGTACAAAGAAACGTTTTCTTTGTTCTAGTTGTTAATTTTTCAAATAACAAGTGCAATATTACACTATGTTTGTTGTAAATAAACTATTTAAATGCTTTTCAGGAATCACTGAGGCCACAACAACAAAACAACAGATAACTTCAGGTTGGAGAATTTAGTTCCTCTTACTGACCATCACAACTGTTTTTTAATGTCCTGTAAAGTTTAAGTTTTACAAAAGACCATGAAAATTAACATAGACAAATGTGTTTTAATGCATATTTGAATGTGTACTTTTATTTTGTAGGGATTTTAGCAGCTCAGGATGGTTTTGGACATGTCATATACCGTGTTTATGGAATGGTGGCTTTTTTCATCATAGTGATCTCCATGTTGGTGACATCACATGTCCACTGTAAAGGTGAGACTTAATCCAAACAGAGATTCAACTGTTACAGATAAATAATGTTAAAGATGCAGCAGAGTGAATGTCTATGGTCATATAACAGTATTTTCATTTTACAGGAACCTGCAGTAACAGAGCAGATCCTCCCCAGCAGCCCATTCATGTCTGTGAAACTGATCAGTAGTTTCTGTTTTGCACTAATGTCACTCAGCTAAAGTCAGTTTATCTCAGTGCACCATGTAACTTTGTTTTTCTATTGCAAAACTTTACTGTTGGAAAAATCGCTTTAAGAGTGCCAAATATATAAACATGTTTTGATTATGAACCTGTTGCAAGTTAAAGCTCCTGCTTATGTGATTTTAACTTGCTGTAATTCAAACTGATGACATAGAAGTGAAATTCTGTTGTTGCTGAATCTACACAGACTGTGTGCATATGACAGACTGAGTAAGAATATTGCGGCATGAGGCAGGTAACACGTTTTGTTTCCTGTACAGGTAACAGTTGTGCACACATCCTGTATAAATACCACAATCATCGATGTGTGTGCCTGTGCTTGTGTCTTCTTCTTTTACTGGTTGCATAAAAGATTGTAAATAATTCTCCTTTGTCTGTATTTTTTCCAGATTTTTCTGTAATTTTAAAGTTGACAAACTTTCTTTTCCAGTTTTTACAAAATAATATTTAAATCTGTTATTTCTAAAAACATCCATGTAAACACAGTTTCTAGAAATGTTTTCATCTACATGTTAACACAAAAAATGGCCCCAGATGTTACAATGAGACAAAAATACACCCAAAACAGGAACCAGGGTGTGAAATATGCATAAATCTTGCACGCAGGGACAAAGAGAGCGAATGTGTGAGTTCCTCACTAATGCACACAAACATCAGCAAGTAATCTGCCATTATTGTTTTCACATCTGATTTATTTGGGATTGTAGGTTATATTAGAGAAACTAAAATAGAATTGTTAATCTGAAGCAGCAGATGATTATGGTTAAGGTACATTTAGTTCATTGCTGTTTTTCTTTTTTGTACTTCCTGAATATTGTCTCAGTTTGAGCCCTTTCATGTAATCAGACTGAAGTTCAGAGATGTAAGTAAATAAGGTCACATGAAAGATACCTGATCAGTGAGAGTCACAAGTTGCAGTGTGGAAAGTTTGGGGTTTAAAACTAAAAAACTTGAGATGTGGGCTCAGGTTGCTGAAGCACATGTGTGAAACAGACAGAGGAGGAAATGTCTTGATTTCAACTCATCATATGATCAGTTCTCTCCCACCTCAAATCCAGGAAGTGACACCTTTCAGTTCAGACTGAAACCATCTGTAGTCTGTAAAAGAAAAAACAGAAACAAAAAACCCTCTGCAACCCCCAACTGTGAAAAAAAATCTATGCAAAAAAGTCTGAGAGAGAAACAGTTTAGAAAAGGAAAGTATATGTGACAAAATTTAACATATTTTAGGATGTTTTGTTAAAAAACAATTGTATAGTACAGTAGTATTAAATTAATCTACTGCTGATTTAGTCATTTTTAGAATCTAGACTTCTAAAGCGTCTCAGAAAACAACTTTTATAACACATTTCTATTAAATAAAATGAAAAGCAACATGTTAGTTTAGGCTGAAACCACAGTGACTGACCAATTTTATTTTTAGCTACATTATTGCCAAAAGCAGAAGTTGTCTGATAGAAGATCATGATCAAGCCACAAAGAGGCTGCTGGTTAAACGGCCAAAACGACGATGATACCACATTTTTTAGATGAATGAGGATGATGCCAGACGAGCAGTTCAGGGTTATGTAAAGCACGTGGTATAAGTAGCCTGTGGGATGTGCTAGCTTTGTGGTTTTGAAAGTTGAAGTGCAATGCTGCACACACACACTTTCTTTTCACAAACATCCCACCCTACATGCAGCATCGCCCACCTAGCATCCTGTTACGCATCAATCTTCTGTTTTTTTAACCTTCTTATAAAACATAACACAAAGTGTGTGCTGCCATATTAATCCCTAATTTACATGAACTAAATCAATTTCAGAATTTTAAAAGTTGGGAAATGTTGCACATTTAAAGCTGAATGAACACTGAAAAAATAACCAGAAAATTCAGTTGAACTTAAACAATGTCGCCACCTAGTGGTGTACATATATTATGCAAATGACAATGAAACCAGACAGACGTTTTCTCATTTTTGGGACCAGTTTTTGACCTGTTAATAAACTCTGTGCAACTACAAAAGAAAGGTGAGGGAAAGTGACATTCTTTCAGGGTGACTATCAACCAAATGACTGCTTTTATTATGAAAGTGTGTGGTTTCCTTCAGATAAGCTTTTGTTTTTACTATTAACCAAATTATTTTCTTTAGTTCTACCAATATAATCAAAACAAGAATGAAATATGTCAAGTAACAAAATAACATCTCCACCTTTTCCTGCCTTTGTGAACCTTGTGGATAGAAAAAAAAAGTATACTGGAGACTTTAAAACAAAATAACCCAAGAAAAAGACAGCTGAGCTAAAAATTGATTTAAAACGTGAAAAAATATTGTAATTTATTTTGAATAATACAGTCTGAGTACCATCAAAAGCTATTTTGTAAAGAAGTTATTATAGAGACTGAACATATAAAGTAATAAAGTTAAAGTGGTGCTTCTTTAAACTCACTACGAGGTTGAATTTTCCAGCGTGGTATCTAAATGACACATATCTTACCGTACATACACACGAAACTCCTCTGACTCATTCTATACTAATTAGAAAAGACAAAAACATACATTTTTTTGTTATATAAAGCCAAATATTTGCATTTTAAAATTGAGACTCTTATGTTTTTATGGAGGCAAACAGACCGTTACGGAATAAATTAACTTCAGTGGGATGTGGAGGAAACAAGTTTCCACTCGTTGTTTTCCCTGAACTCAGAGCATCCAAACATTACAAGAAATACTAAAATAGAAGTGGTTCTAAGTTTGGAAGCAAATGCGGAAATAAATATCAGATAGATGAACTTACAGCTGTTTAGTTTGTTTGGTAGCAGATAAGTTTCATCATACTGAATAAAAATCTGAATCTGTATCAATTTTAAAAATACTTAAAAAATGAAAACAATTGCTGAGAAATTTATGGGATTTTATGTACAAATTTATAAATAAAATTCAGAGAATCCAGACAAATATTTGCATGTGATGAATGTGGAAATCAAATATTTAACAGCTGATTTTCAAGCAGCACAAGACTAAAAAGGAGGTGATTCAACAGTCAACATCATTGAATGGACTGCAATAGACAAAATTTATGACAGAAAGTGTTATAAAAATAAAATGTGTCTGAAATAGATTATAAAAAGGCTGATGGATGAAAGTTATCACCTTTTCTTATTTCAAATCAGAGAATATTTTGCTGTCTGATAAATAAAACACAAGTCTTTTTAAACTCCCTGAAAACAAAAAAATTCAAACTTGTCTGTAATCATCAAGATTTAATTTAATTTAACAGGAGATTGTAAGTAGACTTCAAGGCTTTAAAGTAAAAACACAAAGAAAACAAAGCATGGCTGCTGAACTGACCAGCCTGCAGCTCAGACATGCAACCATCAGAAAATATTTAAAACTTTAGAAAAGTTCAATTAAAACTGGTCAAAGGATCTAAAATCTGATACGTAACAAACATTTAACTGTTTTTCATCAGTTCAATGCTGTTTCAACATACTTTATATTTTCATTTAATAAAAGTGATTTCTCTGTCCTTAAATATTTGAGTTATCTTTAATAAATTCAGTTTTACGAAATGTTGCCATTTTATTTCTATATAACTGTTCAGAGACTGAACAAAAACAATTAAACAGACCCTTATTATCTGAAAACATTTATTACAGCTCATTAACTTCAGCATGTATGTATATACAGAATTCATTAAAGAAATAAAGTTTTCCTGTTAGTGTTTAAAAAAACATTACAGAAATAATTCTATACATAGACACTGTAGGCTTATAATTGAACTCTCTTGTAAAATAAAATATTTTCTACATTTTAGCTAGAAAACTGTTAAAACATCCAAAACATAGAGAAACACATGGAATTCTTTCTAAAACACGAGCACAGAGACACAAACGCCTTCTGTCTGTCTCAAACAAGAAACAAACAATGATTCACAGCTGCAGCGTTTCTCTGCTCACGAATCATTGGTGTCGTGTTAACCACAAACTACACGAGGGTTATAGGTCGACCACCCATCTCTGTCCCACATGCAGAAATAATTAAAAACAAAGATCCCACTCTTCCTGACTCAGAATGACTCACAAAGAGATGATTTATTAAACTGAGAGGTTGATTTCTGGCCTCAGTCTCAGATTCTTCCTCAGTTCTCCCATTACACTCAAGTTTAAAAATGGTACTTCAATCATCATCATCATCATCGTTGTCATGTTATGACTTTATCCATCGGCACTAATGGAGAACGTCCAGGAGCAACCTTTGATGGACTGACACTAATCTGTTAAAGTTAAACTATTCTGACATCTCCGCCCAGTTTTTGTGAAGGCAGCAGTGCAGCTGATTGCTCCATTTCCTGTGTTTCTTCTCCTGAGAGGAAAATGCTACCTGTTCCCAGGAGAAAGTAAATCATTCAAACTAAATAAATGTCACAAACAGAGCAATAATTTACATAAACATGGGTTTATGTTCCTTCGTTCATGACTAAAAGGGTCAGATTAGATTTGTAGTGCAGGTCATTAAGAATGAGTGATAAGCAAAACTTAATTTGTTGTGATAAGGGAGGTTTTACTTTTTTCATCATGACCACGTGTTCAACCTAAAAACTGTTTTAGCCTTTAACTATTTGTCAACTTTGTTTCACAAAAATATAAAAAATTAAAATACAGTATTTTTCAAGATAGGTAACTTTGTGTTATCCCCAACGGTTTGTCCATCATGACGCCACAAGATACAGCTGTGACTCTCCGATCAGAAGGATTTCATCTTCATTCAGAGCAGTTCTAAGTTTCATTTATAGCATTAAATAATGTGCTTTTAGTTCTTTTTACATTGTAGCTGCTCCAGCAGTTTCTCTCCAGCTCACAGCAGCAGAATCAACAGCTTATCCTGTAGACTGAGCAGAAGGCATTTCCGGGCTCAGAACTCTGCTGGCGCTTCATCAAATCAGAGGTGACGCCAACCTCCAAAATCAGTCTGAACAGAGAACAGAGAATAAGATAAAGTTAGTCTATCAGTCTGGTAAAAAAAAAAAAAAAAAAAAAAAAAAACAGTCCACAACCTTTAAATTGTTAGTTTGTGTTTCTTTTAAATAAATCACAGAGTCCCACCTTTTGAGTCTGAATCCTGCCAGCATGAGACACCCGTTTCCTGACTGGACCTCCCTGAAATCTCCTCAGTAAAATCATCCAGCTCACATGTCTGATTGGGTGGGTTTCAGGTTTTGGGGTGATTTGCTCAGAATTTATACATTCATACAGTCGCTGTCGTTGGGTGAAGAATTCAAGTAAAACCTGATCTTTCAGCTCATTTGGCTCCAGACTGATTTCAGACCAGTTGAGCTCCTCATATTTCTGCATATAAAGATGTTCTGATTATTTTTTCTTCATCAACTGTTTGATTGTTTCATTCGTTTATTACAAAAAGGAAGTGAAGTGGATGAAGAAAGTTGTTGTTTTAAGACAAACAAGTCATCAAGGAGGAAACGGTTGAACTCATGTAACAGTGTGTTGTGCTAGATTAGCTAGTCCTGTGAGAGACTCATGGAGATCTAATGATCCACTGGGTCATTAATAAGCATGTAAGAGCAAATTAAAACATGTTAAAGCCACAAAAGATGTTAGAAGACTGTCTAATCTCTTTAAAACTGAATAAAATCTTGAACGAGTTGTCATCATTTTTGTCTCTCTCTTTGTAAATGAAGAAAAAACCAATAAAAAAAACTGGCACCAACAGAAGAAACAGAAGTTGTATTTAACTAAAACAACCTCGGTATGTTCAGGAATCTCAGGTCTTCTGTATTAACACTGAAAAAATATTTCAGATGTTTTGTATGCCAACATGCACTCACCGGCCACTTTATTAGGTACACCTGTCCAACTGCTCGTTAACACTTAATTTCTAATCAGCCAATCACATGGCGGCAACTCAGTGCATTTAGGCATGTACACATGGTCAAGACAATCTCCTGCAGTTCAAACCGAGCATCAGTATGGGGAAGAAAGGTGATTTGAGTGACTTTGAACGTGGCATGGTTGTTGGTGCCAGAATGGCTGGTCTGAGTATTTCAGAAACTGCTGATCTACTGGGATTTTCACGCACAACCATCTCTAGGGTTTACAGAGAATGGTCCGAAAAAGAAAAAATATCCAGTGAGCGGCAGTTCTGTGGGCGGAAATGCCTTGTTGATGCCAGAGGTCAGAGGAGAATGGCCAGACTGGTTCGAGCTGATAGAAATGCAACAGTGACTCAAATAACCACTCGTTACAACCAAGGTAGGCAGAAGAGCATCTCTGAACGCACAGTACGTCGAACTTTGAGGCAGATGGGCTACAGCAGCAGAAGACCACGCCGGGTGCCACTCCTTTCAGCTAAGAACAGGAAACTGAGGCTACAATTTACACAAGCTCATCGAAATTGGACAATAGAAGATTGGAAAAACGTTGCCTGGTCTGATGAGTCTCGATTTCTGCTGCGACATTCGGATGGTAGGGTCAGAATTTGGCGTCAACAACATGAAAGCATGGATCCATCCTGCCTTGTATCAACGGTTCAGGCTGGTGGTTGTGGTGTAATGGTGTGGGGAATATTTTCTTGGCACTCTTTGGGCCCCTTGGTACCAATTGAGCATCGTTACAACGCCACAGCCTACCTGAGTATTGTTGCTGACCATGTCCATCCCTTTATGACCACAATGTACCCAACTTCTGATGGCTACTTTCAGCAGGATAATGCGCCATGTCATAAAGCTGGAATCATCTCGGACTGGTTTCTTGAACATGACAATGAGTTCACTGTACTCAAATGGCCTCCACAGTCACCAGATCTCAATCCAATAGAGCATCTTTGGGATGTGGTGGAACGGGAGATTCGCATCATGGATGTGCAGCCGACAAATCTGCGCCAACTGTGTGATGCCATCATGTCAATATGGACCAAACTCTCTGAGGAATGCTTCCAGCACCTTGTTGAATCTATGCCACGAAGAATTGAGGCAGTTCTGAAGGCAAAAGGGGGTCCAACCCGTTACTAGCATGGTGTACCTAATAAAGTGGCCGGTGAGTGTGTTTTAGTTCTCATGCAGGAGTCCAACTATATTATATTTATGAACAAGGATGAGATACAGAGCCAATTTTAGATAAAGGTTAAATCTCACTTCAATTTTAATAGAATTTAAAAAGACGTTTTTCTGTTTAGACCCTGATGTAGTCCATGAAGACATGATCTGTACATCATCCATAATTTAACCTGTTGTTGGGCGTATTCATGGATGGTTGATATATAGTTTCCAATAATTTTAGCTACATGGAACAATAAACAACCACATCAGTAAAAAAAGTCTAAGTTGTAAACAGATTTTAAGACCTTTTTGCTGTTTGGAGCTCAAATTTTAGATAAAAGGAGTCTTTAACCCAAAAAATCTAAACAGTTTAGTACAGAATCCATTAAAATCATTCTGTAATATAAGTAAAGCTACATAAAGATAAATATAATGAGGTAAAAAGTGGACATATTTAATCTGGAATGTAGCAGGGAAAGGTTAAATTATCAAAACTAAAAATACACAATGAAAAATGGAAATATTTGTGCTTCTCAGTGTGAGTAAATATAGAGACAGTAGCAGCATTCCAGTCATGACCACAAAGTTCAGAGAGTTTTAGAATGGAGGAAGAAGAAGATAAATTAATACAGCTGTTTTACTTCAGGGAAACGGAACATACAGTCGAAAACTTTGTGCCTTTATTTAATCTATGTTGCTACATTTGACTCTGATCCAGAGTTGCACAAGCTGACAGACACAATTACAGAGAAGCAGCAATAAAACACTAATTTAATGTTTGTTGCTTTATGACTCAGGCGTGTCATTTGTAATCACAAACGATTCTGAACTCAAGCATCGCATGAAAAGTTGAATCTATTTGAAGTAAAATGCCATAAAGTCATAGAAGTTGTATTTTCATCAGACGTGTCTGGACTCACACACAGAACACCCACTCACACCCAAAGAGACCACATGTAGAAATCCTGCATGAATTCTAGAGTTATAATTAAATGGATTCCACAGCTGTAGATGTAGAAACAATATGAGTTCACTGAAGCTGAATCTATATGGGTAGCCTAAATGCTAAATAGAGCAACAGTGATTTGTTCATTTTACTGTGAAAAACAGGAAAAATCCACAAAATGACTCAATGTGTGAAAACAAATCAGTTCTGCACTTTGACAGCAGGTGGAGCCACAGACATTCCAGGAAGTTTGTTTCCTGCTGCTACTTTTTCCTGTGTCGAAATCTCATAGGAGCCATCAGCTCTGCCCTCTCAACTCAAGGTCTGTAGAGTTCTGTGAGTTCAGCAGGATGTGGTACCAACCCTTTGCTTCCTGCTGTGCTACAGACTCAGAAGTACCCAGAGAAAACATTTCTGGAAGTAAAACCTGGTCAGCCTCCAGTTAGCTGCAGTCTGTAACTCTCCACTCAGGGCCATACCAGATCAAACACCCACAAATAGACCAGCAGGTTTACTGGAAGGGAAAACAGCCCTGCCCGTTCTTCCCAGCAGAGACTGAAACAAGTGAAAATTAAATATCCAAACTCAGAAGGTCTGTCTGAGACCAGATTGTGGTGTGACCTCACAACCATGTAACGGTCTGGAGACAGTTTCTCTGCAGTCGAGTGGCTTTAGTGAAAACACAGCTCTATTTTTATCCTGCTGCCACATGTTAGAATTTTTATATTTTCTAGGAATTCAGTGATAAACTGTAGAAGTGATAGTAAATTATGAAACTTAGAATACAACAACACAACTAACAAATTTCCATCAAGCACTGAGAAATCAGATATTCTTTACAAAATTCTTATTGTGATCAAATCCCTGAAGAACACAGAACTATCGGCTCTAGCTTGTCTGGGTCTTTGTACAAGTTAAAACAGCATCAGAATGCAACAATTCATTTAGAAAACCTAACAAATCGCTTTATTTTTGTTACATCAACAAAGTGTAAAACATTACGAGGCTGGAAATGTCATGCATTATGTCATACAGTAACCGGGCTCTGCCAGATCTATGTGTAGCCCCGCTTCTTCTCGACTCAGGGACACACACAGATCTGGAACCGCTCCATTTGAAACCGTCTATAAAAGGGAGAGACATCTGATATAATATTTGAAGCTGATTGGAGGACGAGCCAGAAAGTGTCTGCCTTTGATGATTTGTTTTCAGCCAATCACAGTAAATCAAGCTCTTGCAACGCCATTCAGGAGAAAAACACACATCGTTACCACTAAGAAAAGCAAAACACATCTTTACTATCAAGAAATTCACAAAGTTCTTACCTTTGCTCATTTTTCAATTAAGAAATCATCTCCAGTTCTCCTAAAACCGATTCAATAGCCGCTTTTATGCGTACATGCAGCCATGTTTGTTTTGCTTCACCTGCCTGGACACTTGCTGCCAATCATAACTGAACACCCGCCCCAAAGAACAATGCTAACACATGATTGGTGCAAACGTTTTTTGACCGAAATAGACAGTTGTCAATGGAGCGGTACAAGATGGATTTTCGTGGGTTTGGAATACTCCAAATCTCACGAGTATCTGTCTTGCAGCACAAGGCTAGTTATACAGAATTAACTTATTTTCATACAATCCAAAACATTTATAAAATATAACAGGACATAAACTTTACTTTGATTTCTGCCTAATTTACTGTCTTATTTTAATTAGAAATAAGGTCCAAAATGTAAATATTCAACAGTTTAGTAAAAATATTAAATAACCTAAAAAATGAAAGCCTAAAAACTTAACTTTAAAAATACATCCTTATTACACTTTAACCCACTGAAGCTGTTTTCACTTCAGCTACATTATTTATCTAATAAAAACAGGAAAATTCCTCTTATCTTCCAAACAGTATCTGTGAGACAACTGCTTTGTCTCTGAGGTCATTAAATGACAAAGATTTAAGATTCACATGCCTTCAGGCTCCTAAATAAACTGAGCAGGGTTCAAGAGTAAAAGAGCGTCACTACCTGAAGTCTGCCGTGCTCCAAGTCATAAACGTCTTTTGTTCAGAGTTTTTCTGAGAGTGAGTTTATCAGTTTGAGAGAAAATATTTTACTTTCCGTCCACGTGATAATCGTGACTGCACTGTGAACTGTGATGTTGAAGGTTGTGTAAAAACTAGGGCTGCACAGCATATTGTAAATGAATGTAAGAACTATAAATCACATGATCATTGTCCTTATATGGTGATGCTCAGATGACGGTGCCTGAAATACTAAATTATACAGAAAGTGTTGTGAGCATCACAATATGAAAATAGATGGACAGGAATGAAGAAAACATGGATTCATCGCAACTGAGATCATTATCTCAACTTTCAGTGATAACATCACCTGTTGTCTAATATCATCCAGCTTCAGTAAAAATGATTTAAAACCAGATAAATCAGTGAATACGCTTGAAGACGTGCAGCTTTACACAATGTAATTCCAGGAATCCCGTCATGCTAAAACAGCTTTTTAGGAAACAACGACAAACTCACTACCTGTTAGAGGTGGCAGCATACATGTCAACCTTGAGGACTCAGAATTTGAGACAGGGAGAATTATTGCAATGCACGGTAGCAGGTGTTGAAAAATCTGGAAAATTTTGGCAGAAAGGTGGCTCTGGGAGATTTTTGGGAGGGGCACTGAACTTCGGGAGTCTCCTGGGAAAATCTGGAGAGTTAACATGTATGGGTGGCAGGTGAGGAATAATGACTGCACACAGAAATGTAGGTTAAAACAACAGTGTAACAAATCTGAACCACGCATAAGGTGGATTTATCCAAACTTTTACATCACTTACTAAGAGACAAGAGAAATGATGCTTAGTATTATAGATATTTCAAAACAAGCAGTATGAGGTCAATGGTGACAGTAACTACTTCTAGAAATAACATCCACAACTGATTCCAGACTAGAACTAAATACACACGAACAGTCAGCATCACTCATTTCCTCTAAACAGCAACTTGCATTCTATCACAATAAAAGCCTGTATTCCCAGCACATCCCATCTGAGCCAGTGCTGGGAAATACAGTGTCTATGTTTGTACTGTCGAGCATGAGAGGGAGGCCTTGTTATCAACTGGGCAGGTTTTCAATGTCAGGCTTGTCACTGCTTCCCCATCCAGGCCCCTACAGTCCGTCTTCCTCCTCAGTCTGAAGGATTAGACCCAAAAGGAGAGTCTTTCTTCTGGTTGTTAGTTCTAGACAATCAAGAAATCCACTTGGTATTCTGCTGAGGATCCACGGAGCTGGACTACAAGGAAACTTCACGGTTTGAGGAAAATAAGGGTTTTATTTCTGTTTAAGGATCAGCCCGCTGAAGATATCCAACAATAAATGTTCAGGTTGAATGAAACAGTTGCATATAGACACAGTAGTTTAGAGTAACAAAGCAAAGTTTTAGATCTGTGATGCATCTGTTATTTGTGAGAAAGTTGCTCTCAGAATAAGAACCAAATGTGGGAAGATGTAAGACCTGCCTGCTGTCTTATCATACAGGAAAACAACCACCAAAGTAAAGAAAACTCTAAATCCTGGCTCGGTTTCTGATGGAGGTAAACCATTGACTGACATACAGTGGGGCAAAAAAGTATTTAGTCAGCCACCAATTGTGTAAGTTCTCCCACTTAAAAAGATCAGAGAGGCCTGTAATTTTCATCATAGGTATACCTCAACTATGAGAGACAAAATGAGGAAAAAAAATCCAGAAAATCACATTGTCTGATTTTTAAAGAATTTATTTGCAAATTATGGTGGAAAATAAGTATTTGGTCAATAACAAAAGTTAATCTCAATACTTTGTTATATAGCCTTTGTTGGCAATGACAGAGGTCAAACGTTTTCTGTAAGTCTTCACAAGGTTTTCACACACTGTTGCTGGTATTTTGGCCCATTCCTCCATGCAGATCTCCTCTAGAGCAGTGATGTTTTGGGGCTGACACTGATCAACACGGACTTTCAACTCCCTCCAGAGATTTTCTATGGGGTTGAGATCTGGAGACTGGCTAGGCCACTCCAGGACCTTGAAATGCTTCTTACGAAGCCACTCCTTCGTTGCCCGGGCGGTGTGTTTGGGATCATTGTCATGCTGAAAGACCCAGCCACGTCTCATTTTCAATGCCTTTGCTGATGGAAGGAGGTTTTCACTCAAAATCTTACGATACATGGCCCCATTCATTCTTTCCTTTACACGGATCAGTCGTCCTGGTCCCCTTGCAGAAAAACAGCCCCAAAGCATGATGTTTCCACCCCTATGCTTTACAGTAGGTATGGTGTTATTTGGATCCAACTCAGCATTCTTTCCCCTCCAAACACGACAAGTTGAGTTTCTACCAAAAAGTTCTATTTTGGTTTCATCTGACCATATGATGTTCTCCCAATCCTCTTCTGGATCATCCAAATGCTCTCTAGCAAATCGCAGACGGGCCTGGACGTGTCCTGGCTTCAGCAGGGGGACACGTCTGGCACTGCAGGATTTGAGTCCCTGGCGGCGTAGTGTGTTACTGATGGTAGCCTTTGTTACTTTGGTCCCAGCTCTCTGCAGGTCATTCACTAGGTCCCTCCGTGTGGTTCTGGGATTTTTGCTCACCGTTCTTGTGATCATTTTGACCCCACGGGGTGAGATCTTGCGTGGAGCCCCAGATCGAGGGAGATTATCAGTGGTCTTGTATGTCTTCCATTTTCTAATAATTGCTCCCACAGTTGATTTCTTCACACCAAGCTGCTTACCTATTGCAGATTCAGTCTTCCCAGCCTGGTGAAGGTCTACAATTTTGTTTCTGGTGTCCTTTGACAGCTCTTTGGTCTTGGCCATAGTGGAGTTTGGAGCGTGACTGTTTGAGGTTGTGGACAGGTGTCTTTTATACTGATAACAAGTTCACACAGGTGCCATTAATACAGGTAACGAGTAAAGGACCGAGGAGCCTCTTAAAGAAGTTACAGGTCTGTGAAAGCCAGAAATCTTACTTGTTTGTAGGTGACCAAATACTTATTTTCCACCATAGTTTGCAAATAAATTCTTTAAAAATCAGACAATGTGATTTTCTGGATTTTTTTTCCTCATTTTGTCTCTCATAGTTGAGGTATACCTATGATGAAAATTACAGGCCTCTCTGATCTTTTTAAGTGGGAGAACTTACACAATTGGTGGCTGACTAAATACTTTTTTGCCCCACTGTATAAAGTGCTGCCAAGTGGCCAGTCGCACCTCAACGTGTCCACTTTGGTTTTGTTTTACTTCCTTCACAACTTCAGTTTGACCAACATAACAACCAGCTTCTATAACACCTACTCTGGTTTTCATACCTCTCCTCTATGGGCAGTGTCACACTGGCACCACACTGTTTCCATGACGCCTTGAGAGGAAAGGTGTTAACAGAAATCACAAAAGGTGTTAAAGACATGTGTTAGCATTCACTCTGCCACCTGAGGGTTGGAGGGAGAGGCAAGACGACCTTTACTTATTTATTTCCTGGTAATTGTTCGATTCTTTTCAGCAGATCGTAATTTAATAATAACACACGAGCTCTGACACAGGAAGTTAATAACGTGTTTTGGCACCAATTACTGAGACAGTCACAGATAACCTTCTACTTATTAATAATTATTTAATTATATTTATAGAAAACAAGATTTTAAAGAGACACATTTCCCTTTCATGGCCCAGGATGTCATGAAAATAATAACACCCATATTTTATGGTTTAGTTATAAAAAACTCAAGTAGAAACAGGTTTAACCTTACTGTCACACTTCCTACCTAAAATCAGGTAATACAGTTGACTTTAGTTATTTTCCCATTAAATTTGATGTTATTGTACAGTTTTTTGGGGGAATCATCATCTAGTGATATTAGAATTAAGGAGCTGCTGCTAAAATGAGAAGAATTTGAAGACTTCAGCCTGGCAAAGAACTCTTTGGTTTTGTAACAAAGATTAACCTCTTGGACAATGATGCTGTTTGTTATTTTTAGATACAAGTGAAGTTTAATATGACTTTATTTCCTAACAAAACATTCCAGTGAGCCAACATTGGCCTTGTAATTCTTGAATCAGTGTGTCAAAGCTTATAAAATCCAGGCTGTTTTCAGTTTGTGTAACCAGAAAGAATGAAAACACTTCATCACAGTCACAATGACAGGCTCTTAAAATCTGGCCAACCACAGCAGACCACAAGAGAAACAATACACTTGATGACAGCTGAATGCTTCTGTTCCATCACAGTTATAAAATAATTATCTGAGGTTAAAAAATGTGTGACTGTGTAAATTTAGAAAGTATTTAAGCGGAGGTTTGTTACTTTACTCAGACATGTGTGAGTTTCCCAGAACAAACTCAGCTTTCTGCTGGAATGTGACGGAAGCTCTAAATCCAGGTGTTACTCATTTTCTTCTCATATATTTCCACAGAAATATTGAAACTAGGACAGATGATGGAAAGAAGCTCCTTTCATATTTCCAACTAAAAGCTCAGATTCACTTGAATTCCCAGCTTCACTTCCTAAAATACCTTTGGGAAAATGAGCTTGATTTTTTTCCTGAATGCACACAGAAGTTAATGTGGTGAAATGGACCACAGACTTACCGTTAGTACAGATGAAAGACTTGCAGAGACACATACTCAGACACAGAAGGAGGACCGCTGCCACACCGCACACTGAGATGAGGATAATCATGGCTGGACGCACTGAAACACACAAAAACACATTATCTCTAAAACCCTGCTCATGTTTAAAACATGTGTAAAATATATGACATCTGCACTAAACATGTGGTGCAGATGTCCTTCCCATACACTGTGACATTACAGGATTCAGGACCCAGCAGCTACAATTACCCCAGACTAAAATAGAAAACACACAAAAGCCTCCATCTTCTCCTGCAACTCAGACATCAACAATCAAGTCTCATTCTGCAATGTTTTGTAAACTTTATTCACCATCTGAGCTGAGGGGAATCGTCAGGGGTTTCTCTAGACCTCTGTGTTGTACGATGCACTTGACCGAGTGGTCGCTGAGCAGCTCTGATTGGAAGAGCAGGGTGCTCGTCAGTGTCGTCGTGCCGTCGCCCAGTTCATACAGAGACAAAATGGGCGGTCCAAGCGTTCGGTTGATATCACCGGTATCCCACGTGATGTCTGCTGCAGGTCGAGACAGAGCGGTGCAGTTCGCCTCGGTGACTCCTGAGGACAAGGTCACGTGGCTCACCTCCGGTTTGGGTAAAACTGGGAGAAAACATGAAGACATACCCTAATGAGTAAATACATTCCTTGTTAGTTTTGTAGTCACAGGCAGCATCACTTGTCAATCTTTCCATCCTGAGACAAGTCAGTCTCCAACAGTCTGGCCTGAAAACAAAAGCCAGACAGAGACTTCGGCAGAGCAGCTTTTGCCAAGTGGCTGTTTGTCTTTGTGTGTGTCTGCAGCTTTGTTTCCATCAGTTGAGACAAAAACAAACCCTATTTATCTGTGCAAGAGGGACAAACATGCACAGACACACACACTGAGGCTTTGTGTGAGGAAACAGCGAGCCACACATTCCCTCGGCTCGATCCCAAATTAATCACCACTTTCCCTTCAGTGACACTTTTCCACTCCCTCCTTTATTGTCAGTGCAGAAACAAAAAGCAAAGGAAGGCCAAGAAGCCACTTTCACTCCTCTGACATTTGCTTCTGACGTCTAGGAGAAAGATTATTCTTACATTGTGTTAGTGGTGGAAAGAAAACCAGGTTGGGGTTAAGATTTGCAGAGGACTTCCTGTGTAAAGCAGGTCAGAAGAGGGATTTAATGAGAACCCCTCACTCCAGGCCTGTTGTGGTTGATCTCATCTGTGTAAGTTCTGTGCACATCAACTCATACCAGTGCACATTTCCTCTCAGCTTCCAGTTTATCTGGAGCTGAAATCATTTAGAATTTGATTATGTAAACCTGCATCTGCTTCAGAGACTTCAGCTCTGATAAATAAAGCTTTAGATGGAAGATTAGTGTAGGATCTCAAGCAGAGATGATCAAATTAAAGCAACTGTTAAGTCTGCAAAGGTCTTGTTTCACATTTTGCAGAAAGTAGTGCACATCACGCAGCTGTCCTGCAGGTCTTTTGCATTTGGTCTTCTTGCTATCTTACAAGCAGCCATCTGACTGTTTTCTTAAACCACATCTGTTTCTGTTAATAAGCCATTAAAACAGTAGAGCAGCTAAATGAAACTACCTCACCATCTTCTCATAAGCTCCTCTCACCATGTGAGAAACAATTATTTTAATTATCAGACTGCTTGGAGTTGATTTTTAGCTGCTGAGTGTTAGGAAAACTACAATATTTACACTGAGTGACCTTTTCTAACAATGACTGAACAGGCAGAAGCTGCAAAACACTAAATAAGGATGTGAGATTTTGGTTTACAGCTTTAAATATCTACATGTTGCTTACAAACTGTCATAATTACCCAGAATCCATCGAAATGTTTGAATTTCATAAAAACAACAAATGATTAAGTTTAAATATCTGTAAGAAACATTACATTTTATGAGCTTTATGGAAATTTAATTTTAAAAAATTGTCAAATCTTTCAAAAAATATATAACTGTAATTAATGTAAGTAATAAAAGTCTCACCGTAGACGGAGAGGCAGGCAGTGGCGCTCCTGCTGCCGTCTGGAAACGTGTGAAACTCGCAGGTGTAGCAGGCCTCATCCTCCATACGAACCTGATGGATGGTGAGTTTGGTTTCTCCCAGCGTTTGGCTCAAACTGACTCGACCTTTGAACTGCTCCTCCGTGCGGTGGCTGTGTTTGGTGCAGGAAGCGACCTTGGTAGTGTCGCCCTGTTCGGCTGTCTTCCTCCACAGCACCTGTTGAACCCTCTCTGCGAGACTGTACCAGCAGGACAGGATGACAGGCCTTCCAGATATGGCTGTCCTGTTGCCCTCCAGATGCACTTTACCTGAGAGAAACATACAGTAGATACACCATTAAACAGTAAAAAGCTGGGATTTTCTTCTGCATTATAATTTACTTTACATGATTTACAAGGCTGGCCTGTGAGTGGGTTCAGCAGCAACACAAAGAAGTCTGTATGTGATAAAATGCTGGGTGGGTGGTCTGTAGCGTCTACTGATCTGAGACCTGACCCTGCTGCTGCTTTCAGCTTCAAGGCATTTGGATCCAAAAACAAACTGTGAGAGTCTAAATGGGACACGATACAAAAACTCTGCAACTTCCACAAATAAACAGAATAAAAAGAAGCACATAAACAAAAGTTTAACTGTTCGACAGAGCTGCAGCAGTGAAAGGTGTTTACTGAAGACTGCATACTGTGTGATTAACACAGGTCAAATCCTTTAGCACCCACCAGTGATACTGATGCACGTCGAGCCCTCTTGCTTCCCACTGGGAAAAACATCAAAGATGCAGCGGTAGCAGCCAGCATCAGCTGACCGCACACTCTTGATGGTCATGTAGCTGCCATGGCTGTGGGACGCGTTGAGCTGCACGTTGGGCTCTTGGTGGCTGATTCGGACCGGCACGCCTTGCTGATATGCCAGAAGCAGCTTGGAGTGCGGATTGAGCCAGCGCACTTGGTGGACAGTGTCACCCGTTGCTGTAGTGATGTTACAGCTGAGCACGATGAGATGTCCCGCCTCTGCAGTCACACTGGCAGGAGCGATAACTTTACCTGTTGTGAGACAGAACCGACAGGACAACAAGGATCCGTCAGTGAAGAACCTGAGACTAAAGGTGTAGATATCAACAGACACTGTGCTGCTACACGTCTTATTCACAACAATCTGAAAGTATCTGGAGAACTGCCACAATCCCCAAAGTCAGTCATCATTTGCTCCCCGCTTGTTCCTGTCCAGGATCAAAGAGCTGATGTCTATCTTCAGCTGTCATTGGGCAAGAGACGGAGTCACACCTGGACAGGTCTCCAGTTCATCACAGGGTCAGATATGGACAACCACTCACACTCATACCAAGGGACAGTTTAACTGCTGATTAACCTCATACATATTTTTAGTTTGTGTGAAAAAGCTGGAGACCCTGGAAAGAAAAAAATGTACAGGGAACATGTAAACTTCCTGCAGAAAAGTCTCAGCCCAGATTTGAAGCGATAATTCAACCACAACCGCCACCATGCAGACCTCATCCACAGTTTACAATCAAAAGCCTTTTTGGGAATAACTTTGTCATAGCGTATTAAACTTCTTAGTCTAACATTTGTCACTGATGCAGCGAAAAAAAGTAAAACATAATTCTCTTAAAATATTACCAAAATAAATAATAATAATAATAATAAACTTCATTTATATAGCACCTTTCACAGATAAAAATCACAAAGTGCTTCACAATTAATTCAATAAAACAGCATAAACAATAAAAGATAAAAAGAATAATAATCACACCAAAAGTCCAGTCAACCAAAAGCTCGCCCAAATAAACGTGTCTTCAGCTGCCTTTTAAAAGAATCAACAGTGTCAGCCTCACGAAGGGGCAAAGGTAGGGCATTCCACAGTTTTGGAGCCACGGCCTGAAAGGATCGATCTCCTCTGGTTTTAAAACGAGTTTTTGGAACCATGAGGAGGTTCTGGTCTGAAGATCGGAGCGAGCGACCAGATATGTACGAGTGAAGGAGATCACAAATATATTTTGGAGCCTGCCCATGCAAGGCTCTGAAGGTCAAAATGAGAATTTTAAAATCGATTCGAAATTTAATGGGAAGCCAGTGCAGAGAAGACAACACTGGCGTGATATGTGACCTCCTGCTGGACCCGGTTAAAAGTCTTGCAGCAGCATTTTGGACTCGCTGAAGACGATCAATAGCATTTTTGTTAAAACATGTAAAAAGAGAATTACAATAATCTAAACGAGAAGAAATAAAAGCATGAATCACCAACTCCAAGTCAGTGTTAGATAAAACTGTCTTCAATTTTGCAATATTTCTTAGATGATAAAAACAATTTTTGACCAAAAGTCTTGAATGTTTGTCCAGAGACAGAGACTGGTCAAACCAAACACCAAGATTTCTGATGCTCGACTGGACAGAAGAGCCCAAAGAACCAAGGTGACTCATAATAAAAGAGATTTTCTGTTCCGGAGCAATTATCAAAGTCTCCGTCTTATCAGAGTTTAACTGAAGGCAGTTTTCTGTGAGCCAGGTTTTCACACTTGACAGACAGTCCGTTAAGTCTGACAGTTTATGCAACTCTGACTCTTTAAAAGAGACATACAATTGAATGTCATCAGCGTAGAGGTGATAGGACAAACAGGTTGGCAGGTTATAGTGAAAATTCACAAAGTTTGGTTAACAACGCTGGCTCATTCTTTAGATTCTTAATGAGTGATTAAAAGACTCATTGGTCAGATTTAAGTGAGTCAAATAAAGTTTATTCCTCTGAGGAATGTTAGGTTCAAAGACATGCCAAGGAAAAGGAGCCAAAGTTTAAAAAAAGCTTTAGAAATATTGTTCAAGATCATTAAAAGAAACTTTGGCTGCTTGGAAAAAAATAATGAGGGTTTCCTTAAGAAATCAGGCTTATACATCTGGAAAAGTGGGAAAAAATGATTTTTGTACTGATTGTTATCCAACATCTGGATCATAATGAGTCCAAACGGAGAAGAGATTCAAGTTAAACAAATCAAGAACAAAAAATAAAAATAAACCCACCTGTGCCATGTGAAAATTAAATAGAAAAATATACAAATAATTTATAAAACATATTGTCGACAGCTGCTAGCTGCTTGTGGCTTTTAACAGAACTTTCATTATATTTGAAGTGCTTATAAAAAGAGCAGCAGCTCATATAAACCCACCACATGGACAACATACCTTGTGTTGTTGCTCCTGCAATCCACAGCAGCAGAAATGAGCAGAGGGCAGGTCCACACATCGCACACCGATGCAAAGTTACCAGTTCACCCACTTAGACACACATCAATCCAGCAGCTGGAGACACAAACACACTCAGTGATCCACAACCACAAACTAAACTCATCAGTAAACCTCGAGTTTGACAGCTTGTGGTCACAAACGCTTAAAATAGACTTTGAATCTGCAAAGAAAAAATGAAGGAGACAAACCGTGTGCTGCGACTTGTTGAGCTGCTTCTGGTCAGAACAGACGTAGTTACATCTTACTGGCACACAGTGCGCTGTGACAGGAAGTCAGAGGATGATGTTACTAATGACAGCATCTCTTCACCAGGAAGACCATTTAGAGGTTTTAACAGGGGTCAATATTTATCATCACCATGGCTACATGAGGCATTAAAGACAAAAGTTACTTCCTTAATGTAGCATCACCTGGAGCTTCTAATGGAGGTTTTACACATGAAACCACAGCAAGTGCTCGGCCCCGTTAAGCCCATAATTACCCAGCACCAAAACAAGCTGCCACCATGTCTAGACAGCATCAAAGTCTGAAATTTCTAAATCGATACCTCAAAGAAATGACAGTGGGCAGGTGATGATGTAAGAGCGGATGAGAACATAAGACATTAATCACAGAGGTGATCACAGTATGAGCCAGTATACAGATGAGGGTGTGTTTGTAGCCAAAGTGCAAACAGCAGTGAGCTGACTGTAAAATCTACAATGTGGCTAAAGAATTAGTTTAAATTAGCTTAAAAACTGGATTCAGAGCAGTTTGAAACATCCTGAACTAAAAAGGTGGAACCAGACAGAAACTGGCTTTTCATCAGACTCACTGTAGGTGAGGACAGATGTGGGACAAGAAGAGACCCTTCAGCCACGAAGACCAGGTCCAGACCTCAAAGCTTTAAACGGAGTTATTTTATGGTGCCAACCATCTGGCTTCAAACAAGCAGCCTGCTCCTGTTGGGCAACAGTTAAATCACTTTTCCACTACAAAACCTCAACTTCAGACTTCTTGAATGGTCCAATCTGAATCTACCAATCAGCTGTCAGGGTCTTAATGGGAAACACTAACATTTCTGCACTTTGGGGGGGTCAAACTGTTTAATAAAAAGGTAAAAAATATGTATAAAGACGCCAATAAAAGACTTAAAAGAAATCCGTTAAGTGTACGAGAGGAAAGCCAGACGATCTACTAACATCTTTAAAGTTCTACATTACATCCAGAAGTGCAGCACAGCTGGTTTACCATGAGAAAACAGATTTTAAAAAGAGATTTAACACATTTTAAGAGGAACGTGCATATTATAACCTTCCACATGTTTTGACACAATTCATCTTATTCTGTCCCTTTAAATATCCTATTTTAAAATAAACTGGTCTAACCTAAGTGGGCGTCATAAAGAAAGACGTTTTGGGTTAATGATCATTTCACTCATTAAAATCCATGTGTCTATTTTCTAAACACAAAAGGGTGAATTCTTTGTTAAAAACTAAACTAAATATTTTTTGTAAAAATAATTTTTGAAGGTACAGAGAGATACAGTGATAAAATCATGACAGGTGTGTTAAATTAACGAAACGATCAAATACAGAAAACTAAACAGTCTCCGGAGTATTTAACTTAGTTTTAAGTAATTAAAAAACATACAGTCATAAAACCTACCAGTGAAAATGTTTTAATCCGTAAAACGGAGGCAGACGGAGATGACAGCTGCTCTTCAGTTAATATGGACGTGAAACAGCAGTCGCAGAGTTTAAACGGTCAACTGACATCCTGCTGCCTCGCGCCGCTAATTAACAGTTGAAGAAACAGCGACGCCTGGTGGACATAATGTGTCACTACAGTCAAACCACCAGCGCTCTCTAGACAAATTAAGAAATGTTACATTTATTAGGTCGCTAAATAATTATAGTGTCGTAAGAATGTGACATAGATACAATATAAATACACCGAGTCCACAATTCTATAAAAATTAACTGCATTGCATGCAGTTTAAAACAACATTATTCCGACATAAACTTTTACATGGTTCTCAGTGGAGTTTGAGATCATTTAGGTTGTACAAACAGCTGCTTTCTTTATTTTTATAACTATGTTTTATCCATAATATCGTGGCCTTCTCAGTTTCTTTATTAAATTGTTTACATGTTAAACATATTGAATGATAAGGCTTTGCATTCACATCAGTATTTCATGTTTCCGTTTCTTAGTTGTTATTCTTTCAGTTTGTTTTATAGTTTGACGATCTTTTTCTCTTTCAGATTTAGTTTGTATGATCATGTTGGATGTATCTGGAGTTGTGTTGTAGCTTTTATGATTGTCTTCCTCAAACAACAGCAATATTTTATAATCTAGTTGAAAAAAAACTGCAATGTTAAAGTGTGTTGTCAAACTTTTAACAAAGTTAATGCTGCATTCATCTAATCAGTCTTTGTTTCTTTGGGTTTTATAAATTTGTGATTTTGATGGTTTAAATTCTTCATGTTTTTTATTTCCACTAGTTATTTATTTAAGCTTATTACATGAATAAATAGCAAAAGCTACATGAACATTAACTTGGTACAAAAAGAAATTTGTGTTTAGTTGATTAATTATTTGATGTAGTGAGGCATCCTGGCCTGATTATTTCATATTAATGGTGCCACATTGGTAAGAAAAATATATTTGTGTAAAAAAAAATCAGCCAACTCTTCTCTGTTAATGCCTGATATTTCTGCTATCGACTCTTGTTGGATGTTTTTTATTAACTGATTAATTTAGTCAGAAGACATGTTGATGATTTAACAACTTGTTCCTTCAACAAACAGAAGCAACAGCAGCATGTGGAACAACAGTCACAACAGCCTGGTTCTTCCTCCTGGTCACCAGCTTGGTCACACGTTGCTGTAGGACAGCGTCCTTCAAACAGTTTGTCTCAAGTCAGCCGATGTGGTTTTGATGGTCTCACATGAACAGCATGACCAAGCTGATTCCTCAAGTGGATTAAGATTTGAACTGTAGATCATCCCATCTAGCCTTGCGCTGCAAGACGGATTCTCGCGAGATTTGGAGTTTTTCAAACTCACAAAAATTCCTGAATCGAGAAGAGGCGGGGCTACACATAGATCTGGCAGAGCCCATCCTCTTCATTCCCAAATCCTGGAGGTGGTTTCTGATAAATATTCCTCTGTGGAGGTAACTGGGTGGACAGAGACTCTGGAGAGATGGGACAGTCACTGGATGCAGAATCTCATCTTGATATCTCTCTGCAATAGGATTGCAAACAAACTATGTCGAGTCCTTGCTTTTCAAGTCCCAAACTGTCTCCACCAAAAGCTGTGACCCTGTAGGTGCAGCAACCAGCAGTGTTCTTCACTCAGCACATGTAACGTTCCTCCACATGTTCAGGGCTGTCATTCCAGGCCCACTGGCAGCCATATGAGACCAGAGATTTGTTGTGTGCAGTCTGTTTTGTGTAGCTACATCACCCATATCGTCCTGCTCTGTAGAAGGCTGCTTACAGTTTCTGAGTGTTGACATCTTTTTAGAAAGTCCACCTCACATCCTGTCTCTGGAATCCCCGTCTAATACAACAAGATCTGGCAGGTTTTTTCTGAATGAAGCCACATATCAAAATCTGCTGCTCAACTCATAAAAGTGACTCCATTAAGGATAAATTAACAGGGTTTCTAATGGTCTAAGATTTATTACCAGAAAGCATTTTTACAACAAAGAAACAACCAACCAATCAAAAATCTTCTTACCTTTTGTGTTAGCTGTAGGCTAGACTAAAACTTTAAAATGTTTGAGTCAGAGTCTTGTTACTTCAAACTCAAACTCAAACTTTTTTGTTTCTTATTTTTAATTAGATTTCTATTGGATTGAAATAATAGTAGTGACTCAACAAAGGTATAAACTGTACAATCTGTCACTGTGAAAGCTTTATGTGGTTTCATTGCTTCTTGCTTGTAAATGATTTTAATTCATGATAAATGTGACACAAATCATGAAACACTCAAAATAAAAAAAGCAACTTTTTTTTGCTTTCCGCAAGCTCGACCCATCACACCTGCAGTGTGATTTACTCTTTCTGGTCAGTCATGCTGCTCCAAAGTTAAACTTTAAACTAAACTAACACAGAAACACACAAAAGTTCTTTTTGACTGTTTCACCTCTTGCATCATATTTTTCACACATAAAGACCTCCACAAACAGGATGCAGTGAAACCACAAAAAGGAAAA
Source organism: Pachypanchax playfairii (assembly GCA_006937955.1). NCBI lineage: Eukaryota > Metazoa > Chordata > Actinopteri > Cyprinodontiformes > Aplocheilidae > Pachypanchax > Pachypanchax playfairii. Next base: position 291,386 of record SSNP01000105.1, read on the forward strand.
TGGCAGTTGTACAACTTTAAGTCGAGTCTTCTCTTTTGGGTTCAAACTTTTGTTTCACGGCAACAGCAATCTGATTAAACCTTAGCTCAGTTTTAGCTCTGCACTGTCTTCTACAGTCTCTTTGTTTGCACTCGCTTTGCATCTGGTCTGCAAAGCAGAAGAGAGTGGAAATAAATGCTTTTCTTATACAGTTTAAATTATCTGTGGAGAAAAAAATCAATCCTGTATCACTAACACGCTGATCCTGTGAAACCCTGAAATTCTCCCACACTGGTCTACACACTGCAAATAAATCTATTCAGCACGTGAAGCTTGTTTTGCTAACATTAGTATCATTGGATTAAATAGATAATATAAGCTGAAATAAAAAAAAAACACATGCAGGATTTAAACCATCAAAAATTTATGAAATCCAAAGAGACTGATTAGATGAACGCAGCATTTATTTTGTTAAAAGTTTGACAACTCAGTTTAATACAGTTTAGATGTTTAATTTATATTTGTTTTATTTCAAAAAAGTCCAAAGAATTAATTTGAAGGTTGTTGTTTCTCACAAGCTTGAATGTGTTTGTTTCCTGAAGACAAACAGAAAAACAAGTAGAGGTCTGATTATTAATGAGAAGTCAGAATTATTGGATTCCTATCAAGCTCCCTAAAGGAACTAATTCATATTAAAACAATAACAGATCCAGATGTTCATCTTTAGATGACTCACCTGCTGCTGATGTTTATGCAGGACAGTCATGAAAGAACTGCAGACACATACAACATGATCATCCAAACCAAATCTGAAAAATTAAACAGAAAAAGATAAACGTTATAAAACTAAATTGTCCCTTAAATTAAATCAGATTAAAATTTAACTTGAGGAAATCTGAACAACTGCTTACTAGAACAAAGATGTGCTGATCCAGATGTTTTACCCAAACTTGATCCAGATGTTTGACCCAAACCTGATCAAATAACGTAAAACATCAGAATCACAAACTGATCATCAATCTATAAATCAGAGTCTTTGAAATCGTTTTTACCATCACCAGATGTTGTTGCTCTCACAGAAATCGTCTTTTTAAAGACATCAAGGCAGGTTTTGTTTGTAAAACTACCATCAGGGAAGGTGCTGAAAACACAAAAATAACATCCTCCATCGATGTCTGAGATGTTCTTCAGAACTATAGAAGTGTCCCGAATTTCAGAATGTTTGAACTCAACTTTATTCTTAAAGTCTGGAGACACTGATTGACCATGGTTTATGTGGTGAGTTGCAACATTATCCCGTCTACCATCCAGCTGTTTTTCCCATGTGACTTGAAGGGTGGTTGTATTTCCCAGGAATTTGCAGTGGAGGTGAGCATCTTCTCCTTCTGCTGCCGACACAGTCTTCTCTGTTTCAATAACAACCGTTTGACCTGGAAATACAACAGAGACAGAAGGATGAAACTCTTTAGCTGTAGAATCAGATTAACTTCTAAAACAAACTATGTTGCAGACCAACGTCATCCAGTCATAAATAATCTGATCTTCATAAACTTCTAGAACTATTCTAATCTAACCTCAATCACACAAAACACACGACTGACTCTACCAAGTCATTGTTGATTAAAAACAAAGTCAAAATGAAAAAGTTATGTGTGTTCTGGATCCATTAGTGTTAATTATAACAGTTTGGCATCATAAAAACCTGCAGTAGATTGTTTTAAACATGTAAAATGTTTAGACTGATGATAAATGATAGACTCCTAATTCTTTATGAATTACATTATAATCATCATCAGTTAATCAATGTTTTTGTTTAACAGCACCTGCTTCTAATTTCCTTCATAAATCCAAAGAAATCAGCAACTTTATTTTCTCCTAACAGCATGTTTCAGTTTTCAAAGTCTGAAATGTAGAACTTAACATTTTTGCTGCATCATCGAAAGTTCAAATGTTTCACATTTCATTGTCTCCATGTTAGCTGATGAAAACGAACACAACGTAATTTTAACTGTAACATTTGTACAAACATATTATAAACATAAAACAGGACTGTCCACTTGATTTTCTGTCTTACCTTTTACAAAAACTTCACTCAGAATGAGCAAAAACACAGTTGCAGTGTGCTGCATCATTGCTGCAGATACCAAAGATGAACATATCTGAAACATCAAGTCTATTGTTCTTCATGTGTCGTTCAACCAATGAAAACCCAACTCTCAACAGGAAGCTGCAAACACAACAGCAGACGAAACTGGGGCAGTTAGAAAAAACTCTCCATGAGTTTTCTTTGTCATTCGCTGGAGGAAAAAAATGTTTTCCCACTTATACATTTCTTTTTTTTTGCTTTTTGTCAGACTTTAATGTTACAAATTATCAATGAAACAAATTAATATCAGATGAATAAATACAAAAGGAATTTTTAAAATTATTATATTATTTACTAAAATACATTCAAACCAGTCATGCAAAAAGTAAATACACCCTATTCACAAATGTATGAGAACACATATCAGTCTGAAGGCTTTTTAAGTCTGAAGCACAGAGAGGCTGAACCAGTGAGGTCATGTCATATCACCACCATGTGTCTCTGTTCCGTCACGTTGCTCACATTCATTTCATAGTTTATTTTGACTCATCTGATTTGGTTTCGTTTGTTAGTCCGGTACCTTTTGTTTGTTCCACTCACTTCTCTAATCGTGTCTCATGTCCTGCAACTCCCAGTTCCTTTCAGTTCTTGCACCTATTTAGTTCCTCTGTGTCACCTGTCACACACCAGTTAGTTGTATGCCTCGTGCTTCTCTAACCAGCATGCTACTGTTGGTCTGTTTTACTTTCTGTTTGTACCTAGGGATTCTGATCTTGGACTGTTCCAGGATCTCACCTCTACCTCGCCCCCATGTTGGATTGATGGTCTGTTTTGTTGGATTACCAGCTTAGATTTACAGACTATTTGTTCCATGCAGGGGCGGGGCTTCAGGGGGAGCTGGGAGGACAGTGCGCCCCCGACCAGGACATCAGCGGTGCCCGACTTAGAGGTATGAAGTGAGAGATGGGCCTCTTCCACATCTGAAAAAAAACCTGGTGAAGACAGGCGAGAAGACGGGCCCTTTCATTATTCCCACTCAGTGGAGAATGGAGTTTGGGTTCCGATTGCAAAACCGCACAAAATGCTGATTCATGCAGGGTTGATATGCGTTACCTAGTCAGGTTTGAGTCATGTTAATCAAAGCTTTACAAGAAAGACTGACTTTAGTGATGTAGTAGGTGTAAAATATTGAATAAAACGTTGTGCTGCATGGTTTTATTTTCACTCTAACATTGAGCTTTATGATGCGCAAATTGACAAGTTAATCACAGATTTTGCATCCCAGTGTGGGTAAAACTCGTCATCTAAGGGCCCGGTCATTTGCTCCACCCCCAGCGTAGCTCTGATTTGTTCCGCTAATAGCTCTACGTCAGTCTGTAAGTTGAAACATGCTTCTGGGGATTTGACCACTTGCCTGATTGGACTACCGACCCAAAGAAGAGCACAAATGTCTCATACTTGATTCTCAAGACTTTTGGAAAAATATTCAGTGAAACATTTTATAAAACCTGTTATGTGTAAAACTGTTGTAGCATGCACTGGAGCTGCTGCTTTAAGACCTGAACGACTTGCTGTAACTCATGGATAATATCCAGCCATAATTTTGTGCTCAAACACACTTCGGTTCTGCAGCAGGACAATGACCCACAGCACAACATCAAGAACAAAAAAGTTTTTGAAGTAGTTAAAGCATGAGCTTAATCAGACTGTTCATGTTTGAAAACCTCCAATAAGGCTGAATTAAAACTAATTCACAAAGAAGAGTGGATCAATATTTGATGTAAAAAGCTAATTATCATCTATCACAAATACTTGATTGCAGTTGGTGGGAACGATAGGCCTGGCTGCTTCGGATTGGTCCTTTAAAAAATGAAAACATTTTAAATTAGCATTTAATTACTCAGAACCTTATTATATATGCTATTACGTCAAATTTAGCTGTGTCATATGTTTTGACAAGCACAAAGTGTAAATGAGTCACTCAGTTTTAATTTTTCTGGTCATTTCTTGCCATATTTGGAAATCCAAGAAAACGAAAAGTGGGAGTAAAAATAAGGGAAAGAAGCAGCAGGCGATTGACAAAAATTTTATTCTGGCATTTGCATAATTTCAAATAGCAGCAAAACAATCAAATACGTCAATATTCTGTATCATGGGAACATTAAAATAATAAATTTTAAGTATACAATAACCAGTTTGTTTCTATTTAAAAATGTGTTTTGTTCCTGAAGAAAAATGCTAATCATGAATACAGTGACACACACAATATGATCCAGGTCAAATCTAAAAGATAAAACGGAAACAGAGACAGAGTTACATTAATATACATAAAGCAAGTTGACAATTAAATGTAACTGAAAACACTTACAGGAAGCTGCTGCCTCTGAGTGTCTTTGGCTTAAAGTTCATCATCTCTGCTAGCATCACTATGAGACAATAAATGGATTCAAAAACTACATAAAAGACACAAAACATTGTGTCAGCAGACTGAAACAGTATTTGTGTTTTATTACCTAACTAATGTTGAAAGGAGGTTCTGTTCCACAGCTTTTTTATTGTGCCAAGCAGACATCACAGCAACAAAACAGACTACCAGCAGTATAAATGCAATAATGGGAATCCATCCTATAGAGACACATAAACACCAACTTAAAACATTAAAGAATAAACAGAATTAATTCAAATACGAGTAAAAACATGAACTTACTGAGTCGTCTGTGATCAGATCCAGATTCTTCATCCAAACATGATCAAAGAAAGTCAAACATCAGAATCATAAATTGATCATGAATCTATAAATCAGAGTCTTTTAAAGAGTTTCTCACCATCAGACGTCTGAATCCTCTGAAACACCTCAATCTGATGACCAGAGAACACACTCACTGTACATCCAACCTGTGTGGCGTCACCATGGTAACCTGACAGCACAGCTGTGGTGGTGACAGTCACACAACTGACTCTTCAGGAGACTTTGATTCTCTGACATGAAGGACGGGTTGATGAAGTTCTGCAGTTACAACAAACTCCATCAGCAACATGTTAAACAGGTTCAAAGTGTCATGCTGTCAGGTTCTTACCATAAACATGGAGACAGGTTTTGTTTGACAGACTCCCTTCAGGGAAGGTGGTGAAAACACAAAGATAACAAGCTTCATCCTGCTCGGAAACATTGCTAATAACTATAGAGCTATTCTGCAGTCCAACATCTGTAAACAGAACTTTATCAATAAAGCCAGAGTTCACTGTGTGCCCAAATCTTATGTTGTTGGAGCAGACGTTCTTCTGTCCACCAGGTAATATTTTCTGCCACGTAACTTGAACAATATTCAGTTTACTGGATTTATTTTTCAGCAGCTGACAGCTGAGAGGAGCAGCTTCTCCTGCTGTCGTCCACACAGTCTCCTGAGTCTGTATAACATCTGTTAGACCTACAAGATCAAAACACAACTCTTACAGATAGAAAAAAGGTGTAATGTGTTAGATTAAATCAGAATTACTCGAGCTAAATGTTTTAGAATCTCAAAATAAAGGAAAAACTTTTAGATGAAATGACCAAAGATAAACACTTGCCTCATAACTGTTTCTATAAGTGTTGAACATTAATTATGGAGAAAGCAGTTGTTCTAAAGTAACACAGCACAACAAAACTTCAGTCTTACCTTGTGTAAATACTCCAAAAAGAAAAAGTAGACACACAAACACAACATGTAACATTACTGTAGTAAGAGTTTAGACTTAAGTCCAACTGACTGAATCCCTGATAGACTAATTTTACGTCTGTTTCCTCATTTATAACTAAAGGCAAATCACAAGGGAATTCTTCCTGATATGAAAGTACTTGAAACTTTATACTTTTAGTTTCATTTGAAACAGGATGTGAAAGAGCATGTTTAGCAGAAACGCTGGAATTTCTTTAATTGTAACAACTAAATTTGTGCTCCGCTGAGTTGTGAAAAAAATTCAACTTCTGATTTTGTCATGCCTGGAGGTTAGTTGCGAACTCTGATGTAGACCCAGAACCTCAGACATACACACAGGAGTCTCGGAGTCAGTGTAACAGTGTTTAATATTTACAGTGCAGGTGATAAACAACAAAGCAGAGATATTGCGACAGGTCTGGAGATCCGGGACTGGATCGGCGAAGGAGGAGATCTGATTGTGGAGGAGAGACAGGTTAGTGACGAGTTGATGTTCATATGAGGATGGTACAGGTTGCGGTGCGTGGGGAGTGTGCTCACAGAACTTACAGTGCGGGAAGGCAGGCGGTGCGAGGAGAGACTGAGGAACCAGCAGTGGTGGTGGTGTTTTCTGCAGAGGGTGATGATGGTACAGGTAATCCAGGGTAGAGAGTTTGTTTCCAGGAGTCCAGGTGAAGCAGGGGTGACAGTGATGTTGTGTTCTGACCAGGACAGGTGCGGGAGATCCAGAGAGGACCAGAGACAGACCAAGACCAGGGAGAAGGAGACGGTCGTGCCAGACCACGACGGAACCAGGAGCCCTCCGGACGGCGCGGCAGACGGCCAGCGCAAAGGAGGTGCTCAGGACCAGGACCAGGACTAGGAGACGGGGAGGAAAGGATCAGGTAAGTACACTAATTTCGGAGGTTGCAATCAGACGTTTAGCTAGTCAGGCCACACGTTACCACAGTAAGTGTTGTAACAAACTGGCGTCTGTCTCCAGTTCTTCCTCTGCTTAAATACCCAGCCACAGAGGGCTGGGTAACGAGCCGCACCTGGAACCACTGATCAGCTGCTGCCACGCCCTGCAATGAGAGGTTAGTCCATCCAACAACAAACACCATACAACAACAGCTGAGAACCTGACAGATTTATTTACATTATTTTCAGGAATCAAACTAAACTGCAGATAAGAGACATGATAAATGATCAAAACAAACAAAATGTAGGTTTTAGATGCTGATGCTACATAAATCAAACAAGTATCACCTCATTCATTAGAATAAATTACCATCAAGCTGCAGACCTAATCTGGATTAAACTCACTCAGGTCAGTTCATTCACATCCTCCAAAATAAAAATGTAAAAGCACATAGATGATCAAACAGGGCCTGAACAATGTCAGCATGTAAACCCAGACAGTAAACTCTATATTAAGTTATTTCTAAATTAAAATCATTAACATTTTATATGAATAACTGCTCAAAACTCAAACAACAAAGTGAACAATATCTTAAAATTTGCATGATACAAATATAGATTAATAAACCATAAAAATAAAATTGCTTCATGTTGTTTGCCAATTTATTTAAAGTTAAAGGTGGTATATGGAAAATTTTCATAAAAAGTAATATTTTTAACAAAATAATGCCTCCACAGGATGTTTAGAGGGTTGTAGAATGAAAATACAGCATTTCATTAAAAAAATTATATTTGAAGTAAAATATTATAAAAGTTCTGAAAGTTCTTTGAATAATTCCTCTCTTTCTGAAGAATATCTTGCACAATATAACATCACAAGCTTAACAGTTTCAGGCTCCCCACATACACACAGCCCATCTGGGTGTTTGCCCATCACCCTTAAATTAGCTGCCAGTCCACAATGCCCCAACCTTAACCTGGTTATCTTTTACTTGCTTTGCCCTGCTCATTGCACATACAAGCCTGCTGTTATAGGTTAGCACTCAAAGTACCTCCTCTCACCCTCTCACTCCCTCTGCCACTGTCTCTGCAAAACATCCTTAAAGATACTAAAACACTCTCTCATCTCAATATATAATTTATAATCAATTCCTTCCTTCCCAAGTGCTTCCCTTGCTAGCCTACCAGCAATTTCATTTTCCACAATTCCTGAGTGTCCAGGAATCCACCTAAAATTTACTTCACCCCCAACTACTCTATTCTGTACAGACTACCCAATATCTCCCATAAAATATCAGATCGAGTCTCAGCCCTTTCACCAGACACAGCATTCAAAGCAGCTGAAGAACTAGAAAAGACATAAGCCCCACCAGGTTTGTTGCACTGAACCCAATCCAAAGCCCACCAGATAGCCACATACATGATTAAAAACATGCATACTTTTCCTAATGTTATTATTCAATGTGTATACTCCAAAACCAGCTTTTCCAGAATTTGGGTCTTAAAGCAGAACTAAATAAGTTTTTTCACCTCAATAAATGTTTTCTAGAGTCCCTGTGGGGGTAAACAAGGACTTGGCGGGGTGATTCGTGGGTCCCTCCCCTCCCTCCGGGGTCTGTGTCCTGAAAGCAGCACTTGCAACTTTCAGTGGATCGGACCCGACTAATCTCGCGAGAACAAACCTGCTTTACGGCACTCACACTCACGTACATAAATACAAGCATGAAGCCCTTGCCGTTGTTAGCAACGCCACCCTTAGGAGCGCAAAGATGGCAGAACCAAAAAGAACGAAAAAACTTTTGACTGACGAGCAGAAAAAAAGGAAACGTGATTGGGACCGAGAGAGAGCTCAGTCGCGGGTGAACATCGGCAGAGCATCTGCGTCTGTGGCGGTGGGGAAACGTTACGACAGTGAGCTTTCACAGGGGACCAGTAGGGGGAGAGCGAGAGCAAAACTTACTTAGTTCTGCTTTAAGATCCATCTGTAAATATGTGATAATAAACCTTCTTATTAAGATCCACAAACTCATTTCCCTGATTACTAACAATAGTTTTATCAAGTCCCAACAAATCTAACTGGACTTCTGGCTCTGGCATTAGCCAAAAAGGAATGGGGGGAGAGCATACTGACCCAACCACATTCTCAGGCTCCAAATCCGCCCTCCTAGCCATTTGGCAAATGCATTTCAAAAAGTTAGTTTCTCCATCCTTTTTTTTTTCAAACTCCCAACAGTCCTCCAGGAGACACCTGGCAGCAGTATCATTTCTAACTCCAGTAAAATCTATCCCAGGATTGAAATCCCAACTTACACCGTCTTATTTTTGAAGAGGTTTCCCCCATTTCAACCAGCAAAGCAGATATCAGCATGGTTCTAAATGCTAAAGCTTTCGCTTGCACTTGATCTAACTTTTGTAACAGTTTTTGCTGCCGTACCATATATAAAACAGCCATAATCCAATATTGATCTTATCATTGACCTATAAATCATTAACAGCGTAGCTCTATCTGCTTCCCAGTCACTACCAGTCAGACTTGGAAGTACATTAATTATCTTTTCACATTTATCAATCATCTTCTCTATATAAATGTTCCATGTTAACCTTTTATTCATCCATACTCCAAGGAATTTAAACACTGTGACCCTTTCCAGTTGATGCTCACTTAAAACTAAATTTGACTCAGGATTTTCTTTTTATACCAAAAAATAATATATTTACTCTTGGATGATGAAATTTTGAAACCCCACATGTTTGCCCCCGGCAGGTACTTTTTTTTCAATAAAACCTTTATTTGCAAAGCTACAGCTTCAACACATGGCACTGCAGCCACTCACAAAAAACAACTGGAACAAAGTCCAAGCAGAAAAAGCCACACCACAGATGCAAGAAAGAATCCAAAACAAAAAATACAATATGAGCAAACAAACAAAAAATGTCTTAATTCAACTAAACTGAAAAATAATTGAAGAGTTTTATGGTGTTTTTACTTTTTGAAGGGGCCTACAGAATAAATGAAACTATTTTTTAAAATACAAAAAGTTTGGGCTCACTTTCAAAAAATGAAATTTATGAATAAAGATACCAAATTATTAAAACGGTTTAAAGATAAATGTTAATTAACTATTCATTTTGTCATCAAAATTAAATCACTGTTTTTTAATGAGTTTACTGCAGGTGTAAAATGCGATTAAATATAATAAGAATAGTAAAAGATAATGTCATTTTTCAGTTGTCCTCAATTGTCAGAATTTGACAGTTTTGTCTGATTTTCATAATGTTTCACCTTCTTGTGCTTCTTTAGTCGCTATCTGATGTCAGTCTTCGGGTTCTTCAAAAATCCTTTCCGCCTTCAGAATAAAACAGAATTTAGGTTTGAATCAAATAACAAAAAAATATCTAAAAAAAACCATTGGGCCAAAAAGACATAATTACCAAAAATAACTTCAGAGACTTAAACAGATAAAAATTAACTAATGGGAAGGAAAATAATCTGGATTATGTGAGAACAAATATTTAAAATGTATAGAATTAACTATTTGTTTCAAATTGTTGAACTGTCTGACTGAAGTTTGTTCGAGGGTTTAAAAGATTGTTTTTTGGATTTAGTTGAAATGACACTTACAAAATGACACGTAATTTTCCAAATCAGTACGTAGAGACAAGCCAAGAATCCAAACACAGGAAAAATACAGAGGAAAATAATCCAAGGAGAAGCTGGAAGAAAAGGGGGGAAAAGAAACATTTTACTGTTAAAATTCTTAAAAAATAACTTATCAATATGGAATTAAACAAACATAATTTTATTGGCAGATGGTTAAACAGAAAATCTGAGTAAAAGAGTTTCTCAAGTTGCTCATTAGCCATTTTAATAATGTAATTGTTCTTAGAATCTAAAGAACTCTGACTGCCAGGAATCCTCTGAAACACCTCAATCTGAGGACCAGAGAACACGCTCACTGTACATCCAACCTGTGTGGCGTCACCATGGTAACCTGACAGCACAGCTGTGGTGGTGACAGTCACTGTGTTGTTGACTGTGCTGGTGTTGTGTTGTGAGAGTTGGAGGTGTTGTTGTGTAACAGTCAGTGTTACAGTGGGAGCAGGTCGACCTGTGGCTGAACACGACACAACTGACTCTTCAGGAGACTTTGATTCTCTGACATGAAGGACGGGTTGATGAAGTTCTGCAGTTACAAATAGCAACAGACAAACATTTACTATCAAATTCTTAAGTATAGTTCGTTCTTTCAAGAATACATTTATCACAGCAATTTATGAATACATTTAGATTTGTCTTGTCTTTTAAATAGGCCATTTCATACAAATTTCAGGACTTTAAGGTTATTTCTTAAGTATTAACCAGTAATATGAAATGTTTTATATCTAAAAAACATTAGGAAACACTGATTAACAGACCTTTCAATCTGTCTGCGTCAAAATTTGGCTGGTTCCATCAGGCTTCGGCAGCAGCTTGTTCATATTTATTGTTCGAATTTGCTGGACTCTGATTGGCTAACGAACTAGCCTATGAGAGCAAGGTATACTGTTTCCTGCCCCGCTGTGCATGGCAATGTCAGACGATCTCTCTTCCTGTTTGCTACGTCTTATTCTACAGCTTTTAGCCAGCAGCATGCTAGGTGTGGTTTTAACTGCGGGAGCTGATGAATACTAACGAACAAAGGAGTTGTGACAAAACAAATACCGGCCGTTTGAACTCGGATTTCAGAGATAAAAACTGAAAGAGAAGTTGTTGACCTTTTTTCACACCCACTATGACGATAAGAACACCTGTGGAGCTAAAATATTCAACAGAACCTCAGAAAAACTGTTTTTAATGGAAGGGCCTCTTTAAAAAGCCCAAAAAACTGTGGACTAGATGGAAGACCAACACTCACCCACAAGTTAAAATTGTTGTTAAAAAAATCAAAGAGGTTTACTGTGTGGATTTTCTTTATTTCAGACATGTTAGTGTTATTGTAAGAGTTCATCACCAGCTGCCAGTATTTACATTAAATTCTTATTTTATTTGGGGACGTAGTCATTATGTAAATTGACGTTCTGTGGTAACGCCCATTCATGCAGTTTGCCTGCTGGATCTTTTTTTTCTTATTGCTGTGACTGTTTTGACTGGTGAAGCCGAGCTGTTGATTACCTGGCTAATGACACGGTTACTGTATTGGAGCTCTTTTGTTGAGTGAATAAAGCTGCTAAACTCTGTAATCAGACGTCCGAGCTTGAGTAAGACACTGTCACCAGTCAAACACACCCTTTAAAGTGGGAGTTGTTAAACTAATGGTAGTTAGTTTAATAAAACCATACATTTACATTATAGTTTAGGACAAATGTCTTAAACTTTTTGAGAAATTTTTGTTCATTTAAGTTAAGGATGGAAGAGAAATGTACAAGAAGCAATCTTCAGTTTTCTTTATGAGTTACATCAACTCAAAAATGTCATAATTCTACAATGAGTCTAACTAAACATTAAATTACTGTGACATTTGCTTGAAGACTGATTTGGAACGTACCATAGATCCAGATGCAGGTTTTGTTAGTCAGACCACTTTCAGTACTTGTTTTAAAAACACAGTGGTAGCAGCCTTCATTCTGCTCCGTCAGCTTCAGATCAACAGAACAGTTCTGGAATCCATCAAATTTAAACTCCATGTCTTCAAACTCAAGATTCCCTGTGCTATCGTTGTGCTTCTGAAAAGAAACAAGACTCTTCTCTCCATCAGGGAGGATTTTCTGCCAAATAATTTCTTCAACATCTTCAGACTGCATGAGCTGACAGTGTAAAGAAACACGTTCCCCTGCAGCTGCTAACACAGTCTGCTGCGTTCGGATGTAGGCTGAGAGGCCTGCAGGAAACAATGAAACAGATCAGACTTCAATTTAACATTTCAATCAGATATATTATTCTGGTTTATCAGACATTTATTGAGTATTTTACCTGATATTAAAATAAATAACTTATAAACATTTATGAAAAGTCAACTTATTTATGCAGAATATTTCTGAGAGTAAAATGACTTAAATAAAAATGTCTAAAGCTTTACAAATTTTAAAATCTCTCACCTTTAGTCAGGATCATCAGCACATACAAACCACACAGGATGGCAGCGTGCGCCATGGTAACTCTGCAAATATCTGCGCTTGCAGTCATGGTTATAATGCAATAGTTTTACGCGGAAATCCCCCGAATGATCAAAGACAAAGAAAATATTGATGATACGACAAGAGTTATTTCATTTCCGATTTGTTTTCCATTTCCAGTTTGCTCGACTTTAACTCAGAATTCAAAGCAGCTAATCTGACAGCAAGTTGAAAGCTCTTATATACGTATACAGGATAAAAAAAACCTGACTGAATAAAATCAGTTGGACAGAGAGCAGCTTTATGTTTTCAAATGAAAGGTTTTTATGTAGCACTTGGGAGAAAATACAAGGAAAAACAATGCTGGACAAACAGAGAACACAGTCAACCATGTTGTGTAGCAACAAAAAATAAATTTGTCTTGTTTTTAACAGTCAGAATAACATAAACTACACTGAATGTAAAATGTACCTGTTCTTGTTGCTGCCAGCAGAATGAAAATCCACAGGACCAGCCACAACTACACGATCCAGATGAAACCTTTTGGAAAAAGAACAAAACTGATGAATGTATCAACTTTCAGAAATTAAACAGAGACACAAGCACAGAACTAATAAACTATAAACTTACTCTATCAATCCTTAGTTTCTTATAAGAATCACTGATCCAGGTTCTTCATCCAAACATGATCAAAGAAAGTCAAACATCAGAATCACAAACTGATCATCAATCTATAAATCTGAGTTTTTTAAAGAGTTTCTCACCATCATCAGATGTCTGAATCCTCTGAAACACCTCGATCTGACAACCAGAGGACACACTCACTGTACGTCCAACATGTTTAGTGCAACACTGTGTCCCTCTTCATCAATCCTCAACATACATCCTTGACTTTCAGTTAGTCCAGTTCAATAAAGTTCTTGAACTGTTTCTGTCTATATATTGTAATAAACTATAACATTAACATGGATGAACAACAGAGAGCAAATAGACTAAAACAGGCACCTGATAACAGATATTAGATGCAATATCGTCTGATGAGCCCAGTGCCCTCTTTCATGAAAGACATTTTATCTCTCTCAATAATAAATTTGTACTTTTCCTGATCTTTCACGTCAAAATGTCTTCTGTTAAAAAATCCTACTGAACTTAGTAAAATCTTTAAAATCCTAGAATGTCATTTTTTTCAATAAAATTGCAAGTGTTTCAACAGTGACACCTAGTGGTCATGTTGTGAATCATTCTGGTCTACAAATCAGTTTCTGCCTTTTGTTTAGCTTGTGACACAAATCTTTAAAATCGTAACTTTACACTCAAGAAGCTTATTTCTAACACTGACCTCAAATAAAGTGCAATTCTATTGGTTTAAAAAAAATCAAGAATGACATCCTGTTGGTCCTGAACTATTTTAAAAATATGCAATTCAATAAGAATAACTAAAATTTGAGACAATGATATATAAATATATATCTGTCGTACAAGGAATTGACCTCATGCTAATAAAAAGGAGCACATTCCTTTTTACACTTTGGTTAGATTTTCTTCCATTTATCTTCAAGCTTTTAAACATAAAAATAATCCCACAAGTTTTGATTAAGAAATTTTGGTAAATAAGTCAAAATTAGCTTCTTTTGCAGAAATTTAAATTACTGTCCTTAAACAAGCAAATTATAATTGATGTGAAATAAAATCTTTTTCGGAACATGATTCAAAACTCTATGTCCACATGCAGAATGTTCTTTTATCTGTAAATCAAAGATAAACAAACAAAAACACAAACTTTATTTGAATGAGAAGCTAAAATGTAAAAAAAACTTTATTAAAAACTCAGTACAAAAATGTGTTACAGAAGTCAGATGTTCTTTCTTAAAACGAATCAGAATCAGGTTTATTTGGCCAAATATGTTACACACGAGGAATTTAATGGATCAGTTTAACTTGTACTTGCAGACAGACACATATATAGATATACAAAGACAGCGTTTGACATATAAAACACACGAGACACATTAGCAGCATTTGTTTACTATAAATGTCTTATTAGTGGTTTGAAGTCAGACAGTACAGATAAAATATAATTGTTTTTGTGAGAGAAGAAATTATTTCTTCTTTAAGGAGTTAAACATGTTTGTTCAACATGGTGATGGTCTGAAGGAATAAACTGTTTAGGGGTCTGGGGGTTTTAATGTTCAGAGATCTGTAGCGCCACCCTGAGGGGAGAGAAGAGGTGAGATCCTGGGTGAGAAGGTCCCTGCTGATGCTGCCTGACCCTCTCCTGAATCTGGAGGAGTCCAGGTCCTGGATGGAGGGCAGATTAGCACCAGTGGTTCTCTCTGCAGACCTTATAGTTCTCTACAGTCTGTTTCTGTCTAGTTTGGTTGGGGAACCAAACCACACTGTGATGAACTGGCAGAGGCACAATAAAGTCTCTGTAGAAGTTCACCAGCAGCTCCTGTGGCAGGTTGAACTTCTTTAGCTGTTGCAAGAAGTTCACCTTTAGGCAGGAAGGAGACACCTGTGTGGACCTGGAGCCTTCTCTGGTAGATGGGGCGCTGATGAACAGTGCTGAGTCTGGGACTTGTATGTTTCACTGAAACAGAGTGCACTAGATCTGCAGAAATCTGAATTTTTCCTCTGGTGATGAGAAAAGCTCATCAAATTTGTTTGAGATGGAACAAATTTTTGCCAGGTGGATGGACAAGATGGACGGGAGCAGTACAGAAACTCCTCTGTCTCAGAGTGTTTCAGCACGTTTCCCCCGTCTGCGTCTCCACCATGTTCCAAACAGAGCTGCCGCACCTCCAGCCAGAAGTTCAGGAAAGTTACAGAAATTAATAGGTGGAGGTGAAAAAGTTTATCCAGTGAGTCTCTTATATTTAAAAATTCTCAAAATAGTAAATACATCAAACTCACAGAAACAAAACGAGAAGACAAGTGACCTCGGCTGCTGTTTTTTGTGTCAGGTAACTTAAACTCTCGTGTCAAACAACAACAGTTTTAAAAGAGTTTTCTTGGCACTGAAGATGTTGCTTCTGAACGGTTGTTAATTGGTTCTTTAGTTGCAGACGTCCTCAGTCTGATAGTTTCATTCTCCCGCTGGGGGGAAGGTGTTTTCATTCTGTAAATAAAAAACATCAGACTTTAAACCCTGATCACAGATGTTCTTCCTAAACTGAAATCATTTTAAAAAGAGAAATTCTTCTGGATCAGTAACACAAAGTCTATGTTTAGAGATGGAAAAACATCATTAAAAGAACAAAAAGTAATTGTTGATACAATTCAGTTAATAAGACAAATTCAACCATCTTCTGCTAAACTGAAACAAACTACAACACATTTCTTTTCATAATAAAATGTCTTACTCTTGTGAGACTTCGGGTGATTTTATGGGTGTTTTATTCTTCTCGAGATCTCTGAGTAAAAAAAAAAAAATTCAAATGCTTTAAAATAAATGTTAGATCAGTTTGTGATGTTAATGATCAATAAATAAGAGGAACAATAAAGATTCTACAGAAAGATAAACATTACCTGGTTTTCTTTGCTTTCAGCTTGTAATAAACAGTGATTAAAATAACACAAATGACGACTGCCAAGATGACGAGAACAATTGAAACGATGATCCAGGTGAAATCTATGATGACAAACAAAAATAAAGTTAAATAAAAGATTTGGGTATAAAAAAGAGCAATAACCATAGAAATCACTTACTCTGTTCATTAGGCTGCATTTCTTTCCTTAAATACGACAAAGGCTCTTTATCCGAACCTGATCAACAAAAGTCAAACATCAGAATCAGAAAGTGATCATCAATCTATAAATCAGTTCTGAGGGATTATTATGTGCTGAAAAAAGTGGATCACAGCAGCACCAAAACCACAGACTGTCAGCAATATAAAAGCAACAACGAGAGGCCATCCTAAAGAAACACATAAACACTGACTGATAACTTAAATAAACATTAAAGAATGAACAGAATTAATTCAAATACGAGTAAAAACATGAACTTACTGCAGCGTCTGTGATCAGATCCAGATTCTTCATCCAAACATGATCAAAGAAAGTCAAACATCAGAATCATAAATTGATCATGAATCTATAAATCAGAGTCTTTTAAAGAGTTTCTCACCATCAGACGTCTGAATCCTCTGAAACACCTCAATCTGATGACCAGAGAACACACTCACTGTACATCCAACCTGTGTGGCGTCACCATGGTAACCTGACAGCACAGCTGTGGTGGTGACAGTTACTGTGTTGTTGTTGTTGTTGACTGTGCTGGTGTTGTGTTGTGAGAGTTGGAGGTGTTGTTGTGTAACAGTCAGTGTTACAGTGGGAGCAGGTCGACCTGTGGCTGAACACGACACAACTGACTCTTCAGGAGACTTTGATTCTCTGACATGAAGGACGGGTTGATGAAGTTCTGCAGTCACAATGAGAAACAATTCAGTTTCAAAGCCAAACACATTGTGGTTGTTTAAAAATTGTGACTTTACGTAAAATATGTCTGTTGAAAATAACAAGAACCTTTATTTTTTAATCTTTAGGTGACTTCAGGTAATGTTTTCTGAAGATGAGGCTGAATTTTTATGAACCTTTACAACGATGTGCTTGTTTTATTTGTGATTGTTGGTTTATTCATTGTTTTATGCACATATATTGACTCACATCAGATCTGCTTTAGTCTTTCTTGCAACTATTATTATGAAACATAAATTTAGCTCATCAAGGTGTCGTTTTTCTTTACTGGTCTGTTTCATAGGTGTTGAGAAGATGTTTGTTCTTACCGTAGATTCTGAGGCAGGTTGAGCCGATCACGGCTCCTTTAGGATACGTGTTGAACAAACAGCGATAGCAGCCTTCATCCTGATCCGACACCTTCCTGATCACCACTGAACAGTTCTTCAGCTCTCTGTACTGAAACTCCATCTTCTTCTCCAGGTCAGGATTCACTCTATGACCAAAGTCCTTGGTGTACGTGGCGAGATTCTTCTCTCCATCAGGGAGGATCTTCTGCCACGTGACCTGGAGGACTTCTTTATTTTCCATCAGCTGACAGGTTAGAGAGGCCTGACCTCCTACTGCTGCCATGACGGTCTGTTCTGTTAGAATCACAGCTGATACACCTGTACAGAGGAGGTCATGTGACTGTTAACTGCTTGTGACAGACATGAAATCTGCTCCCAATAACAAACATTAGTAATGGCAGTGATGGACTGAGACTGATGTAGAACATCTAATGTGAAACATTGTTCTGAGCTCTCTCTGGAGTGGATGAGGTCATGTGACTGTTATGAAACATCACAGTTGATTTGCACAGTTTGTTTTCCAAATTGAAATTGAGTGAATCTACTGAATACTGTATGCGATGGTGTCGTTATTTTTATTCCCAAATGGGATAATAAACAAATAGTGTACTCATTTTCCCCAAATAATGTAATATGATATTTTCACTGGACTTGTGTCTAATTAACTTCTGACCCAACATGTTACTATAGTTCCTCATCTGTTCCAGACAGATGTCTCCATTTCAGAAACATCAGATCCTTGTGACAGAATATTCTCCAAAGATGAAGCGATAATGAACAAGAAATGAAACCATCTCAACAAAAACTGATTTTCTTAATAAAAACCTACATGTCCTTCTGATAATTGTCTCTCTGAACAGCTGCAGCACACACACGCATATCGATTTAAATAAAATTATTTACTAACTAAATAATATAATAACAAAAAGTTACGATAAAGTACAGAAAGGAAAACAGTGAATTGAGTGATAATTTTCAGTCAGTTACATATCCACCAGATGTCGCTGTGTTTTTTTTCTTAAAGTTTCAAAAGATCGTTTTATTTCAGGAATATTGGCTCTAAATTATTCGATCTCCCACAACGTTTCATTTCTGCCATTACACCCAAACAGTTTGACTTGATTTAATAATCCGTCAGTCACGTGATGAGCTACAGCTTTTAAAAACATGCCGCCTCGTTTTATGTATGAACAATAAACTAAGAAGATTGAAAACCCGTAAAACTGAGGTCGGAATGATCAAATCAACACAGGCTGCACAATAACATTAGATGATTTTGTAAAAGAATGCAACTTTTTTCTAACCTCTGGGAAATGTTTCCATCAGTAAATAGAGACACAGGATAAAACAAGCCATCGTTGAGCGCTTAAAATTTTAAATCAGGAACATGCGCAGAGATGTGAGAATACGATGTGTTTCACTTTCACTTCTGGGGGTTATTAGCATAGACATTTGCAACTGAACACCTTTGAATATAAATCAGGTTTTGTGCTGGTTCAGATTTACTGACCAAAAAACAGACGTTTGATCACAATTTTACATTAAATATTATCTCACAGGTGGATGATGCAGTTTTAAATGAATGAAATTATTGTTACAATCTCACATTATTAAGAATGAGTAAACAGCAACACCAAGTGGTCATAATGTAAAACTTCAAGTAAGAATCTGCAGTTAGTAATAGCAAAACGGATTTTATATATATATATATATATATATATATATATATATATATATATATATATATAGTGTNGATTGTTTTCTGACCCCACTGCTTTCTGAGGTAACTGGAGATTCTTGACTTTTTGAACTAAAAACAGAACAAGTTGTTCATTACAACATGATTCAATTTAAATCACATCAAAATCCTTTTTATTTTCTGTGTAATTAAGAAACAACAAGACAGTTTTACCTCTGAGTGTCTCTGACTGAAGGTTCATCATCTCTACTAGCGTCACTGTCAGACAAAAAAAAGGATTAAAAAACTACATAAAAACACACAAACATGTGTCAGCTGACTGAAACATTATTTATGTTTTACTATCTGATTAATATTAGAAAAGAAGTACCGTTCCAGAGGTTTGTTTCTGCGCTGAACAAAGTAGATCACAGCAACAACACCACAACAGACTACCAGCAATATAAATGCAATAATGGGAATCCATCCTATAGAGACACATAAACACTGATGAACTTCATTAAACATTAAAGAATGAACAGAATTAATTCAAATACGAGTAAAAACATGAACTTACTGAGTCGTCTGTGATCAGATCCAGATTCTTCATCCAAACATGATCAAAGAAAGTCAAACATCAGAATCATAAATTGATCATGAATCTATAAATCAGAGTCTTTTAAAGAGTTTCTCACCATCAGACGTCTGAATCCTCTGAAACACCTCAATCTGATGACCAGAGGACACACTCACTGTACATCCAACCTGTGTGTCGTCACCATGGTAACCTGACAGCACAGCTGTGGTGGTGACAGTCACTGTGTTGTTGTTGTTGTTGACTGTGCTGGTGTTGTGTTGTGAGAGTTGGAGGTGTTGTTGTGTAACAGTCAGTGTTACAGTGGGAGCAGGTCGACCTGTGGCTGAACACGACACAACTGACTCTTCAGGAGACTTTGATTCTCTGACATGAAGGACGGGTTGATGAAGTTCTGCAGTTACAACAAACTCCATCAGCAACATGTTAAACAGGTTCAAAGTGTCATGCTGTCAGGTTCTTACCATAAACATGGAGACAGGTTTCAGCTGTTAGAGCACCATCAGGGTAAGTGTTGAAGATACAGTGATAACATCCTTCATCCTGCTCCGTTACCTTCATGATGATTATAGAGTTGTTCTGCAGTCCAGCATCTTTAAACTGAACTTTACTCTTAAATTCAGGATTCACTGTGTCATTAAAGTATTTGCTGTAGGAACCGACATTCTTCTCCATATAGCTGTGAATCTTCTGCCAGGTGACTTGATGAACTTCTTTATTTTGCAGCAGCTGACAGCTGAGAACAACATCTTCTCCAACAGCTGCTGACACAGTCTGCTGTGTTTGTATCACTGCTGTCCCACCTGAAGGAAATATAATTACACAGATCTGAAATCAGCTACATCAATTTATTTATGAATACGTAATATATTATTTTCTATAAACGTGTTTAATCTAGAACATCAAATTAATTTAATTCAATTAGTTACTTCTTATCTTTATATTCAGTCCAGTTCTTATAACTTTAACATAAAACAAGAGTCTTTCACGAAAACTCAGAAACTACACAAACACAATACAAAGAAATAAAAGAAGTATCAGCCTCCTCCACTCTGTTATCTCTGTCACGCCCCTCATTCATGAGAGTTACATACATTTAACTATCAACATGAAGATAAACACAACTTTAAGGACTTTAAGGTTTTTCTGTTTAATTTTACCTGAAACATTTAACCCAGTAAAACTCCTTCAGTGTTTAATCATAAATCTATTTCAGGAAAATATCAGTATTACAAACCACATATTTGCACCTTTATGAAAATGACCGATTAAAAATTTATTCTTACCTATTTGAATTCCTCCGTAAAACAAAAGGCCAGAAAGGAAATAAATAATAACTCTTTGTAACTTTGTAAAAACATGACATGCAGTAACAGAAACAGGAAGTGTTGTGTGAAGGTTTGAAGTTACCTTTCAGATTATACTACATTCCAGACAAGAGGCGAGAACATAAAACTACTTACTGACAGTTTAAAGACCAGAAGTAAGAAAGAAAATAAAGATCATATTCTCAAATTACACAGATAGACATTCATTAAATAAAAAGTATTTTTGTAACTTAAACATTTATTTTAAATGGATAATTATTATTATATATTATTAATATATTATTAATTAAATTATAATTAAATAATAATAATATCGATTTAAATAAAATTATTTACTAACTAAATAATATAATAACAAAAAGTTACGATAAAGTACAGAAAGGAAAACAGTGAATTGAGAGATAATTTTCAGTCAGTTACATGTCCAGATGTCGCTGTGTTTTTTTTTTCAAAAGATCGTTTTATTTCAGGAATATTGGCTCTAAATTATTCGATCTCCCACAACGTTTCATTTCTGCCATTACTCCCAAACAGTTTGACTTGATTTAATAATCAGTCAGTCACGTGATGAGCTACAGCTTTTAAAAACATGCCGCCTCGTTTTATGTATGAACAATAAACTCAGAAGATTGAAAACCCGTAAAACTGAGGTCGGAATGATCAAATCAACACAGGCTGCACAATAACATTACATGATTTTGTAAAAGAATGCAACTTTTTTCTAACCTCTGGGAAATGTTTCCATCAGTAAATAGAGACACAGGATAAAACAAGCCATCGTTGAGCGCTTAAAATTTTAAATCAGGAACATGCGCAGAGATGTGAGAATACGATGTGTTTCACTTTCACTTCTGGGGGTTATTAGCATAGACATTTGCAACTGAACACCTTTGAATATAAATCAGGTTTTGTGCTGGTTCAGATTTACTGACCAAAAAACAGACGTTTGATCACAATTTTACATTAAATATTATCTCACAGGTGGATGATGCAGTTTTAAATGAATGAAATTATTGTTACAATCTCACATTATTAAGAATGAGTAAACAGCAACACCAAGTGGTCATAATGTAAAACTTCAAGTAAGAATCTGCAGTTAGTAATAGCAAAACGGATTTTATATATATATATATATATATATATATATATATATATATATATATATATATAGTGTCTTTGGGTTTATTATCAAAAGTCTCATTATCTCAACGTTGTTCTGGCTCAGTCAGATATTTAAGAACGGATGTTTTGGTAGATTTTCAAGTACCTTTACAGCACAGAAATATTATTAACAGAAAAAAGATGATTATGACAACAAGACTACTGAAACAACTACAATTACATGAACATAAAGAAATTCCGTTCAAAATTAGTAAAAAAACAAACAAACAAAGAAATGTAGATTAATATTGAAAAAACAAATGAATAAATTGATTTAATACCATAGCACCCCTTAATTAGCATTAGGCCTAGTAGGTCATCATCATCATCAGACGTCTGAATCCTCTGAAACACGTATGTGAACCAGAGTTGTGCCCTGCAGATCCCATAGACATTACATACGTAGACGCCCCATTACGTGCTGTAGAGTGATCAGCGTTGCAGCCATATTGGAAGGGTCTACTGTTAGGTACATACAACCGGAGTCAATGAAGAATCAGGAACTATACCCGTAATATTTTAATCTCATCTTATATTTTAAGTTATAAGGCTTATACAGAAACTTAATTTTTATTATTTAACTGTTTATTATCTTTGGAAATTTTTCACATTCACAAATGTAAATGGTCTAATTCCCAACTTCATTTGAAGTATTTAATATGGACTTTAAGACATACAAGACAATAGAACACCCGCAAAATTTGAAGGCTATGACATTTAATCTACATATATTTTTTAAATGTTTTATTTGTAAGTGCAATAATATGTTATAATCCTTTGGTCTGTGTATGTTAATTCTTTATGTTCAGGTTGCACAGCAATTGTGATTTATTTTTCTTTTTCTTTCTCTCCTTTGTTGTACCTATCGACTTGTATTTTGTTCATGTTAAATTTGTTGACAAAAAAAGTAATTGCCTGTCTTATGCGCAGCATACGGTTGCAACAGCCGGCAGATTGAAAGCGGATCAAAATAAGATTAAAAATATTTTGGTTATTAGACCATTTATAATGTGTACAATCCTAACTAACATTAGGTGACTATTAAATAAATGCCAACCCAATTCTACATTGACAATCATCATTTCATGCTTGTGTCATTTGTTGTCCCTGTTTTCATAAAGTACGGCTCCGACACATCACAAAACTGACCCTGGAGTTACAGAGTGCAGCACATGCAAGAAGGAAAACTGAGGCTACAATTTGCACAAGCTCATCGAA
Organism: Pachypanchax playfairii; assembly: GCA_006937955.1. Taxonomy (NCBI): domain Eukaryota; kingdom Metazoa; phylum Chordata; class Actinopteri; order Cyprinodontiformes; family Aplocheilidae; genus Pachypanchax; species Pachypanchax playfairii. The sequence continues at coordinate 314,927 of SSNP01000105.1, forward strand.
ATTGGACAATAGAAGATTGGAAAAACGTTGCCTGGTCTGATGAGTCTCGATTTCTGCTGCGACATTCGGATGGTAGGGTCAGAATTTGGCGTCAACAACATGAAAGCATGGATCCATCCTGCCTTGTATCAACGGTTCAGGCTGGTGGTGGTGGTGTAATGGTGTGGGGAATATTTTCTTGGCACTCTTTGGGCCCCTTGGTACCAATTGAGCATCGTTACAACGCCACAGCCTACCTGAGTATTGTTGCTGACCATGTCCATCCCTTTATGACCACAATGTACCCAACTTCTGATGGCTACTTTCAGCAGGATAATGCGCCATGTCATAAAGCTGGAATCATCTCGGACTGGTTTCTTGAACATGACAATGAGTTCACTGTACTCAAATGGCCTCCACAGTCACCAGATCTCAATCCAATAGAGCATCTTTGGGATGTGGTGGAACGGGAGATTCGCATCATGGATGTGCAGCCGACAAATCTGCGCCAACTGTGTGATGCCATCATGTCAATCTGGACCAAACTCTCTGAGGAATGCTTCCAGCACCTTGTTGAATCTATGCCACGAAGAATTGAGGCAGTTCTGAAGGCAAAATGGGGTCCAACCCGTTACTAGCATGGTGTACCTAATAAAGTGGCCGGTGAGTGTATATTTCTGGCTATTTGGATCTTATCAATATGTGTTAGTTCTTAAATTTTGTTTTTGAAAAGTTTCAAGAGAGAAAAAATATTTTTTATCAAAATATAATTTTTTATTAAGATGTCATACCATGTCTGATTATTTTAAATGCATTATAAAAGTTCCCTCTAAAAGCTCTTCAGCCCTCTAAAGAGAGAGAAAATTAAAGAAATGAATTAAAATAAACCATCAACCTTTTTTTGCTTATTAGACTATAAAATGAATATCTTATTTTTATTAACACGTCATACCACATGTCACATTCTGTTGAGGAGCGTAATTAAAAGGGGTTTTTGTAGTTGGATATACAGCTACGTATCTCAGTAGAAATAAATGCACTGCAGGTGCATGGGAATCTATCCAAGATGGCGGCCGCGCTGATACGCCAGCTACAATGGGCAGCGTCAGTCCACGAGGTGTCCACGTATTAATGTCTATGTGCAGATCCACCCTGTGTGCTGTTGTCATGGTAACCTGACAGCACAGCTGTGATGGTGGTTGCATTGTTGTTGTAGAGTCTGGTCAAACTGTGGCTAACCTGCTGTTGTTTAACACTATAATATAAATACTGCACAGAAAAACTGAGAAGATTTGAACCTACTGGATTCAATCAGGTTCTGCTGGTGGTGATAGATGCTGTTTTATTTATCTGGTTTACTCAGGAGGTGTTTGTTTTCTGACCCCACGGCTTTCTGACATCACAGGAGATTCTTCACTTTGTTCAAATTTAAGTTTTCTCGTTGGAGGTGTTTGTTGTTGCTCGTTTGGGCTATTTTTTTTAGGAGTTTCCCATTCTCTGTCCCCGCTGCCCTCAGAGTTCACTGAAGATTCTTGACTCCTTAAAATAAAAACAGAACATTTTGTTTTTACTTGCAATATTTTACCACAAAAACTGCTGCGAAATTCAAATAAACGGATTATTGTTAAATGTGGTTGAGACATTCAGTTCTTAATATCAGTCATTTTTATTTTCTATATAACTAAGAAACAAAAAGAGTTTTACCTCAGAGTGTCTCTGGTTGAAGGTTCATCATCTCTAGTAGTCTCATCTAAACCATCACTATGTTCACTATCAAGTTTTATTACTGTTGGTGATAGTTGTTGTTTGATTTGTCTGCTTTTCTGAGGAGGTGATTGTTTTCTGACCCCACTGCTTTCTGAGGTAACTGGAGATTCTTGACTTTTTGAACTAAAAACAGAACAAGTTGTTCATTACAACATGATTCAGTTTAAATCACATCAAAATCCTTTTTATTTTCTGTGTAATTAAGAAACAAGAAGACAGTTTTACCTCTGAGTGTCTCTGACTGAAGGTTCATCATCTCTACTAGCGTCACTGTCAGACAAAAAGAAGGATTAAAAAACTACATAAAAACACACAAACATGTGTCAGCTGACTGAAACATTATTTATGTTTTACTATCTGATTAATGTTGGAAAGAAGTACCGTTCCACAGGTTTGTTTCTGCGCTGAACAAAGTAGATCACAGCAACAACACCACAACAGACTACCAGCAATATAAATGCAATAATGGGAATCCATCCTATAGAGACACATAAACACTGATGAACTTCATTAAACATTAAAGAATGAACAGAATTAATTCAAATACGAGTAAAAACATGAACTTACTGAGTCGTCTGTGATCAGATCCAGATTCTTCATCCAAACATGATCAAAGAAAGTCAAACATCAGAATCATAAATTGATCATGAATCTATAAATCAGAGTCTTTTAAAGAGTTTCTCACCATCAGACGTCTGAATCCTCTGAAACACCTCAATCTGAGGACCAGAGGACACACTCACTGTACATCCAACCTGTGTGTCGTCACCATGGTAACCTGACAGCACAGCTGTGGTGGTGACAGTCAATGTGTTGTTGTTGTTGTTGACTGTGCTGGTGTTGTGTTGTGAGAGTTGGAGGTGTTGTTGTGTAACAGTCAGTGTTACAGTGGGAGCAGGTCGACCTGTGGCTGAACACGACACAACTGACTCTTCAGGAGACTTTGATTCTCTGACATGAAGGACGGGTTGATGAAGTTCTGCAGTTACAACAAACTCCATCAGCAACATGTTAAACAGGTTCAAAGTGTCATGCTGTCAGGTTCTTACCATAAACATGGAGACAGGTTTCAGCTGTTAGAGCACCATCAGGGTAAGTGTTGAAGATACAGTGATAACATCCTTCATCCTGCTCCGTTACCTTCATGATGATTATAGAGTTGTTCTGCAGTCCAGCATCTTTAAACTGAACTTTACTCTTAAATTCAGGATTCACTGTGTCATTAAAGTATTTGCTGTAGGAACCGACATTCTTCTCCATATAGCTGTGAATCTTCTGCCAGGTGACTTGATGAACTTCTTTATTTTGCAGCAGCTGACAGCTGAGAACAACATCTTCTCCAACAGCTGCTGACACAGTCTGCTGTGTTTGTATCACTGCTGTCCCACCTGAAGGAAATATAATTACACAGANATGATTTTGTAAAAGAATGCAACTTTTTTCTAACCTCTGGGAAATGTTTCCATCAGTAAATAGAGACACAGGATAAAACAAGCCATCGTTGAGCGCTTAAAATTTTAAATCAGGAACATGCGCAGAGATGTGAGAATACGATGTGTTTCACTTTCACTTCTGGGGGTTATTAGCATAGACATTTGCAACTGAACACCTTTGAATATAAATCAGGTTTTGTGCTGGTTCAGATTTACTGACCAAAAAACAGACGTTTGATCACAATTTTACATTAAATATTATCTCACAGGTGGATGATGCAGTTTTAAATGAATGAAATTATTGTTACAATCTCACATTATTAAGAATGAGTAAACAGCAACACCAAGTGGTCATAATGTAAAACTTCAAGTAAGAATCTGCAGTTAGTAATAGCAAAACGGATTTTATATATATATATATATATATATATATATATATATATATATATATATATAAATATATATATATATAAAGGTTTTATTACAAAAGTGATTAAACAATACAAAATATTTTACACAATGTAAACAGACAAATTGTCAATGTAGCTGATGTAAACAGTTTTTGCTCAGTGTCTTTGGGTTTATTATCAAAAGTCTCATTATCTCAACGTTGTTCTGGCTCAGTCAGATATTTAAGAACGGATGTTTTGGTAGATTTTCAAGTACCTTTACAGCACAGAAATATTATTAACAGAAAAAAAGATGATTATGACAACAAGACTACTGAAACAACTACAATTACATGAACATAAAGAAATTCCGTTCAAAATTAGTAAAAAAACAAACAAACAAAGAAATGTAGATTAAAATTGAAAAAACAAATGAATAAATTGATTTAATACCATAGCACCCCTTAATTAGCATTAGGCCTAGTAGGTCATCATCATCATCAGACGTCTGAATCCTCTGAAACACGTATGTGAACCAGAGTTGTGCCCTGCAGATCCCATAGACATTATATACGTAGACGCCCCATTACGTGCTGTAGAGTGATCAGCGTTGCAGCCATATTGGAAGGGTCTACTGTTAGGTACATACAACCGGAGTCAATGAAGAATCAGGAACTATACCCGTAATATTTTAATCTCATCTTATATTTTAAGTTATAAGGCTTATACAGAAACTTAATTTTTATTATTTAACTGTTTATTATCTTTGGAAATTTTTCACATTCACAAATGTAAATGGTCTAATTCCCAACTTGATTTGAAGTATTTAATATGGACTTTAAGACATACAAGACAATAGAACACCCGCAAAATTTGAAGGCTATGACATTTAATCTACATATATTTTTTAAATGTTTTATTTGTAAGTGCAATAATATGTTATAATCCTTTGGTCTGTGTATGTTAATTCTTTATGTTCAGGTTGCACAGCAATTGTGATTTATTTTTCTTTTTCTTTCTCTCCTTTGTTGTACCTATCGACTTGTATTTTGTTCATGTTAAATTTGTTGACAAAAAAAGTAATTGCCTGTCTTATGCGCAGCATACGGTTGCAACAGCCGGCAGATTGAAAGCGGATCAAAATAAGATTAAAAATATTTTGGTTATTAGACCATTTATAATGTGTACAATCCTAACTAACATTAGGTGACTATTAAATAAATGCCAACCCAATTCTACATTGACAATCATCATTTCATGCTTGTGTCATTTGTTGTCCCTGTTTTCATAAAGTACGGCTCCGACACATCACAAAACTGACCCTGGAGTTACAGAGTGCAGCACATGCAAGAAGGAAAACTGAGGCTACAATTTGCACAAGCTCATCGAAATTGGACAATAGAAGATTGGAAAAACGTTGCCTGGTCTGATGAGTCTCGATTTCTGCTGCGACATTCGGATGGTAGGGTCAGAATTTGGCGTCAACAACATGAAAGCATGGATCCATCCTGCCTTGTATCAACGGTTCAGGCTGGTGGTGGTGGTGTAATGGTGTGGGGAATATTTTCTTGGCACTCTTTGGGCCCCTTGGTACCAATTGAGCATCGTTACAACGCCACAGCCTACCTGAGTATTGTTGCTGACCATGTCCATCCCTTTATGACCACAATGTACCCAACTTCTGATGGCTACTTTCAGCAGGATAATGCGCCATGTCATAAAGCTGGAATCATCTCGGACTGGTTTCTTGAACATGACAATGAGTTCACTGTACTCAAATGGCCTCCACAGTCACCAGATCTCAATCCAATAGAGCATCTTTGGGATGTGGTGGAACGGGAGATTCGCATCATGGATGTGCAGCCGACAAATCTGCGCCAACTGTGTGATGCCATCATGTCAATCTGGACCAAACTCTCTGAGGAATGCTTCCAGCACCTTGTTGAATCTATGCCACGAAGAATTGAGGCAGTTCTGAAGGCAAAATGGGGTCCAACCCGTTACTAGCATGGTGTACCTAATAAAGTGGCCGGTGAGTGTATATTTCTGGCTATTTGGATCTTATCNCAACGTTGTTCTGGCTCAGTCAGATATTTAAGAACGGATGTTTTGGTAGATTTTCAAGTACCTTTACAGCACAGAAATATTATTAACAGAAAAAAGATGATTATGACAACAAGACTACTGAAACAACTACAATTACATGAACATAAAGAAATTCCGTTCAAAATTAGTAAAAAAACAAACAAACAAAGAAATGTAGATTAATATTGAAAAAACAAATGAATAAATTGATTTAATACCATAGCACCCCTTAATTAGCATTAGGCCTAGTAGGTCATCATCATCATCAGACGTCTGAATCCTCTGAAACACGTATGTGAACCAGAGTTGTGCCCTGCAGATCCCATAGACATTACATACGTAGACGCCCCATTACGTGCTGTAGAGTGATCAGCGTTGCAGCCATATTGGAAGGGTCTACTGTTAGGTACATACAACCGGAGTCAATGAAGAATCAGGAACTATACCCGTAATATTTTAATCTCATCTTATATTTTAAGTTATAAGGCTTATACAGAAACTTAATTTTTATTATTTAACTGTTTATTATCTTTGGAAATTTTTCACATTCACAAATGTAAATGGTCTAATTCCCAACTTCATTTGAAGTATTTAATATGGACTTTAAGACATACAAGACAATAGAACACCCGCAAAATTTGAAGGCTATGACATTTAATCTACATATATTTTTTAAATGTTTTATTTGTAAGTGCAATAATATGTTATAATCCTTTGGTCTGTGTATGTTAATTCTTTATGTTCAGGTTGCACAGCAATTGTGATTTATTTTTCTTTTTCTTTCTCTCCTTTGTTGTACCTATCGACTTGTATTTTGTTCATGTTAAATTTGTTGACAAAAAAAGTAATTGCCTGTCTTATGCGCAGCATACGGTTGCAACAGCCGGCAGATTGAAAGCGGATCAAAATAAGATTAAAAATATTTTGGTTATTAGACCATTTATAATGTGTACAATCCTAACTAACATTAGGTGACTATTAAATAAATGCCAACCCAATTCTACATTGACAATCATCATTTCATGCTTGTGTCATTTGTTGTCCCTGTTTTCATAAAGTACGGCTCCGACACATCACAAAACTGACCCTGGAGTTACAGAGTGCAGCACATGGGATGTGGTGGAACGGGAGATTCGCATCATGGATGTGCAGCCGACAAATCTGCGCCAACTGTGTGATGCCATCATGTCAATCTGGACCAAACTCTCTGAGGAATGCTTCCAGCACCTTGTTGAATCTATGCCACGAAGAATTGAGGCAGTTCTGAAGGCAAAATGGGGTCCAACCCGTTACTAGCATGGTGTACCTAATAAAGTGGCCGGTGAGTGTATATTTCTGGCTATTTGGATCTTATCAATATGTGTTAGTTCTTAAATTTTGTTTTTGAAAAGTTTCAAGAGAGAAAAAATATTTTTTATCAAAATATAATTTTTTATTAAGATGTCATACCATGTCTGATTATTTTAAATGCATTATAAAAATTCTCTCTAAAAGCTCTTCAGCCCTCTAAAGAGAGAGAAAATTAAAGAAATGAATTAAAATAAACCATCAACCTTTTTTTGCTTATTAGACTATAAAATGAATATCTGCTCCTGAGAACAGTGACTTTAAATCTGTGATTTAATGATGAGTTAGTAAAGTCATCTAATGAAATACAGTTTTAAACAGACCAACTTGTCTTATATGAACAATAAACTCAGCAAATTATAAACCAGTAAAACTGAGTTTAGAAGATAAATGATCAAGCCAAAACTGTTTGACTTTAAAATTGGATAATTTTAAAAAATAATTCAACATTTCTCTTACCTCTGGGTAATATCTCCCTCAAACAGAAACTCTGATAAAACCAGCCATCGTTAAAGTTTAGCGCTGAAAAATTAAAATCAGAAGCACGTGCAGGAATGTGACCACAAGGTGCAAATATCTGAGTTTGAAGACAAAACTTTCTAATAAAGAATCTCAGTTTGTAAATAATAAATAAACTAGAGATAAGGCACAATTATCAAAACATTAAATATTCAAACAATTTAAATTACAGTTTGACTTAATGTTTAGAATGTAAAGTTTTTCTAGGTATCATCCACGTTGGAACAATCGGCAGTAATTTCACTTTCACATTTGAATTCCAATTTACAACCATTACTGTTCACTCAGTGGGCGGTAAAATACTACAAGGATATTTTCATCACTTTATATGAACATCTAAACTGCAGCAATGAAATTATGAGAGAAGCTAAAAACACATTTGAATGTAAATCAGGTTTTAGGTTCAGATTTACTGACCTAAAAACAGACACATTTGATCACAATTTTACATTCAATATTATCTCAGGTGGATGATGCAGTTTTAAATGAATGAAAACCATTAAATTATTAAATTAAATTATTATTAACAGCGACACCAAGTGGTCATAATGTAAAACTTCAACTAAGAATCTGCAGACGTGGAAAAAAGTCAGAAACAAAACGGATTTTACTTAAAAAAAACTTGTGTTTTATTGCAAAACCATACTGATTAAACAATACAAAATATTTTACACAATGTAAACAGACAAATTGTCAATGTAGCTGATGTAAACAGTTTTTTCTCAATGTCTTTGGGTTTAGTATCATAAGTCTCATTATCTCAACGTTGGTCTGGCTCAGTGAAATATTTAAGAACGGATGTTTTGGTAGATTTTCAAGTACCTTTACAGCACAGAAATATCATTAACAGAAAAAAGATGATTATAACAACAAGACCACTGAAACAACTACAATTACATGAACATAAAGAAATTCAGTTCAAAATTAGTAAAAAAAACAAACAAACAAAGAAATGTAGATTAATATTGAAAAAACAAATGAATAAATTGATTTAATACCATAGCACCCCTTAATTAGCATTAACTTTTTGGAATGTAGGTCATCAATATCATTAAACGTCTGAATCCTCTGAAACACGTATGTTAACCAGAGTTGTGCCCTGCAGATCCCATAGACATTATATGCGTAGACGCCCCATTACGAGCTGGACAGTGATCAGCGTCGCAGCCATATTGGAAGGGTCTCCTGTTAGTTACATACAACTGGAGTCAATGATGAAACAGTAACTATGCCCGTAATATTTTAATCTCATCTTATATTTTAAGTTATAAGGCTTATACATAAACTTAATTTTTATTATTTAACTGTTTATTATCTTTGGAAATTTTTTTACATTCACAAATGTAAATGGTCCAGTTCCCAATTTGATTTAAAGTATTTAATATGGACTTGAAGCTATACAAGACAATAGAACACCCGCAAAATTTGAAGGCTATGACATTTAATCTACATATATTTTTTAAATTTTTTATTTCTAAGTGCAATAATATGTTATAACCCTCTGGTCTGTGTATGTTAATTCTTTATGTTCAGGTTGCACAGCAATTGTGATTTATTTTTATTTCTCTCCTTTGTTGTACCTATCGACTTGTAAAAAAGTAATTGCCTGTCTTATGCGCAGCATACGGTTGCAACAGCCGGCAGATTGAAAGCGGATCAAAATAAGATTAAAAATATTTTGGTTATTAGACCATTTATAATGTGTACAATCCTAACTAACATTAGGTGACTATTAAATAAATGCCAACCCATTAAATAAATGACAATCGTCATTTCATGCTTGTGTCATTTGTTGTCCCTGTTTTCATAAAGTACGGCTCCGACACATCACAAAACTGACCCTGGAGTTACAGAGTGCAGCACATGCAAGAAGCTGTGCAAAGAAGTTCTTTTTCAAGGGTTTTAGAGAGAGAGAAAGACCAAAGGTTATTTTGGTGTTTAAGTTGAAGAGTTGAGATTGCATTTGGCATCTCTTATTTCAATAGTTACAGTAAAAAGAGAATCTTGAATATTGTGAATAACTATATATTTCTGGCTATTTGGATCTTATCAATATGTGTTAGTTCTTAAATTTTGTTTTTGAAAAGTTTCAAGAGAGAAAAAATATTTTTTATCAAAATATAATTTTTTATTAAGATGTCATACCATGTCTGATTATTTTAAATGCATTATAAAAGTTCCCTCTAAAAGCTCTTCAGCCCTCTAGAGAGAGAGAAAATTAAAGAAATTAATTAAAATAAACCATCAACCTTTTTTTGCTTATTAGACTATAAAATGAATATCTTATTTTTATTAACACGTCATACCACATGTCACATTCTGTTGAGGAGCGTAATTAAAAGGGGTTTTTGTAGTTGGATATACAGCTACGTATCTCAGTAGAAATAAATGCACTGCAGGTGCATGGGAATCTATCCAAGATGGCGGCCGCGCTGATACGCCAGCTACAATGGGCAGCGTCAGTCCACGAGGTGTCCACGTATTAATGTCTATGTGCAGATCCACCCTGTGTGCTGTTGTCATGGTAACCTGACAGCACAGCTGTGATGGTGGTTGCATTGTTGTTGTAGAGTCTGGTCAAACTGTGGCTAACCTGCTGTTGTTTAACACTATAATATAAATACTGCACAGAAAAACTGAGAAGATTTGAACCTACTGGATTCAATCAGGTTCTGCTGGTGGTGATAGATGCTGTTTTATTTATCTGGTTTACTCAGGAGGTGTTTGTTTTCTGACCCCACGGCTTTCTGACATCACAGGAGATTCTTCACTTTGTTAAAATTTAAGTTTTCTCACTGGAGGTGTTTGTTGTTGCTCGTTTGGGTTATTTGTTTCAGGAGTTTCCCATTCTCTGTCCCCGCTGCCCTCAGAGTTCACTGAAGATTCTTGACTCCTTAAAATAAAAATAGAACATTTTGTTTTTAATTACAATATTTTAACACAAAAATACTGTAAAATCAAATAAAATGATTATTGTTCAAAGTTCAACTAGATTTCTATGTTAATGTAGTTGATACATTCAGTTCTTAATATCAGTCATATTTATTTTCTATATAACTAAGAAACAAAAAGAGTTTTACCTCAGAGTGTCTCTGGTTGAATGTTCATCATCTCTAGTAGTCTCATCTAAACCATCACTATGTTCACTATCAAGTTTTATCACTATTGGTGATAGTTGTTGTTTGATTTGTCTGCTTTTCTGAGGAGGTGATTGTTTTCTGACCCCACTGCTTTCTGAGGTAACTGGAGATTCTTGACTTTTTGAACTAAAAACAGAACAAGTTGTTCATTACAACATGATTCAATTTAAATCACATCAAAATCCTTTTTATTTTCTGTGTAATTAAGAAACAACAAGACAGTTTTACCTCTGAGTGTCTCTGACTGAAGGTTCATCATCTCTACTAGCGTCACTGTCAGACAAAAAAAAGGATTAAAAAACTACATAAAAACACACAAACATGTGTCAGCTGACTGAAACATTATTTATGTTTTACTATCTGATTAATATTAGAAAAGAAGTACCGTTCCAGAGGTTTGTTTCTGCGCTGAACAAAGTAGATCACAGCAACAACACCACAACAGACTACCAGCAATATAAATGCAATAATGGGAATCCATCCTATAGAGACACATAAACACTGATGAACTTCATTAAACATTAAAGAATGAACAGAATTAATTCAAATACGAGTAAAAACATGAACTTACTGAGTCGTC
>SSNP01000105.1:329894-357002 GCA_006937955.1 Pachypanchax playfairii
TTCAGTTCAAAATTAGTAAAAAAAACAAACAAACAAAGAAATGTAGATTAATATTGAAAAAACAAATGAATAAATTGATTTAATACCATAGCACCCCTTAATTAGCATTAACTTTTTGGAATGTAGGTCATCAATATCATTAAACGTCTGAATCCTCTGAAACACGTATGTTAACCAGAGTTGTGCCCTGCAGATCCCATAGACATTATATGCGTAGACGCCCCATTACGAGCTGGACAGTGATCAGCGTCGCAGCCATATTGGAAGGGTCTCCTGTTAGTTACATACAACTGGAGTCAATGATGAAACAGTAACTATGCCCGTAATATTTTAATCTCATCTTATATTTTAAGTTATAAGGCTTATACATAAACTTAATTTTTATTATTTAACTGTTTATTATCTTTGGAAATTTTTTTACATTCACAAATGTAAATGGTCCAGTTCCCAATTTGATTTAAAGTATTTAATATGGACTTGAAGCTATACAAGACAATAGAACACCCGCAAAATTTGAAGGCTATGACATTTAATCTACATATATTTTTTAAATTTTTTATTTCTAAGTGCAATAATATGTTATAACCCTCTGGTCTGTGTATGTTAATTCTTTATGTTCAGGTTGCACAGCAATTGTGATTTATTTTTATTTCTCTCCTTTGTTGTACCTATCGACTTGTAAAAAAGTAATTGCCTGTCTTATGCGCAGCATACGGTTGCAACAGCCGGCAGATTGAAAGCGGATCAAAATAAGATTAAAAATATTTTGGTTATTAGACCATTTATAATGTGTACAATCCTAACTAACATTAGGTGACTATTAAATAAATGCCAACCCATTAAATAAATGACAATCGTCATTTCATGCTTGTGTCATTTGTTGTCCCTGTTTTCATAAAGTACGGCTCCGACACATCACAAAACTGACCCTGGAGTTACAGAGTGCAGCACATGCAAGAAGCTGTGCAAAGAAGTTCTTTTTCAAGGGTTTTAGAGAGAGAGAAAGACCAAAGGTTATTTTGGTGTTTAAGTTGAAGAGTTGAGATTGCATTTGGCATCTCTTATTTCAATAGTTACAGTAAAAAGAGAATCTTGAATATTGTGAATAACTATATATTTCTGGCTATTTGGATCTTATCAATATGTGTTAGTTCTTAAATTTTGTTTTTGAAAAGTTTCAAGAGAGAAAAAATATTTTTTATCAAAATATAATTTTTTATTAAGATGTCATACCATGTCTGATTATTTTAAATGCATTATAAAAGTTCCCTCTAAAAGCTCTTCAGCCCTCTAGAGAGAGAGAAAATTAAAGAAATTAATTAAAATAAACCATCAACCTTTTTTTGCTTATTAGACTATAAAATGAATATCTTATTTTTATTAACACGTCATACCACATGTCACATTCTGTTGAGGAGCGTAATTAAAAGGGGTTTTTGTAGTTGGATATACAGCTACGTATCTCAGTAGAAATAAATGCACTGCAGGTGCATGGGAATCTATCCAAGATGGCGGCCGCGCTGATACGCCAGCTACAATGGGCAGCGTCAGTCCACGAGGTGTCCACGTATTAATGTCTATGTGCAGATCCACCCTGTGTGCTGTTGTCATGGTAACCTGACAGCACAGCTGTGATGGTGGTTGCATTGTTGTTGTAGAGTCTGGTCAAACTGTGGCTAACCTGCTGTTGTTTAACACTATAATATAAATACTGCACAGAAAAACTGAGAAGATTTGAACCTACTGGATTCAATCAGGTTCTGCTGGTGGTGATAGATGCTGTTTTATTTATCTGGTTTACTCAGGAGGTGTTTGTTTTCTGACCCCACGGCTTTCTGACATCACAGGAGATTCTTCACTTTGTTAAAATTTAAGTTTTCTCACTGGAGGTGTTTGTTGTTGCTCGTTTGGGTTATTTGTTTCAGGAGTTTCCCATTCTCTGTCCCCGCTGCCCTCAGAGTTCACTGAAGATTCTTGACTCCTTAAAATAAAAATAGAACATTTTGTTTTTAATTACAATATTTTAACACAAAAATACTGTAAAATCAAATAAAATGATTATTGTTCAAAGTTCAACTAGATTTCTATGTTAATGTAGTTGATACATTCAGTTCTTAATATCAGTCATATTTATTTTCTATATAACTAAGAAACAAAAAGAGTTTTACCTCAGAGTGTCTCTGGTTGAATGTTCATCATCTCTAGTAGTCTCATCTAAACCATCACTATGTTCACTATCAAGTTTTATCACTATTGGTGATAGTTGTTGTTTGATTTGTCTGCTTTTCTGAGGAGGTGATTGTTTTCTGACCCCACTGCTTTCTGAGGTAACTGGAGATTCTTGACTTTTTGAACTAAAAACAGAACAAGTTGTTCATTACAACATGATTCAATTTAAATCACATCAAAATCCTTTTTATTTTCTGTGTAATTAAGAAACAACAAGACAGTTTTACCTCTGAGTGTCTCTGACTGAAGGTTCATCATCTCTACTAGCGTCACTGTCAGACAAAAAAAAGGATTAAAAAACTACATAAAAACACACAAACATGTGTCAGCTGACTGAAACATTATTTATGTTTTACTATCTGATTAATATTAGAAAAGAAGTACCGTTCCAGAGGTTTGTTTCTGCGCTGAACAAAGTAGATCACAGCAACAACACCACAACAGACTACCAGCAATATAAATGCAATAATGGGAATCCATCCTATAGAGACACATAAACACTGATGAACTTCATTAAACATTAAAGAATGAACAGAATTAATTCAAATACGAGTAAAAACATGAACTTACTGAGTCGTCTGTGATCAGATCCAGATTCTTCATCCAAACATGATCAAAGAAAGTCAAACATCAGAATCATAAATTGATCATGAATCTATAAATCAGAGTCTTTTAAAGAGTTTCTCACCATCAGACGTCTGAATCCTCTGAAACACCTCAATCTGAGGACCAGAGGACACACTCACTGTACATCCAACCTGTGTGTCGTCACCATGGTAACCTGACAGCACAGCTGTGGTGGTGACAGTCAATGTGTTGTTGTTGTTGTTGACTGTGCTGGTGTTGTGTTGTGAGAGTTGGAGGTGTTGTTGTGTAACAGTCAGTGTTACAGTGGGAGCAGGTCGACCTGTGGCTGAACACGACACAACTGACTCTTCAGGAGACTTTGATTCTCTGACATGAAGGACGGGTTGATGAAGTTCTGCAGTTACAACAAACTCCATCAGCAACATGTTAAACAGGTTCAAAGTGTCATGCTGTCAGGTTCTTACCATAAACATGGAGACAGGTTTCAGCTGTTAGAGCACCATCAGGGTAAGTGTTGAAGATACAGTGATAACATCCTTCATCCTGCTCCGTTACCTTCATGATGATTATAGAGTTGTTCTGCAGTCCAGCATCTTTAAACTGAACTTTACTCTTAAATTCAGGATTCACTGTGTCATTAAAGTATTTGCTGTAGGAACCGACATTCTTCTCCATATAGCTGTGAATCTTCTGCCAGGTGACTTGATGAACTTCTTTATTTTGCAGCAGCTGACAGCTGAGAACAACATCTTCTCCAACAGCTGCTGACACAGTCTGCTGTGTTTGTATCACTGCTGTCCCACCTGAAGGAAATATAATTACACAGAATTAATTTCATTTCAAAGCTGGACATTTAATTCAACTGTGGGACGAACCAACTAATCCTAAAATCAGATTTAGAGGAAAGACCTGCTTTGTGCCAACTACAATATGCTGTTAACTTCAATGTTTTATTCTGTAACGAAGCTGCTACAAAAACAAAAGTTTAAAGTAAAAACATCTAAGAGAGATGCACATATTATGAAAGAATAAACTCAAGCTGCGTCTCCAGCCTAATATCTTAAACCTAGATCATCTGTCTCTTTCAGCCTGTTCTGATCATTAATTTAGTTCCTCCTTTTATTGTTTGTAAAACAAAAACTACTTCACACCTGTTCATCTTGTAATTCCTGTGCTTTCCCTTTTCTCTCTCTCTCTCTCTCTCCACTCTCCTCAGTTGCTGAGCTGATGTTTAAAATGCAAATATATTATATTTCTCTAAAGGTACAGTATGTAAGAATTTTACAGGTAAATACTTACACAACAGTCTAATGTCCCAACGATGTTGAAAATAAAGTCACAATGTAACAGATCTCGATCTCAGCCGGCTGGGTGGTCACTAGTTTCGGTCATTTTAAAACCGCTGGCCCAGACCGGAATCATTATTTACATTATTTCCAGATGTCCTGGTTCCATAACAAATCACATGTGAGTCTGCAAGGCTGCCAAGTCTTCAACACAAGCAGCTGTAATTCCACAACGAGCAGCAGCAAAAAGTAAGAAACCACCACATCCTTCCAACTGAGCAACTGAGGGATGTTTAAACACACTTAGTAAAACTCGATGCTGAACAAATAGACCTTCAGATATTCCCAAAAATTGATCAAATAAAAGAGAAACTAAACAAGGATCAACATCAGAACTGGCAACCCAACAGAAAAATCAGGGCGTGGAGGGGATGAGTGGCTGAGAACAGACTCTTTTTTTTTTCTACATGAACTACAGGATTAGAATTTGACAAGGTCTAATTCGTAAATACTGTATCTTTAATGTCTCGTTCCAGTGGTCCATTGAATCCATCCGAATGTCCTGGTTCCTCAACATCTGATGTGGACCTTGTTAATCTTAGACAAACCTGAGCCAACATGGTTCCTTCTGTCTGTCACTCATTACACACCAAAGTTACTGGAGGTGAGCTTAAACTGGGGTTTGAACAGCATCACAGTTGTGTCTCCAGTTCAGTCTGTTGTCCAGGTGAACACCAGGTATTTATACTCCTCCGCTACCTCCACTTCTTCTCCATGATGTAAATGGGTTTTAGCATATTGCTGCTCTTAAAATACACAATCATCTCATTTGTCTTGTTTACATTCAAAATACAAGGATTGTTTCCACACCAGGACTTATTTGGTCTGATTTTCTTATATTTATTCTTTGTTTGCACTAGAGAAACACAATCTGCTGAAAGTCCTCATATTTGGCGAATGAAATCTGATTCTGATGACAAACAGAGTAGGAATCTAATGGCATGATGTGACTCAACTGCATGCCTGCATAGGTCTTCTTATACTGGCTGGTGTTTATAGGTCACAGGGTGAGGCTGCTTCCTGTCTCTGGGATGCTAACACAGGAAGACCAATATTTTGTGCTGCCACAAGACGTATGTGATGTATTACTGACAAACTGGCTGCAATCAGGGCTGTCTGGGACACAAGTGGGTTGAACAGCCCTGGTCCTGATGAAGAAGTCCCACAAGAGGACAACAGAGAGGGACAGAAGAGAAAGAGATGCAACTTCTGCCAAACCAACAAAAGACTGTAAAATCAAGACAACCTGCTGATGTGAATAAAACACCCAAACACAGCGGTGCAGCATGATGTTACTCTACAGGAAACAACTTGTACTGAACTCACAGGAACTTCCTGCTGGGGCTGTTCATTAACAGGTTAGATTACTAACCGTTTTTTGATTTTTTTTATCTATGGAAACTTCCAATTAAATTTTTTTTACATGCATTTATTTATTTAATTGTTTTATGTAGTTGTGAGATGAAATAAGTTGTTTGATATTATGAATTATTTTAAGTCAAACTGTCCCTGTAGATTCTTAAAACTCATATAGGAGAGATTTTACAGAGAAACTGCATCTGACATATCTGACTAGTGAAAAAGCTCAAGTGAATCCGAGACCTTCATTTTATCACAATTATAGAACAAACAAAACATGATTCAGTGTGGAAAAAACATCTGTAAATCTTTTCTCACCTTTTTGAAATTCTCCTTGAACAAAAAGGCAAAATAATAAATAAATAATCACCCCATGTGTCATAGTAGTAACACGAGTGTGAAGACGGTTGAAATCAAAGTCTAAACTAACTGCACATGTGCAGCAAACATCTGCTGACACCTACAAGGTAAGTCATGAACAACTTAATTTTTTGGAAGTAAATTAAAGAGGAAAAAAATATTCAAACTGAAATGAGAGATTTTCATTATGCAAAACAAACATGAATAAATATGGAATATTTCCACGTTTCAAACTAAATATAAAAAGCATGACAGTTGACAACCCCCAGTAAATGGTACAATCCTTTGATTGAACACTCAAATATAAACAGGCTCCAACTTGTTCACTGGCGTGTCTGTGTTTGACCTCCTGGCTCATAAAGAGGAATTTAAACTCAGAATTTAAACATGATACCACAGTCTTTAAAACCAGATATTCTTCATAATAAATATTTGAGTTTAATTTTCATAGATTGATGCAAAAGTAGATGAATAACTATTAACATTTAACCAAATAAAATACAGACTATTCAGAATATTCATAAACATGTTTTAATTTGTTAATCTAAATAAATAGAGTTAAAATAAATATGTTATGCTGAAATACATCAAAGTGTACACAAGAACTTTCTTAATGCACAGCTAAACACCTCAAAAGTAGAACAAATACAAACTCACATTAAATTAAACTGTAAATGTACCATGTTTTGCATTGCATGTCTACTAATACAGTAAATCACATTTAAACCACAGAAACAAAAATGAACTGGGTAACACAAGAACTGAGCATTTAACACACAACTAACTATAACAAAATATTTTCTAATTGAGGTAACTGTTTGTATTTGCTTGCAGAAGAAAAAAAAATCACATTTCTAAATTTTATATCAGTTTCTTTTGTGAGATTATCTCAGCCTGTAATTTTTGAGTGGTGAAAAATGTAATTCAAAACTATGAACACTAGGTGGCGGCAGAGTCCCGGTTTGATACTGATTGTGGTTTCTATGGTTTCAACTTATTTAGCTGATCTGAACTAAGATCTTTTCACATTGTGCACCAAGGTGAGAAGTGAAACAGATTCAAGACTCCACTTGTTCTTTTTTTACTCTTATTGCACAGTTAAACATCTCTTCTTATCTGATATTAGTTTGGTTTATGGGTTTATACATTCAGCAAAACCTCAACAAGCTTCTTGACATTAAAGTGACGAGTGCTGCAGCTTGAACAAAATGGACAAATTAGTTTCAAATACATGCTCTAGGTTTTAGTTCAGAAGCTATGAGAGGACACATTGTCTTAGACAGCAGATTAGCTTTAGCTTATTTGCTTCATGAATGCTAAAAAACTCCAGAGTTACATGTGTGGCTTGAAAACCCTCCATGTTTTCTGCTTTTTAATCTGCAAGAAAGAAAAAAAACAGAGATAAATAAATTAGCATAAACAAAGATCACACAGTTATAAACCAAAAGTTTAGAAGTTGTCTGAAAGATAAAGTGAAATATCTCACCTGTATCTGATTACTACAGCCACCATGATGAT
Source organism: Pachypanchax playfairii (assembly GCA_006937955.1). Taxonomy (NCBI): domain Eukaryota; kingdom Metazoa; phylum Chordata; class Actinopteri; order Cyprinodontiformes; family Aplocheilidae; genus Pachypanchax; species Pachypanchax playfairii. The sequence continues at coordinate 337,295 of SSNP01000105.1, forward strand.
GCAGGAGATAACTATAACAGCAGTGATGATCAGTGCAATCTGTTGTTTCCCTGAAGAGAAACAACACTTTGTCAGTCTACTTAGAAATGAAGTCTCTCATGTTTCTAAAAAGAGGAAGCTGGGAAACCATTATGGAGGGACTTTTAATTTTAATGTCCAAGGGAGTTAACTTCAAGTATCTGTGTCCTGTGTGAATCAGTGACCTGCTGATATACCGACCCCCTTGAGAGAGTGTGACGCGGGATTTCCTTGAACATGAAACTCTGGTAAAAGTGAAACTAAAGCTGTGAGTCACAGCTCAGCTGACTGAAGGGAATGAGGTCTTGTTGAATCAACTCTGAGTCACATTTTGTTTTGTTGTATCTCAGTACAGAACTGTTTTATACTGTTTCCTTATTGTTGAGGGACACAGAATGAATATCAGGGATTTCCTGAGTTCCTGGTTTGAATGAATAACTGGACTTTAATACAGAGGGTGGAGGATGTTCTGACATCACTACCAAGCAGAGAGAGATATCAGTCAAGGACTTCCTTGAATCAGATTCAGGTTTTTTATTTTAGGTGTATCCAACCAAACCCTTCCCATCAATTTCAGTATGAAATGGAAATACTGTGTTATCAGATTTTACTTCCAAATTAAAGGCACTCCCTTCTGCTGTAACCTCATTTTATCAGATTATGACACAACTCTTGTAACCTGTAAATCATACATACCTGTCTCTGTATTCTGGCCTCTCTGGCGAAGATTAAAGAGTGTTTCACGTTTTTGTCCCATTGTTCCGTTGTTGAATACACAGTCCACCTGCCCCGTCCAGTCTTCTGGGATTTCCAGTGTGATGCTGCTGCTGCTGGTGAATGTATTGTCTCTGTTCTGGACTGTATTTGTTTGTTGTGGGTTTATTACTCTGGTGCCTGGTGAGATATCCCAGTTAATGGATGGAGCTGGTTTTCCTGTTGCCGAGCAGCTGAACACTTCAGTCTTTCTTGTTCCAGTCTGTTGAGGGTTGCTGGGAGCTTGGCTCGTGTTGCTGTTTGATATTCCTTTGTGGAAAATTTTAAATTACATCAGTGTTATTTCACAATACGACACAACCCTTTTAACAGCATTTTGTTGTATTAATTTCTGTTATTTTGATCTGTAGTTCACCTTGAACTGTGAGACACATCTGTTTCCTTTTGGAACCATCAGGATACACATTAAAAGCACAGATGTAGCATCCTTCATCTTCCCACGTCAGGTTCTTAAGAGTGATGGATGATGAGTTCAGGGACCTTTCTGTGAAGACCACTTTTTGTTTATAGGGGTCATTTACTTGCACTCCAAACTGTGTGCTAAATGTTGCCAAGTTTTCTATTTTTTCTGTTGTGGAAGGTCGTTGCCATGTGACCTGAAGTACTCCTGCCAGGAAAACAGATAACACGTCACAGGTGACCTTTTAACAACAGGTAAGTTTATTTTTAACAACTGTACAGTAAATGAGTGAGTTACAAATAGCTTGTTGAGGTGTAAGAACTTACCTGTAGGAGGAAACACTGTACAGCTAAAATGAGCCTCTCCACCGTACTCAGCTGTTGAACTTGCATGTCCGCTTATCCGAGAGGCGTTGGCTGAAAATAAAACAGCTGCAGAGTTAGCCTGTAATCAAGATCTCAGTTTGTTATTTAATCATGTATGACAGCGCAAAATGATCTATGACCCCGTGAGGCGTCTCAAACACTGTTCATTAAGTTTCCTGTTTATTTAAGCTATATATTGTTAAAGTGAGTAAAAGTAAAAAGACATATGACATTCATATGTTCACTTTGGTTTCTTCTGGTAAGTATATTAAAATGCAAATAAATAAAAATAAACTGAATAGTTTGAGCTGAATTTACTTAAGCTGTAAAATATCAAGAAGTAATTGTATTTTAATTTTAACTAAAATAAGCAGTAAATCAGGCTGTGAGAATGTAGCTCAGTACAAAGTTAAATATTCCTTCTCAAAGATAAATCTAAGTTTGAACATAGTTTAAAGTTAATAAACATGTTTGTTTTCTTTTTTATTAAAAATAACAGAAATTATTAAACGTTACATTAATTTTTACAATGAAAATAATAATATGTGTCTGCATTAATGACTGAAGTCACTGCATAAACAAACAAACACCAATCATTAATATTAGTAATAGTAAACAAAAGCTATGGCATATAAAGATATGTTTTCTATCTGACTGTATCGTAAAAATAATGAAACCGTGATGAAAATGGCAATAAAATAATCAGACACTTACCTTTAAATGCCAAAAAAATAATGAGCAGTATGATCAACATGATGCTCTGCTGCTGCTGGGAGTTGCTGCTTTCTGTTTTGGCTCACTGGTTCAACATTTATACACAGAGGTTTCGTAAAAAAGAAACTAACAAAGGGCGGAGCTTCCAGCTCTGATAGATTTATACAGTAATATACAGTAAAAGATGTTGGGAATTTCAGAATATTTTATTTCATGAAAGCCTCCACAAAACTCTTCCCACGTGATACTTTAGATACAGTAAATTTTATGAAAATATATGATCAGCCTATCATATACATATTGTGTACTTTACAGAATATATGAAATTAAACTCAAAATTGCTTTTATTATTAATTTGGAGGCGACTTGTTCAACAAAATTATTAATTTATGAACAGGTACAGTGACTTAAAATGTATTTATTTTTTTGGATGAAAAGTGTATTAAGTATATTAAATATTAATAGCCGTTAAAACTTTAAATGCCTTAATCTATTTCTGTTTCAATTGAAACTCTGTGCTTTACACTCTGTTTCACTATTTAAAAAAAATGTTGGGATGACAGCAATATCCAGTAAAGATGTGTTTATTTCTCTAAAGTAAATATTCACCTAACCACATGCCAGACACCTCATGGTCAGAAAAATAAGAAACGCATTAACCCAAAAGCAGAAATTCCCTGGAGGTTTAACATTGAGACACCGTGAACGTGATAAAAATCACATTTTCATATGTGAGTGTGGTCGCACTCGTGATTTCTCAGAACGCTGCTCTTATCACCTTATACTCTTATTTTTTGGGGAAGTCCAAGGAGCGGGCAGCAGAAATGTAAACATGATGAAGGTATTTTACAAAACTATTGTGGAAATAAAAACATTATCTGATATTTTTATTTACCTGTTTTGAACAATTGTTAAATATTAAACACTAAGCAGATGTTTCATTAGAATTTAACCTGCAACCTTATTAGTTCCCTTGAGTTTTGCGTCAAGTGACATCTGTCTGTGGTGAGCTTGTTTAAAAATTGTGAACTACACTTCCTGTAATGTTCATGTTCAGTAAATTTCATCACCAAACAACTGTAGATGGCATTTTCTGCATTTATTCTGAACGTCACTCTTTCTGCACAAGGAACAAGTTTTAACATGAAACAAACTGCCGACAGGAAATTCAGTGGCTGAACATTATGTCAGCGAAAAGTTTCTGTTGACTTTTCTTCCCCAGAAAAGGGAAACATGTTAAAATGAATCATGAATGACAGTAAAAGTCAAGCTGGAATCCTCCATGTTGGTTAGACTTAAGCCTGCTTTATAATAAATGTATGTAAAGACTTTGCAGGTTTATTGTATATTAAACAGTTACATTAATCAGATCTTTTGTAATTATATTTCCAAAACAACATGGAAGGGGAAGTTCCTCTTTAATTCCTCATAACTGTTGTCACGGAGCTGGAAAGAACCTAACTGCTCTGTAGGAAACGCCTTGGATGAAAAACATATTTTAACTTTACAAAACTTACAAATATAAAGAATTTGAAATCCTTTGACAGGTTTATTTGGTGCTTTCTCCTTGACAATGTTTGAGTTTGTTAGTCCTGCTTTAAACATCCTGATGTCCTACAGGAAGACATAGTTGTGGACCAAATCAGTTGTTGCAAAGCATTTTGCATAGTATTGCAATAAATACCTTGTACACGACTAGGCTGGATTAATATCAGTTTTGTTTTATTTAGAAATTGTAATACAGGGAAGTCCTATTTTTATTGCTGATATTTGTGGTTTTATACTAGAATCAGACTCAACAAATTATCTGCATGTGGTTAAATAATATTACAAGACTTAAAAAGCTGCTCTATATTTCCGATTAGACCAGACGTCTGTGTTTTAGCCGGAGGTGATACTTCTGTAATTTTTAACCCCAACCCAGTTCACCAGTTTAAAAATCATTGCAGTCTGGCAGTCAGATGTAAAACATCTGCAGTTCTCTTTAATTGCTGTTCTTAAGGTGTTTGGCAGCATTTAGGGGAAAGAACCAAGTTTCTTTTGCCCCTGCGTATCGTGCTCTTTTAATAAGGAGACTTTAAATGTTATTTTACAGAAAAATAATGACTACTCATGTTCAGAAAAATAAAACAGAGATTTGAATAAAAACTAGATCATTCCAGAAGAATTTTTGAATGCATCAAAAAACTAAAATTTAAACGGTAGGAAAAGTGTAAAAACAACTCATATCAAACGAAACGTTAATGCTGCTTCCACTGGCTCATAAGGGTCACCATAGTAACCACACATAATTCTCTCCCTTAATAAAACAGGCTAAAACAGAGTATGAAATAAGCCTCAAACAGTCAGAAAAGAAAAAAAGAGTCATAAAAAACCTGAACTGTAAGTGGCCGAAACATCTGGATGACAAATACAGTATTTTCATTTTTATGAGTCCACTGTGTTTTATGTAACTGATATGACGAGTTAAAAAAAAAAAATGAAAATCAGGGGGTATCTAGGTGTGGGCAGTGCTGTCCGGCGTGACGGGAGAGGAAACTAAAAGAAATATAAAGAATTTCATGATTCATTTTTTATCACAGAAATTAGACATTTTCATTGTTTGATTGTTAATCAGAGTTTACACTCTGAGTCAGATGTTTGTTCAAGTATCATCTGAGATAACATTAGCAGTTTTATTCCTACTTTTATTCTGACAGAATCACAGAACAGGAAATATGTATCTCACTAAAGATTTGATTTACAGAACTTACACATTTTGTATTAAACATCTTGAAGATATATCCAGAAATTGAGTGAACTAGGAACTGATGGTTGTTTATAATCAAAAGGCACTTTAGCAGAAATATTACTCAAACAAGCATAAGGTAAGTGATTTTTTAGGGAAGTTTCTTTTTAAAATTCACCTGCTGTATTTCCCCTTCAGAGCCGGTTTATCATCAATAGATGTTGTTGTGTTTTAATTAACTCCGTGACTGAACTGAAAGTGCCTTAAGGCATAAATATCCTTCCCATCTACATGCAAACAAAACTAAAAGGTAACACACAGTCCAACTGTAGCTCAGATACTGAATTTGATGCTAAATTGATATCGACCACATTCCTGTTGCAAGTCAGTAACTATCTGAACGTTCTGACCAACAAACTGATTCTCACTGGCAATAAAAATGAACGATTTAGCCATATTCAGCATGTTTATGCAATAATGTTATCTTGAATTTGACTGTTTCAATGAAACAAAGCTGAGAATGTCAGGAGTCATGTTCTGTGTATGTCTGATTATTGTTCTGAGTGAGAGTTTTGTTGTTTTTCTTGTCCTCCTGTGTTTCTTGTGTATTTTCTGGTTTGTGTTTATATTCTGTGCTCCCAGTTCTCCTTGTGTCTCAGCTGTTGCTCGTTTCCATCTCCCTCTCTTCCCCAGGTGTTTTTCATTTGTGTTGATTGCCTTCTTGTGTTGTGTTAGTTTAAAAAGGGTGTGTCAGTGTTAGTCAAGTGTCGGAGTATTGTCTAGCGTGCCGTGTGTTTCTCCTCCCGAGCCCTCCTTTCATGTAAGTGTTTTGCTGCTTGTCAGCCCCTTTATTTTGATTAAAATTATTACTTATGAGTTTTGAGTCTCCCGTGTCTCCCTGCACTTTGGGTCCTGCCCCGAGTCCTCACAGCACCAGAACGTGACAGAGAAGCTAATAAAGTTTATAGCTGCAGCTATCAGGCCCTTGCAGTTTGGACATATGGACATGGTTTGGTATTTTTCTGGGTTTTTTATTTTTACAGTTCAAACCCTACAAATTCTTATTTCTTATTGCAAATGTTATACACACCAAAACAACCCGTATGAAGTGTTTATCATCTTCTCAAGTGTTTTTCATGAGCATTCAGTTTTTTGTTGTCAGGGTGACTTTGTTTATCTGTGCTTTAACCTTTATTGGTCACTGAACTCTCAAACTGCTGAGATAACACGCAACATGCTGAAGGAGGCTGAATTTGCAGCGCCAACAAAATCAGCTGATTCCTGTTTTTATGAACTCTTTAATTGTGTTGACTGAATCCACATTACTGACATGAGGTAACAGCCACATTAGCATAGTTATTGAACTGCGATCAGTGTGAACAAGCACAAGAACTTCAGGAATAAGGAAACAGTTTAATGCATGCACTGTATACATACAGTATGAAAGCAGGAAGTATCTGCAGCCTCAGTGAAGAGTCAGTTGATTCTGCCCAGATCTTCTTGACCTTAGACTTCCTCTCTAAAGAAAAGGGAAAGTTAAAGTTAGTTGGGGAACACCAAACCGGCAAAAACCTCAATAAAACAATCTGTTAGTCTTTTAAAGATGAAGTGAAAGCTTGTTTAACATGCAACAGATGCAACATGACACATAATTTGATCATTAGTGATCTATGAGCAAAATTGTACTGAACTCTGGCTTCACTGCAGAAGCACAAGCAAAGACATTGTTTTGCAAGAACAGCACTGTGCAAAAGTTTTAAGCAGTGGAAAACAAATCTAAATTAAATCAATATTTTGTTTGAACAGCTGTAACAGCATCAGTTCTTCACGTGCAGTCAGTTTGTGAAGGAACTCAGTCTAATACTTGAAGACATATCGACAAATCATCAGTGTCCTTCTGTCTCTTCATGTTATCTTCAATATAATCGATGATGTTGAGATCAGGTCTGCATGAAGGATAAATCTTTATGATTGCACCTCTACAGTTGTCCAGTTAACTAACAACATCCGGTTAAAGCAGAACTACAGAAATATTGTCATGTTTGTCTCATCAGAACAACTGGAGCCCAGAAAATTCCAGACTTTGTGTAAACCAACACTGTTTACAAGGAAACTGATGTTAACAGCACGCACTGATGTCATTCACATGTTTCAAATGCATAAAACTACAAAATTACAATTTAGATTTGTGAAATTATTTTTATCATGCAAACTGAACTCTTGAAACAAGATATTGTTCAAAAAATTTGAAGGGCTTGTCATATGATACAGACTCAAGACTGCACATCATCTGATATTATTTATTCAAGCTTCATACCCACACAGAGGGAAAGAGACTCTAAACAGCTGTACACTATTTTTAACAATCCACTTTCAAGAGATGGAGATAAAGTTAAAAAAAGGAAGGAAGCAGAACTGTTTTGCACTAAACCCTTCGAAGCGGAAAAATATTTCAGCCCAAGACAGATGTTTTATTATGCAAATCAAATTTTAGTTTAAAGGGAAGTTACATCATCACATACTGCTAAAAAAACTTTAATTAAAGTTTAAAGGTTTATTTGGCCAAGTATGTTACACACACAGAAGGAAACTGATTACTGCATTTGACCCATCATGAAGGAGCAGAGAGCTGCCATGTGTGCAGCACCCAGGTGGAAGGGGGGAGGGGGGGGGGTTGTCAGTATCTTCCTCAAGAATTCTTCCACACAGCTTGCTGGGGCCTGGGATCGAACCCCAATCCGAATAGCTCCTTCCCCATGAGACTACGGCTGCTCTGTAAGTTTAGTATCAAGACAGTGAAACTTCTGGGATGTTGATCTGGTCAGTTCAGTATCAGTGGGGGGGGGATCAGTGTCAGCTGGTTTGGTATTAATGATATTAAAGCAGCATTCCGCAACTTTTACACCTTAATATAATCTTTTTTTCAACATTTTTGGTGAAATTGTATTATCTATTCCGTTCTTTTTTTGAGTTATCACCACCTCATAGGGGTCTTTGCTTTTTTCTGCACTATATAACTTTTGAGCAGCGCTCCGCCGCTACCGGAAGTACTGACTGTTCTGCTTTACGGCAGAGTCATACTTCCCCCCACTGTTTAGAGAGTGTTGAGATCAATGATCCACCAAAGAAAGCGAGAAATCCCATATCAGAAGAAGCTATAAAAACAAAAAGAGAACGTGATAGAGAGAGATCAAAGACCAGAGTAAATATTGGCCCAGATTTTAGTCGTTGGAGAGCTCTTTTGGAACGGATGGCATGTACTACGGATGCTGAGCTAGCAGTGCTGCTAATGGATAGGTAAGTAATCAATGATTTCACCGGGGTTATTATGTTTTGTCTGGCATGATGTTGTTTTACAGTCCCGACAAAGCTATTTATTTAATGTGTGGCGGTGGATGACCTTAGGTACCTTACGGTAGTTGTTGTGTTCATACTGTAATGGCACAACAAGACTGTGTGCCAGTGTTTACAATTTTATTAAGTCTCTTACCAAACAAAAGGTCACTGAACTCCTAATGTAGGCCAAATTATACACTGTATTTTTGCAGGTAAAGACAACTCGCTTCATTTTTTAACAATATCATTCATGACCAAGTATAAATGAATCACGTTAAACGGTTATTACATGTACGGAGACGCGAATAGCAGGAGGGACTAACTGTGCTGAGTTGCATTGGCAAGTCAATTTTCAACAAACAGTCACATAAAATAACTTTCTAACACACAGTGAAACATGCCCACAGCACTGCAACTCACACATTTAACGTCTGAAAATACGGTAAGAGTATTACAGCTAGTACATAACCAGTTGTCTTTATATTGAGATGAAAAAGAAGCCCAAATTAAAACAACTGGATACGGCGACGGATGCTAACGTGTAATACTCAGTTCTGTTGTGTAAAGCTGCAAAGTCCAGTGCAGTCGCAGTGATTGCTACAGGAGAATAGCGAACTGAAACGGCACTTGTTGTGTTGTTGTTTGGGCAACCTGCTTGGAAAGCAGCCGCTGTTATGCGCGGCTGAGAGATTTGATTTTACGACAGTGAAGTTGCGCAGCAAGTCTGAAGGGGTGGCAGAAAGCAAAAATTCTTGGAGTTGCGTAGTGTCACTTTAACAACAGGTGACTAAAGAGGAAATAATGAAATGACACAAAAACAGGACTGAGTTTTGCAGCTGGAGGCCACAGAGACATTATTTCCCTCTTCATCAGTTTCTGACTGATTTCCTGCAGTTTTACATTTGACTCAGGTCAGTGTCACTACTGCTAGCATGAGGTGATACCTGGACTCTACACAGGTTATACAGACAGACCAACTCCAACAGTATGGAACATCAATATGTGCCATGATCATGGAGGAGATTCCAGGAGACAGGAAGTTACTCTAGGAGAGCTGGACAAGGTCTCCAAAGGTCCTTAACCCATCAACAGGATCCGTATCAGCTCCTCTGTGCAAGAAGGAACAGGATGAGTCCTGTCAGAGTCTTACAACGTGACCTCCAGCAGGACACTGGTGTGAAGGTCTCTGATCAAACCATTAGAGACAGACTTCATAAGGGCCTGACGTCCTCTAATGGACCCTGTGCTGACTGTCCGGCACTGTGGAGCTCGGCTAGTATTTACCAGAGAAAACCAGGATTATCAGAACCAGCATCATGTGTTTTTCACATGAGAGCAGGTTCACTCTGAGCTCATGTGATGGACGTGAAAGCGTCCAGAGAAGCTGCGGTAAACATTATGCTGTAAACAACATTGTTCAGCATGATCGGTTTGGTGGTGGGTCAGTGTTGGTCTGGGAAGCAGATCCATGGAGGGACACACAGACCTGTACAGGATCCACGATGACACCCTGACTGTCATTAAGTATCAGGATGAAATCCCTTTGGTACGTTCTGAGTATGACGTTATCATCTTGTTTCATGTTCTTATTAAACTCAGATTGGTGATGTGGTGTATTACCTTCTGCTGACATGTTTCGGCGAGATGCAGAAGGTAATACACCCCATCACCAATCTGAGTTTAATAAGAACACAAAACAAGAGGATGAAATCCCTTTAACTATTGTTAGACCCTTCACTTGTGCAGTGGGTGCTGGTGGTTCCTCTTGGTACAGGATAATACCTGGTTTCATGTGGCAGGAGCACACATCAAGGAATTGATACTGTCCACTGTCCTCCACACTCGTCTAACCTGAATCCAATAGAACGTCATATTTAGGTCCGTCTGACACCAGCAGGTTGCAGCTCAGACTGTCCAGAAGTTCAGTAACGTCCTGGTCAGGACCTGGAGGAGACACTCCAGGACACCATCCATCACCTCACGAGAAGCCCTGATGTCATCAGGCAGCGTACGAGCATATGGAGGTCAAACAAACTACTGAGAAACATTTTGAGTTGCTGCAAAGATGTTTCAGTAAAACTGGACCGACCTGCAGCATCTGGTTTTTAGTTGACATTTTCCAGTGACTTTAAATTATCTGTAGTTTGATCATTTTCTGTTTTCATCAAATGATGTGGCTTCTTGAGATTCCTACATATCACATGGTCCATGTCAGTTTGAACGCTCAGCAGGATTTTATTTTCTAACTGTAACCTGATGTATTTTCAGAGTGTTCCTTTCTTTTTTGGAGGAGTGATAAGAGATTCCTGCTATGTGATGCTCGTGTTCTTCCACATGTCTGTCACAAAGTAATTAAGAAACCTGATATAAAGCCACAAAATACAAACAAGTTACCTCTAAGCATCTCACACTATGTATCATATCTCAACAGGCTTAGCCTATTCTACACTTAACATGTAGAGCAAAAATGTGTCACTTGTTAAGCTCAGAAGGTTCTCATACCTCGGCTAAAGGGGATGAACCTGCTAAAGTCAAGTATATCAGGACTTTAAAAAACCCAATCATGTGATTAGGTGTAAAGCTGTAGTGCATAAAAACTCAGAAAGCAAACATGTAAACAATCAGCAATGAATGATAATAACTATCAGAGGGAGAGTTAATGAGCTAATCCTGTGCAATAAAACATGTTTTGAGAAACAAGAGTCTAAGCTTTAGTGACATCTAGTGGAAATAATCAACTGTTCAGAGTGTCCAGCTGGTTTTAGTAAAAATCAAATTAATATAATTTTTTATCATTTTTATTAGCCATTTACCATTTTTACAATTTTGTTGAGAAAATCTGAATTCAGAAATTAGCTATTATCTTTTATTTAATTCAGATTTTAAGCATTTCAGCTTTAATCCCATTTCACTTTTAAACTCTTTATAAAAGGACAACTGACCTTTTTATAAAGGTCACAGTGATGTCAGAGGAAGCGACACGCCTCATTTTTCAGGAAACATGGAGAGTTTCAACTTCTTTGAAACAGATACTTAAACATAAATTCTTCATCACGTCTACAGTCCTGATTATATATTTCAACAGACTCAAAAACTCTGTAATTATTGTTTAAAGTTGCACCAACCTGTCTGTAAACTCTTATTACACATTGTTGGGAACTTGAACACCGTATTATTACCACATCAAGTCATAAAAAACCATCTGACTCAATACTACACTTTGCTAACAGGAATGTTTTCTTCCTTAACAAAAACATTGTACTTCTCCCTAACTAGATGACACGTTTGACTCGTGTTCCTCTTTATTTTAACCTCAAATAATTACAGTTTTGCTAAAGATTGTTTATTCAGAGAACTTTCACACATACTGACACTTACTGTCATCTCATGCAGTGAAAAGGTTTTATTTTGTAATTTATCACTCAGAGCTGTTGAATTTATTATTTACTACTTTTTCAATGTGCATGATATGACGTGAAAAAAAACTTTGATGAAAATTATTTTATATACAACAAAAATGGGAGGATAGAACTTAAATCATTTTGCAGACATTTTCACATAAAGTATAAATTTACAGCAATTTAAACTGGAATTAAAACTAAGTTAATCAGATTCAATAATTAAAGGGGTTATGACATCAAAATGCACTTTTTTGAGGTTTTTGGGGTATATCATGATGTGTTGTGCACTGATGAGGCCGTGTGAACGTCCAAAGCGAGTATCAAAGTTCCCGTTTGTGGGCAGTCCGCTTTGTTTCATATTTAAAAAACGGTCGAATCGGAAAGCACCATTTTTTCCTACGTGGCATTTCATCTACGTATTTCATAGCGTCCAATAAAAGTGCACAGTGAGGTAAACTCAATGTCCCTGATGCTTCTTGTAAAATCCTAAAATGTTCTTCTTTCCAAAAGTAAATTTAGATTTAAAGGTTATTGCTGAGAATTCTCAGAAAGTAGGTACTCCAGCTGACACTAGCTACGTTTACATGGGCACTTTTAATCGGAATAAACGCCCAATCGGATAAAAAAGACGCATGTAAACGTAGCCACTGAGAACAACTTTAACCAGTACAGATCAAGTCGCAGTCACACTAGCTACGTTTACATGCGCCAAATTTCCCCGATCTGATTAAAATCTTGGTCGATCTGAATTCCCAAATCCCTGTTTACATGGACACTAACTGAAATGATCTGATCATGTCATGAGTACACATGCACCAAGCACTCAATCAGGTTAAATGAGTTGAGCATGCGCACAGCGAGTTGTCTTTCCGGGGGAAGAAAAAAAAGTAAACAAACTCCGTCCTTTCTGCACGTCTTTCCCGCCCCATCGTGTGCTCGATCTGACTCACGTTATCCCCAATATGGACCTTCTGCAGGTGATTACCTTTATGTTTGGGTTTTTACTGGTCGCATTAACCAAGCTAGAGGCTGAATACATATTGCTACTGCTCCTCCGCCACAGGAGAGGAGAGCAGGATGACAGGATGACTGCACCAGCAGACCACTTCTGTTTACTTCCCGCTATGTTTTCTACTTGAGTCTGCGAAAGTGGAAAGACGGCACGCTGAAGTTGTGCGCATGCGCAGTGGGCTCTTTTCACCCTTTCTATCCGAATGGGTGTGTACATGCACGTCTATCTGAATGAAGATCAGACAAAACCACCCCTCTAGATCGGAAGTAAATTTCTTTCGGATCAGGCTGCATCGGATCAAAACATTCTGATTGACATGTTTACATGACGTCTTTTTCATCCGATTGGGCGTTTATTCCGATTAAATGTGCCCATGTAAACGTAGCTTGTGTCTAAACAAGCACAAACAGCTTCACTTAGTGATTTCACTGGAAAATCCCTGAAAGACAAAGCAACACAGCGCCACCTTGTGGTCAAACAGCTGTTTACTCATCCCATGACATTAATACTGTTGAATAAAGAGCATTTTCTCTCTGAAGGAAGATGCTGTATGGTTCAACCTCCTCTGTGTCCTGCAGAAAAAAATACAATGATTTAATGAAAATATGATGTTGCAAGTAAATTAAACAATATATAATAACAGTTGTGTGAAATACCTCATTTGTTTGACGACTCTGTGATTCTGGATGATCTCTGTTGGTATAAAAAACAGAAACTAAATTCATGATTTTGATGTTTTCTGTACTATGAAGCTGATTTTGTAGATCAGAAAATGAAAGGAAAACTACAGAGACAGGAGAGATAAGGATTTCTCACATTAGAGGAAAAAATTCACTAACATTAAATGATAAAACACACACAAAACAACTGAAGGATATCATATTAGTTTCTCACCGTTTTTGTCTTCTGTAGATATAAGCTGCCACAATAACTGAAGTTATGATAATAAGGATGATTATAACAGCAAAATAAACACAAATGATCGTCTCTGTGGGAAGCTGCTTCTGATCTTCACCTGCTGGATTAATATGAAGACAGAAAATGATATAATTTACCAAATGTTACCAGATCAATCAGGTTATATTTACAGGATAAGAGAAACAGAAACATGAGCTCACCTCTGACTGTCACATTGAGATGAAGAATAAATGTTCCATAAGTATGTGAACACTGACAGAAGTAGTTTCCACTATCAGCTGGTGTTAAACTGGTCAGATGCAGAAACACCGTCTGATTGTTTGTTATGAGACTGAATCTGGAGTCACATTCATGATCAAAGCCTCGATCATATCGATACAGCAGTAAACACTCGTCTCCTCTGTTCCTCTCTGTTTGGATCTTACACATTATCAATATGATAATATTCAGTGTTTGATTAGTGCAAACTGGAGTCACATCTGATTCCTCCTCAATTATCATCACACGAGTCACTGCAAAGAGTCAAAGACAACGAGACAGTCTGGATCAGAGACTGATGTATAAACTACAGAATCTGCTTAGCTGATGTTTTTAAAATAAAAGTTATTAATGAAAAAACAACAAGTAGAAATGTAACTTTACCTTCAGCATCCAAAATACACACAGTAAATGGCAGAAGGAGTAAAAAGCAAAGCTTCAATGAATCCATCCGGTTGAAACTTCAGAAAAACAACAGCTACTTTAAGTGTGAAGAGCACTGAGCTGAGGGTCGGAAGACTTGTGTAATATTTCTTTGAACCTTATTGTAAACATTAACAAACACACTCAGAGAGGATGTGACCACTTCTAAAAAGGAAATGCATCTATCGGACTGCTTTCGTTTTCTTATAACACCTGAAACACCAACAGCTGCCACCTGCTGCTCAAAACAAAGAGACAATATACACAGACTGGAAATATCTAGTTTAACTAATAACCTGCTTATATTATTAAATATAATCAATCCTAAAATATCATGTCATCAGATATCAGCTCTACATGTGTGTCTTACAAAAATATTTTGTAAGTTTGTCACATAAATAAATGGGATTTCCTGCTTTGTTCTGTGGAAGGTCAGTTTCTCGTGCTGAAGACTTTAGACTCACTTTGTGGTCTTTACATTCAGAAACAGGAACTTGAGACTCTCAGTCGTATGTCACATTCAAACAGCTTGTTAAAACACATCTCAGCATAACGTTACAAATATACATCAGTTGAGAAGTGACTGAGTTTATAGTCTTAAGATATGCATGTGTGGAAACATTAATGAATATACAGTATATATAACCACAAACGTGTAAACAAATATGATATTCACAGTAAAGGTGCAACAGACTGGAATCTAAAACGTGTTCACACAAGACCAGTAAGAGTTCACAGCAAGTAGTTTATCAGAAATTTGGACGAATCACAAATTCTCTCATCTGATACAGTTTTTCTAAAATCTAAGTGCAATAATCCAGTAAGCCTGATCTTCACTGTATTTATAAATTAAAAAGTCAAAGATAAAATGTTTTGATCTGAAAACAAAAATCAACAACTGAAAAAAGAATCACAAGAACCCACACATGGTCTTTATAAACAGGTCGGGGCTACTTAGGAATAAAACCAAGGTTAGAATTTGGGTCAGAAGGAACCACTAAATATATTTTCTTCACAGTTTGGCTGCTGCCTATAAAGGAGTTTAAAGCAGGTTACTATATATAAAGTAGAATAGGTAAAAAGGGGAATTGTAACAGTTAAAAAAAAAAAATTGTCGGAATTTAACAGCTTGGTTGTTAAAATATTTATTAATAAAAAACATCTTCAAGCGTTGATGCTGGACGCTGCACTCGCACGTCTCTCTCAGACAGCATCAGGATCCTGATGTGACCAGCTAACACTTCTGTAATCTAACATGACTCCAGCGTGGTCAGTTCTGCTGTAACAAACAACAACTCCACCCTGATGCATGTGGGCCTCACATCATGGATACACCATGTCACCTGAATCCTTCATACACACCTGGAAACACAGTGTGATCATCATCCAGAGTGAAGTGGTCGTTAGAAGAAACGTGTCATAAAAAAGCTTCTTATAGAAGGTGACAGACTTTCACCAGAACAAACAGGCTCATTTTACCATGTTGACATAAATGAATAAAAACATGAAATAGGCATGTACATATACACTCACCGGCCACTTTATTAGGTACACCTGTCCAACTGCTCGTTAACACTTAATTTCTAATCAGCCAATCACATGGCGGCAACTCAGTGCATTTAGGCATGTACACATGGTCAAGACAATCTCCTGCAGTTCAAACCGAGCATCAGTATGGGGAAGAAAGGTGATTTGAGTGACTTTGAACGTGGCATGGTTGTTGGTGCCAGAATGGCTGGTCTGAGTATTTCAGAAACTGCTGATCTACTGGGATTTTCACGCACAACCATCTCTAGGGTTTACAGAGAATGGTCCGAAAAAGAAAAAATATCCAGTGAGCGGCAGTTCTGTGGGCGGAAATACCTTGTTGATGCCAGAGGTCAGAGGAGAAAGGCCAGACTGGTTCGAGCTGATAGAAAGGCAACAGTGACTCAAATAACCACTCGTTACAACCAAGGTAGGCAGAAGAGCATCTCTGAACGCACAGTAAGTCGAACTTTGAGGCAGATGCGCTACAGCAGCAGAAGACCACGCCGGGTGCCACTCCTTTCAGCTAAGAACAGGAAACTGAGGCTACAATTTGCACAAGCTCATCGAAATTGGACAATAGAAGATTGGAAAAACGTTGCCTGGTCTGATGAGTCTCGATTTCTGCTGCGACATTCGGATGGTAGGGTCAGAATTTGGCGTCAACAACATGAAAGCATGGATCCATCCTGCCTTGTATCAACGGTTCAGGCTGGTGGTGGTGGTGTAATGGTGTGGGGAATATTTTCTTGGCACTCTTTGGGCCCCTTGGTACCAATTGAGCATCGTTACAACGCCACAGCCTACCTGAGTATTGTTGCTGACCATGTCCATCCCTTTATGACCACAATGTACCCAACTTCTGATGGCTACTTTCAGCAGGATAATGCGCCATGTCATAAAGCTGGAATCATCTCGGACTGGTTTCTTGAACATGACAATGAGTTCACTGTACTCAAATGGCCTCCACAGTCACCAGATCTCAATCCAATAGAGCATCTTTGGGATGTGGTGGAACGGGAGATTCGCATCATGGATGTGCAGCCGACAAATCTGCGCCAACTGTGTGATGCCATCATGTCAATATGGACCAAACTCTCTGAGGAATGCTTCCAGCACCTTGTTGAATCTATGCCACGAAGAATTGAGGCAGTTCTGAAGGCAAAAGGGGGTCCAACCCGTTACTAGCATGGTGTACCTAATAAAGTGGCCGGTGTATGTTTTAATGATAAATACTCAACCTCACAGGAACTCTGATGTGTTTATTCATTTTTCTGCGATGTGAACAGTTTCTCACTGAGATCATCTAAACAAACATTTCACATGATGCACAAAAGTAGCTGTATTAATCCTGTCTGACTTTTAAATTAAATGTTTTCATAGTCATTACAGTTTCTATTAATTCCATCATTATCCCCATTTGCAGCCTCTGTGTTGACTGCAGAGTTTGTTTTAGAGTCCCGTTGGTCATGAACTGAGGACACAGTTTGGTAGAGATCTTGTGTTGGTCTCTGGAGACTTTCATATGGATCATTTTCATCCTAAAAACAAAAATAAAACAAAATAAATACAGAAATATTTCTGTCCTTCCTAACTGAAAGCTGAAACGGTCTCTGCTGCAAAGAATCTTGTGGTAATCTTTTAATATTTCTACACACTTATGAAACCGTTTCTTCTCACAGTCCCAATAATAATGACCAGTGAGGTCAGAACAAATGTTTTAATGCTGTATGAACGGAAGGACAGAACATTAACTACTCACTGATGTGGCAGGAAGTCCATGTACAGATGATGCAGATGTTTCTGACTTCACACAGCAACTTTAAACATTAAAGGAAACCAGAGTTACAGTGAACTATAATTAGAAACACTATTAATACATGTGATCATGTGTTAAAAGTCAGACTGGACCAGTAATGAAACAGAAATGATTTAAAACTCACGGTTTAAAAATTATAGTTAAAAAGATAAAGAAAACAATATTTTACAGTCGCTACACATTTTATAGGACAAAATTACTTAATGATAAAACACACACAAAACAACTTAAGTATATTATATTAGTTTCTCACCGTTTTTGTCTTCTGTAGATATAAGCTGCCACAATAACTGAAGTTATGATAATAAGGATGATTATAACAGCAAAATAAACACTAATGATCGTCTCTGTGGGAAGCTGCTTCTGATCTTCACCTGCTGAATTAATATGAAGACAGAAAATGATATAATTTACCAAATGTTACCAGATCAATCAGGTTATATTTACAGGATGAGAGAAACAGAAACATGAGCTCACCTCTGACTGTCACATTGAGATGAAGAATAAATGTTCCATAAGTATGTGAACACTGACAGAAGTAGTTTCCACTATCAGCTGGTGTTAAACTGGTCAGATGCAGAAACACCGTCTGATTGTTTGTTATGAGACTGAATCTGGAGTCACATTCATGATCAAAGCCTCGATCAAATCGATACTTCAGTAAACACTCGTCTCCTCTGTTCCTCTCTGTTTGGATCTCACACATTATCAATATGATAATATTCAGTGTTTCATTAGTGCAAACTGGAGTCACATCTGATTCCTCCTCAATTATCATCACACGAGTCACTGCAAAGAGTCAAAGACAACGAGACAGTCTGGATCAGAGACTGATGTGTAAACTACAGAATCTACTTAGCTGATGTTTTTAAAATAAAAGTTATTAATGAAAAAACAACAAGTAGAAATGTAACTTTACCTTCAGCATCCAAAATACACACAGTAAATGGCAGAAGGAGTAAAACGCAAAGCTTCAATGAATCCATCCGGTTGAAACTTCAGAACAACAACAGTTGCTTGAAGTGTGAAGAGCACTGAGCTGAGGGTCGGAAGACTTGTGCACATTCGGCTGGTAACATAAATAACCAACACTCAGAGAGGATGTGACCACCTTTAAAAAAGGAAATGCTTCTATCGGACTGCTTCTGTTTTCTTATAACACCTGAAACACCAACAGCTATAGATAGTTTAATCAATAACCTGCTTATTATTTATTTAATCAGTATGATAATGTCATCAAACATCAAGTCTGCGTAACAACATATTTAAAAAGTATGTGAAATGATTAAATGGGATTCATGCTTTCTTCTGCTTGAGGTCAGTTTCTAAAGCTGAAATGGAAATGTGAGATAAACAACCGAATTCCTTCAGTAGCCAAACATCTCTCACCTTTCTTCTTAACAAGTCACATTCACACGGCTTGTTAAAACACGGCTCAGCGTAAAGTTACAAACATACATCAGATGAGAAGTGAGTGAGTTAACTGTCTTAAGATATGAATATGTGTAAACATCCATAAACATATGCATAATCACAAACCTGTGAGAAAAAAAAAATCACAAATTCTCTCATCTGATGGAAAGTTTTTCTAAAATCTAAGTGCAATAATCCAGAAAGCCTGCAATTTACTAGATAGAAACTGATGAAAGATAAAACGTTTTACTCTAAAAACTAAAATCAGCAACTGGAAAAGGATCACAAGAACCCACATGGTCTCTATAAGCAGGTCGGGGCCATTTAGGAATAAAACCAGGGTTTTATTTGGGTCACAAGGAACCACAAAATATATTTTCTTCACAGCTTGGCTGCTGAGCCACTACTACTACTACTACTACTACTACTACTGTCATTTAGCAGACGCTTTTATCCAAAGCGACTTACATTGAGAGAACATACAAGCAAGAATTCAAAGAGAAGGAAAAAAATATAAGGAGGCGGACTGTTTGGAGTCCAGTTTAATTCCGACGCTGATACATCAAGTGTATCAATTTTTTTTTTTTTTTTTTTTTTTTTAG